>CAIGQV010016547.1:18538167-18574380 GCA_903798115.1 Danio jaintianensis | reverse complement strand
AATAATAATAATAATAATAATAATAATAATAATAATAATAATAATAAGCAAAAGAAAACGTGAAAAACATTCCATGTGCGATAATGAAAGGATGATCGCGCACACACGATTAACGTTAGGCATATTAATTATGTATAAAGAATAGTTAAAGCGAAAGTGGCAACCGCTGCTGCTTACAAAAAATCTTGAGCTCTTGAAAGCAGCAGGACTGTGAATGCACGAGCACCGCTTTTTTCCAGTCAGAGAACCGATCGCACAAGTTGGGTTTTCAGGCACGGTTGCTTCGAGCAAGGAAAGGGACACGGGAGCTTTTAAGTACTCACTCGGATCACATCAGCTTTGCGCATGACACTGAAACTCAATGAGTGAGGATCGCCTGTCTCACCGTGCACCTGATCATCCTCTCATTCGGTATTCACCTGCTTTCTTTTGCTCACGCGAACAGTTATCAGTCGTGCTTCTTCTGGATTCTACGATCACATTTGCATGCATATTGACAAACGGTCATAAACTAAAATTCTAATCTTTAGTGAGGACTGGCAATAAAAAAAAATATTTTCAACCAGCCAAAGTGGCTAGTGGGAGTGGCTGTCTGAAATCTACCAGCATTTGGCGGGTGTTAATGTCAAGCCCTGCATATAACCCTTGAGAGCTACAATACTAAGATAAACACAATTGAAAAAAGATTAGCTTGAGCATATAGATTCAGTTAATGCAGTTTAATAAATATAGAATAGACAGATTTGGTCTCGAGTGGTTTATGCTGAAGAATCATCACAGTTGTTGGGAAGACATTTGCTCACATATGTTGATTGGTTGATATGTTGAACATTCGTCTCCTGAACTACTATTTATAACACCACATTCTTTCAGTTTTCTCAAGACTCATAAAAGTGCCTACATCTTTTTGTGTTTATGTGCTCTACTTAAAAGCCAGTACCAGTAGATGCTCAGTGTTAATGAGCTTCAAAACAAACAGTCTGTCCTTACATCATTTCTCCTTTTCAAATGTACTGCTCAGAAAAGTACAGTGCTATTACTTTTCCATTAGTTAAATCACACATTACCATTACTTGAATCACACTGTTTGTGTCTGTGTGAGTTTGGGTGGATTTTGAATGTCCAAACCTCTCTAAAAAATATATCTTTGATAATTAAGTCATATATTTATTAAAGGGGCATTAAAGTGCATTTTAAAATTAAATGGTTTCATTATAAATCTTAAATGAACACTGTTTGATTCAGCATTTATTAATGTTAGTTTGTAAATGCTTCTATTGTTCATGGTTCATTCTTGTGCACTCATAATACATTTGCTCATGTTATTACAGAGCTCCATCATTGTCATCCATGGCAATGACGAACATTAGTTCGCTCAGACTAAATGAAACATGCTCTAGTGTGTGTGTCTCTTGTATAATGGACAAATTTTTATACAAATGTCCTTCTCATACTCTCATTTCTATTACCACTGATTATATCTGCAATGAGGACTTTAGAGGACTTTAGTATTAACATTATATATTTGTTTGTTTTGCAGTGCTCATCTTATTGTCAAACTTCAAAAAAAAAAAAAAGCTAGGTTGTTTCAACTCAAATTCAGGTCCAATATGGACAGCCCAACAATTGGGATATTTTGAAAAAAATATCTTTTTTGTGTATGTAGGCAGATTGTTATTGGCAGAACCTTTGAACATGCATATCCAGAGAGAGAAATCATGAGAGATGGCATTGTTAGACAGTAAAATTCAATCAAAAGCAAAGAAAGATAATTTCCTGTTTAAATGAAAACAGCAGCCATAATGTATTTTTTACTCCTATTAATACTAGCAGTTGCTTCTAGATTGGAAAAGTTAATGATTTTGAATAGTCTCTTGTTCTTTAGTGAAATTTAAACCACACTAAACTAAACTGAACTTCAGCTCTGAAATCTGGACTTTACTAGAACTATGTTAAGCTGCTTTGACACAATCTACATTGTAAAAAGAGCTATATAAATAAACATGAATTGAATTGAATTGAATTGTTCACCAAATATCCTAAAACACATCTCTATTAAATAGTTAAGTTCATAAGTAATAAAAAGTTTTTAAAACATCAATTGAATCAATTATGATCATGTCTCACAGCAAGAAGGTTGCTGGTTCGAGCCTCGGCTGGGTCAGTTGGCATTTCTGTGTGGAGTTTGTATGTTCTCCCCGTGTTGGCGTGGGTTTCCTCCGAGTGCTCTGGTTTCCCCCACAAGTCCAAAAACATGCCCTATAGGTGAATTGGGTAAGCTAAATTGTCCATAGTGTATGTGTGTGAATGGGAGTGTATGGGTGTTTCCCAGTAAAAGGTTGCAGCTGGAAGGGCATCCACTGCGTAAAACATATGCTGGATAAGTTGGCGGTTCATTCCGCTGTGGCGACCCCAGATTAATAAAGGGACTAAGCCGAAAAGAAAATGAGGGAATGAATGATCATGTCTCATTAGCAAGACTGAAATTGTTAATTGGATTTACTCATTTTATTAAGGTAAGTGGTTGCAAACAATTTATATGGGCTGAATTTAAACAGACAAATTAAGTTAAACATTACTAAATTTAATTTATTCGTTTAAATGTATCCCATATAAATTGTTTGCGACTACTTACCTTATAAAAATTTGTAAATCCAATTAATCATTTTTTCAGTGTGTCAGTGGTGCCTCCACAAAAATCAAAAGTGCAAGAAACCCCTGTGATTTTAATTTTTTTTTCTCCCTGATCCTTATACACTTTCTTTTACTTTTATTTCACTGGCCCTGCAGGTTGCTTAGGAACCCTATCAGATTAATGTCCTGCCTTATCGAGTCGCCCTCCCAATATCCTGTAGTCATGTCGCTCCCTCTGGCAGTCGGCCCTTTGGAGCCAGAGATGGTGTGAAGACGAAAAGAAAAAAGGAGAGGATGAGGACCAGGGTGTAAGAAAGAGGCGTTAAGCCAAAGAGACAGATGGAAAAATCAAGAAAAAAAGCAGGAGAGCAGAGGGACAGGGAGATGATTGTAGTATTTAAGTAAACACGCTTTTCTAATTTCTAAATTTCTGTCTATACAGATTTTAGGCTGAAGTTGTGGTGAGTTATTATTTTTGCAGAGAAAATCATTAACTTTTAAAATAAGTGTGTATGCAATATATCCAGTATAGTACATTGATAAGATGCAGTATGTCAATTTATTGAGCTCATCTCTTGAGGCTTGGCTCATAATGTCAGTTTGATGTTTGACAGACAGGGTCATGACACAAGCTCTATAGCCTGAATCACAGGACCACCTCACTTTAATGGATACGGTGGTCCCATGTGTTTGCTGAGGTCTTTTATTTTGAGGAGACTATAACACTTCATTGTTGGAATTAAGGGAAGAGACATTTCACATTGACTCAGCTCTGCTGTCCAGGATGAAGGTGCAGTGATTCATGTATATATTTCCCTGAAATAGTCTCTGGAATCATCCGTGTTCACTGGAGCGGATACTGAGACTGATCATGTGTTTTAGTTCAGGTTTATTTCCACTCCTCTTCAAGAAAAGGAATGTTGTCAGTGCATGCAGTGTTATCTGAATCAGACTAATTTCATGGCATTTCTGTTTTAGATATTTTGCAAAATGTGCCATATCCGCGTTAGATTTACTTTTGTTAGCTGATTAATGTTAATGGTGTAACTTTCAAAATGTAAAGCAGGTATATACAGTTGAAGTCAGAATTATTAACCCTCCTGAATTATTAGCCCCCCTGTATATATTTTTCTCCAATTTCTCCTTAACGGAAAGAAGTTTTTTTTCAACACATTTCTAAATATAATAGTTTTAATAACTAATTTCTAATGACTGATTTCTTTTATCTTTGCCATGATGACAGCACAAAATATTTTACTATTTTTTTAAGACACTAGTATTCAGCTTAGTGCTTATTTAAAAAACTTAACTAGGTTAATTAGGTTATTTAGGCAAGTTAAGGTAACTAGGTAAGTAACTGTGTAACAGTGGATTGTTCTGCAGACAACTGAAATAAAATGTTGCTTAAGGGGGCTAATAATATTGACCTTAAAATGGTTTTAAAAAATGTAAAAAATGGCTTTTATTTTAGCCGAAATAACACTAATAAGTCTTTCTCCAGAAATTGTGTGAATTTCTTTTTTTATTATTTTGACTTCAACTGTATATCAGAAAATAGTTGTGTTTTGGTTTTCAGGGTCTAATATTCTGGTAAAACTGATAAACACAACTCAGAAGCTGTAGCAACAAGAGCAATGTTTAATTGCTACCTGGACGTGAAGAGAAATTTCCACCTATGACAAAGTATATTTCTAAAAATAATTGAATCTCTCAGCTTTAATGTTTACAGCTTGATATATTAGTAAGTGTCACACAGTTTAATAATAATGATTTTAAAATGAAGTTTAAAATGTCCAATAATCATCAAGTGCTAGATTTCTGAGCTGATTTATATATTTATCAGCATAAAAGAGTACACGCCTCACAGATCTCACTTTAAAATGTATATTTTCAAGAGGATGCGTTACAATAATATATTTGTGCATATGCATTAGATTAGTTAGTACCAAAACCAAAACTGGAACTAACCTAATCTAATAAAAAACTTATAAGATCACAGTCACAGTTTTATGTTGGTGAAAAATATTAAATAAAATTGTAATTGTGTCTTTCCTAAAAATGTCAGATTATAAAAAACTCTTTTATTATTATCAAACATTTTTATTATTATTATTTTTTAAATGAATATAACTGGTAATACAACTGATTCGTTTCAATGAACCAAAATATATTGGCTATATTCACTGAGAAATGTGTAAAAATACTAATACTTTTTTCAAAAATTTTCAAAAGTACTCAGCACTGTATGTATATATGTACAGTATATCTTTGGAAAAAGGAGGTTAACAATACAGCTTTTATACTAAGCTATTTCTTTGTACGGAGAGGTCTATCTCAATGATTTACACACAATGGCTTGTACGCAGACTGCATGGCAAGCATTTTGATTCAGTTTCCAATACTGTATATTACCTCCCTTATTGTCACTCCCATTCACAAACACGCATACACACAAATCATGTCGTAGAGAACACATACCACATGTGCAGGTACACGATAACAAACTGAGCTTTATTCACTTACACACATCAACTCACCCAGTAGATAAGAGATTACATAATCCAATTTCACATGTCAGCAGTTTCTTCATGAGCATTAATACCTCTCGGTCTCTCCTGTCACGAGAGGCTGTCCAGGCCAGTGCTGATGAAGATCTATTACACAACAGAGATACACAACATGGCTTCTCAATTAGCCGAACACTGATTCCCTGCAGCACTGAGCAACATGAAAAGCCATGACCCGTGCCTACCCTCGCAGAATGATTAAACGCTAACCATCAACCTCCTCATCAAAGCAACTAATTGTGCTGCACTGGTTCGATGCTAATCACATTCAGAGGTGAGGATGTGCGTGTACAGGGGCCGCCTTACATTAAAGTTCCTCTCTGCTGCACTGTATTGCAGTCATTTAATAAGCACGTAGACAGTTGTATATTGTCAGTCGGCTTCATTAAATCAGTCGCATTCACGAGCAGCTGTTGCCTCTGGAGAGATGCTAATTGTGTGTTGTCTTTGTGTGGTTGGCATTTGCATTAATACACAAGGAAGTCGCCTTTAAAGAAATATATTTACATTTACTTGTTTTGTTTTCGACATGCATTTTATTATTTTTCAGAAACACAAATGAGAGAAATTGGTTCTTTTTTGCAACAGTTTAATATCACCACATCTGTCAGCTCTGAAACTGACAACAAAAAAGTAACAGTGGTGATTTGACTTGCTTTTATTGTTCTCATTTGTAAAATGAATGTAAATAATAATTTAGTCATATACATTTACTTTTATTCATTCAAGCTTTGGGGTCAAATGTTTTTATTAACGTTTTTGCCTTTTATGCCTTATACCTCAGGATTAAGTCAGGATTTACTTTAAACTATACAATAGTTGTTGTTTTTTTTTTTTTTTTTTTTTGGTCACTGTTCGCTGCCATTGTTTGAGGATATTCAAAAAAAGTATTTTGTGCACTGAAAAAGAACAAAGAGTATAAGAACAAAGAGTATGAGGTAACAGAACTAAAGCATGAGTTGATGTTGCCATAATTACAATTTTGGGAGAACTATACATATATAATTTCACCATAATTACACCACTCAGGATTTGTTTTAATATGCTGCACAAGAAACTTTTATTATCTGTGTTATTGTGCTGTTTATAAATATCTTTGTCATATGTCATATATGATTATTTAATGAATTATTGCTATATTTTAAACCTATTTGTAAAAAACAAACAAACAAACAAACAAAAAACTCACTGACCCTATAATTTTAATAATGTGCATCTCACCCACTTTTAAAGTGTCATTATCACATCCTCAAATGTTATTTGGTAAAATTTAAAACAATATGGCCATATTTTAATTGCAATCACCAAAGGCTTTCCCATTTATTGAGCTGTTAATTTGAAAACCGAGATAACCGAGTCATCAAGTTACACTTGAACGTGAGAACTGCTGGACTGATCCTGTTTGTGAGTTCAGCTCACTGAATCAATGACCTTGTCAAAGCAGTTTTTGATTTAAAAGCGTATACACACAGTAAAGGAGTAAAGCATCTTAAATCCTTGTATGTTTTTAATATTTTGATTACAAAAAAAATTACATTATTATATTATATCATCTTTGCATCAAATTACAAAAAACTAATTACCACTTATACGATGTGTTTTAATGCAGTGTTAGTAAATTACACTTTTTTTTCCTCTTCTGGCTGTTATCAGTCTCACACAATGTTTATTTATTTTTTCTGAAAGTCTTGATAACATCTCTCATTGAGTTTTTCTTTTATTATTTAAGCAAATAGGAATGCAAAAATATATTTGTAGTACTCTCCCATTCACTGCGCTGCACTAGTTTACCCAACTATGACAACTTCTGCTGCTGAGAAACCTGAAAATGTGAAAAGGGCCCGTTCCAAATGGGGAAAAGACAACCATTTTGGGTTTCCCATCTTTCAATGACTTTTTTCACACACTGGTTCTTTCATTAGTTTGATGACTAAATTAATGTTTTCCGTCAAAAGGGCTTTCGGTTTAAATTCCTTTAAATGTCGAGACCCTGTTCAGAGTTGAACTAATGATCCATTCCAGCTGCAGCATTTAACCAAATGCTCATTGAAATTCTCTTGTGCATTGGTTTTTGGTGGACGACCAGCCTTTCTGAGGGACATGAGTTAATTCTGGAAAGTTAGACTAACTAAATAGGGATTGTCAAACAATTAAGGAAATTACCAGCAGGTTCCAGATCAACAACAATAATTTGGAGGTATCTGATATATTTTATAATGTGCCTTCAGAATATATGTAACTTATTAAATATGGTTTAAAAACTGCTTGCTTACCCCTGTACTTCAAATAGGACTAAGCATGTAGTGACCTCAAAATGTATTCAGTTGTATGGTGTTCTTACATTTTGATCTCCACTGTATGTACAATATTATACTTCTATGACACTTATTGTCAAGAAGTCTGTTTGATTATGATCCTTTCATTCACGGTAGGCCATGTGAGGTTCATATGGCAGTAGTATTGTAGTGGGTATTGTAATATCCTGGTTGTTTCTGTAACTGAGAGGGTGTTTCTGTATTTGTATGGCCTCAGTATTTGTTTTTATAGCTGGAGACATGCTGAGAGACTAAGCGTAATGATTGCAGGTCCCTGTGGTGAGTGGTCTATCCTGCCAGTGTGTGATAAGTAAGCCAGATCCCCAGATGCACACTCACTCTTTTTGCTCTCGCTCTCTCTGAGGAGATCTACCGCTTCATGCATGCTCTCTCGATGCTGGCTAGCTTAAACAGGCCTGAAACAAAACCCAGGGGACACACACACATGCTTTCTGGCTGTTTTCAGTCTACCTTGCTTTGTATTTGTAAGCATTTGTTGTGTTTCTTGATGCCAGACTTCAAATACCTGTGCAGCTATTTGAAGGTGCAGGATGTGTCATGTGGTATCGAAATCTTTGCTGGACAGGATCCTATTAAGACTGAATTAAGCCAGACGAGGCCACATGATGCTATCGGAATGACCCCTCGGTGGGTCTCACAAAAAGAACACACCATCATATCCTGAGGGATTGTGATTCCCAGAGTACTCGGGGATCATATGGAAAGCCAGATGGTGCAAAACACAGACATCAAATAAGATGTTCAGTGAATAATAACCAACAGTGACTTTGTGAAGACAGTAAGCTAAGCTAAGGGGTGGAAAAATCAGTGTATAACTGGTTTATTGAACTTTGTTGACAACTGATATTTTTTTATAGGCTTGCAATAACCTAAACGTAACAAAAAAAGTCACATTTTATATCAGGGGGCCTGGACTATTACAGAATAACATTAGATACAGTACCTACAAGCAGGGGCGCCGCTAGGGGGGGAAAGTTAGGAAGATTCTAAGAGCCCATGCCATTTTGGGGCCCCCTGAGATACTATTAGGGCCCCCCCCTTCACTCAATATGAACAGCTGAAATTCAGAATGAGCACCTCAACAGGGAAGAAAGATTCAAGCAATGATAAACATGTCATGGTTGTTGGTGCCAGACAAACTGATATTAGTATTCCATAAATTGCAGATGTACTGGGAATTCTACACTCAACAACCTCTAGAGTTTGCATAGAAAGGTGTAAAAAAGAGGAAATAATTGGTGTTTCCAGAGTAGAATCACCGGAGCTAAATAGACCTGATAGAGCTGAAAGTAAGACAACAGTAACTCTGTTACATGTACATGTATAAAGTTTGACACAGTATGTCAAACTTTGAAGCAGATGGTCTACAGCAAAAGAGGAGCACAGCAGTGACACTCCTGTCAGCTTATAAGAAGAGTAAACCGAGTCTACAATTCACACAGCCTCAAAACCTGGTCTTGATATGTGCAGCAACATTTTTGATAGTCGGGAAAGAATTTGGTATAAACAAAACATGGATCTATCCCGCGATGTATCTATTCTTCAGGTTACTGTTGGTATTATGATGTGGGGAATAATTCCAGTTTTGGGGGCTTTTATACTGTGTTTTGAACGTAGCACCTGGTACTTTTTTTAGTACCATCTCAGGTGAGGTTCTAAGTAAGCCATACTGTGACCAAAATGTGACACATACAAGCTACTGTTCACCAGATGGTCAGAAAGAATAATTACTACTAGTATCATTGGATATGCAACACAAGACACCAAACCATTTTTATACCACCACAAGAAAAAGACTGCATTGTGGTCAGTAGAAGAGGTCCAGACATCCCTCTCGTTGGTAGAAAATAAACAGATTCAATCTGGATTGAATGACCTAGAATGAAAAAAATTTGGCAGTAGAGGTGGCACTGCTATAGTGATAATCCCACCCACATTAGGCAGTACTAAACTGCAGTGGAAATGCAAACATAGCCAAGCAAGCTGAAGTCGCTCCAGGATGATGCAGTTGTTTGGTTCATCAACCCTGCAATCACATCTGCATAGGCCTGTTGGAGAACAAAGTCTGATAGGCTTCCTCAACCCTGTGCCACTTTACCTCATCAGGATCTGATTGGACTGTTGTTGTTGTTGTTTTGTATGTCTATGACAATTGACTGATGAGGGTCAGGGTAAAGTAGGCGTTTTGTATTTATTCCGGACATGTAACTGTCAACACAAACACATTTTTTGCACTTGTAAAAGGTAATAAATTCATGTTTACTCTATACAGTATATGTGTGTTTAACTGTGTCTATCTTAAAAGGTGCTTTGGGTTCAGTAAAATTTATTATTATTAGTTTTTTTAAGTACAGTAAATGCTGTAAGATGCTATCTTTAGCAACACTGCATTTATTTGAAACAACATTCTTGGCAGATCAAACAACATAAAACATGTTATTAGTGTCATGTTTGTTAAATTTATTGCATTTTTTTATTTAATCTTGCGTTTATGCATTTATATGTTTATGCATTAATTTAAAAAAGACATGCAAAATAAAAATATTGTTTAATATTGGTTTAAGACTTTTTTTATAGATGCCTGTTTTCATCTCTCATTAGAAAAATAAATAAAAAAGGTCATCATTGAGTTTTATCTCACAATTGTGACTTTTTCCCAAAATTGCGAGTCTCAATTGTCAATATTTACAAACTCATGCTACTTATGCTACTCATAACTATGATACAAAGGTATACTTACTATGTATGACTGTGACATATAAACTCAAGAAAAAAGTAAGATATATGACTAAAATAGTCAGAATTGCCAGACATAAACCCTATTTTTTTTTTACTTCCTAAGTCTACTGACAATTGCATGTAATAAAAACAAAGACAATCTCCAAATTATTTTATTTCTAGACAAATAAAAAGTTTCAATTGTCTTTTTTTTTCGGGGGCTTAAAGAAGCTTTCATTTTTTACGGCTCTATTATGCATTTTATTGTCCAATGCTTTTTTTCAAAGCTCACACCATAAGAAATTTTTATGCATAAATGTCTGATTCTGAAACCTATCCTTCAATGAACCTATAGCACAAAGTGAAAGTGCATGTTTAAGTTTGTGTGTGTGTGTGCGTGTGTGTGTGTTTGTGTGTATAGGGCATTTTACACATAATTGAATGGCGTTTCACACTTCAAAGAGCTTCCAGTTTGGCTGTCACAGACTCGACAGCTGGCAGATGAAATGTATTTTGGAGCACTCACACACACAACGACAAACATGCATGAGGACATATTTGCTGCTTCTGAGAAAATCTCTAAATAGTCAGACAAAGGCTGTTGAGTGGAAACAATGGGAGAGGTACACACTGGTTCAGTCAGCAGAATGCTTCACCACATACACACATGATACACATGACCCTCATCTTGAACCCTCACTCAACTGTGAAATAGAATCTTAGTCTTTTTGCTTCATCTAGACACTCTTTACACAAGCAGTTGCCTTTGATAATCTTCCACTTTGATATTTCAGTCCTAGACTGAATATCAGCTTTCTTGGAATGTCAATTGGCCAAACAAAATTGGAAATAAGACTGGAAATAACCAATGAATAAAGTATTGTTTGTCCAATCAAATACTCCATAAAAATGCTGCTGTGTAATAAGTCTCATCTTTGTTAAAATGCTTGATTTGATTCTTGATTCTTGACCAAATCCAATTCCAAATTGATTCTTGACCAAATTTTATGTCAATTGTATGTTAATATTCAGACAGAACTCAAATCTGAAATGGTTTACATAAATTCCTGTTGTGCCCACACAAACTCATCTACTTCACAAGTAACATTTGTAATCTTTATGAGTAAATTTGTCTTCTCTTCTTTTTTGCCATATGATGGATTGGAATTCCAATGGGAATCAGGTACAGTAGTGGCTAAATGTGATGTCCAGCTTAATTTAGGAAATGTCTAAGTTATGTTGATGGAGGTTTTCTAAAGATACTGCACAGTTGTGGTTGGAGAATGTCAAACTGTTTTATGTGTACAGCATTTCAGTTGCACAGAAGAATGGCTGCATGCCAATTGTAAAGGAGAACGAATTGAAGGGCACCTATCATGCAAAATCAAGTTTTGGAAGATGTTTGGACAGAAAATAAATGTAGAAATAGTGTGTACAAAGCAATATTAGAGTGGTATAAACACATCAAGTCCTGTTTTTAAAATGTTAAAAAGTTAAACCAGGATCCATCGTCAAACGATCTTGATGCCAACCGCACTGTGATATAGCAGCATGGTTATGCCCGCCCACCAATATTGATTGTTAGTCAGCTTTTAGTTTAACTGAAGCAAATCAAGTCAGGATTTGCAAAGAAATTATGGATCAGTTCCAACTCTGTAATCCAGCTTCAACTTAAGAAGTGGTACACATTTTTTTTTTTTTACTTTTGAACTAATCGTTATGTAAACCAGTGTGCTAGTTCCACAGCAATAGCTAGCATTGTCTTACAGATTAGGAATTTGTCATGTGTTTACTCTACACTTTGCCAAACATAATAAAAAATAAGATATAAAACCTTTCTAAAACAGTGTATTTTTTTAAAAGACAGTAAAAATGCGATATAGGCCTCACGGTGGCGCAGTGGGTAGCACAATCGCCTCACAGCAAGAAGGTCGCTTGTTCGAGCCTCGGCTGAGTCAGTTGGCATTTCTGTGTGGAGTTTGCATGTTCTCCCCGTGTTGGCGTGGGTTTCCTCCGGGTGCTCCGGTTTCCCCCACAAGTCCAAAGACATGCGGTATAGGTGAAGTGGGTAAGCTAAATTGTCAGTAGTGTATGTGTGTGAATGGGTGTGTATGGATGTTTCCCAGAGATGGGTTGTGGATGGAAGGGCATCCGCTGCGTAAAACATATGCTGGATAAGTTGGCGGTTCATTCCGCTGTGGCGACCCCAGATTAATAAAGGGACTAAGCCGAAAAGAAAATGAATAAATGAAAAATGCGATATATTGGATTTCCATACAGCGTAAACAATATTTTATTATTTTGATGAGCATCACATTTGCTATGAGTAACTGTACAAAAACAGCAAAAGTGCACGCATGCTCATGTGTGTCATGCAAAATTACTAGTAAAATATGATGTACTGTCATCATAGCAAAGACAAAAGAAATTAGTTATTAGAAATTAGTTATCAAAACTATTATGTTTATAAATGTGATAAAAAATTCTGTTTGTTAAACGTGCTGTTCAAGTCAATGTGGAGTAAATAATGGCAGAACTGTCCCTTTATATCCTGGGTTGTTTCATCCCAAATGAGGTTTAAATAAAAACAAATCCAACTGTTGAGTTAAATACTTATTATATATTATATTTGACAATTATTTTGGTAAAATACAACTAAGCCAAACTATTAGGTTAAAAATATACTTTAAAAAAATGTGGCCCAGTGATTGGGTTTGCCCATATTTTACCCAAATTTGAGCTAACAACTAATAATTTTCTTGGGAAATAAAATTGGCATCTGTCAAGTCATTTAACTGATCTTAGCTTTAGACATTTGCATGTATCAATTGCATCAATCACATGTTGCTAATCATGCTTGGGCAACAAATTCCAAAAACAAAAACCCATTTGACAAAAACAGACTCAGATGTAATCATCAACATCAGTCTGTTGTAGTGTAAAAGCATGAAACCATACCTCATTTACAGTGAAATGTTAAAACCAGCCATTATGTACTTGTGTCTCGCTTGAAGTGGCACTTCAGCTGATGTGCTAGCCCAAGCTAAGTGGTGTACACAGGACGGTTTAATTATATCTCTGACTTGTGCTGTGATCAAACCTTTAGCCTACATTGTGTGGAATTGTTAGATTGAGAAAAGCCTACCATGATGGACTGACATTGCTGGAAATGTCTTATAGAAATCATTGTTACGCTGCTTTACACAACTGCACACACACACACACACACACACACACACACACATGCATATGCACACAAACTTACACACAGCAAAAGCAGCAGGCAGGGTTAAAGGTTATTCCCAGCATGCATCATCGTGTGTGGGCGATGTTATGAGAAGACCTTTATGTTAGGACGAAAAATAAAGGCCATATTTATCTTGCTTTCCATTCATCCTGTCACTTTTGCCTTCAGCTAGCATTTAAGGCAAGATATAAAGATCATCTTGTTCATGCATCTAGAAACTTGAATTGTTGATTGACAATAAAAACATCACCAAGTGTCATCATGATTAATTCATATTTTCATTCAGTACTACTGTACAACACATCACACCTCTGTCACAACTGCAGTTGCCCTCTTTGCACTTTGTATTATTTTCACAGTTTAAGTCTGATTTTAAAATGTACAGTACAGTACATTAAAATGTATCAAACAATTATGGGGATAATATAGAAGCCCATTTTCAAGTAACAAATAAGGTAATACTCCTCATTTAGCAGAAGCTTTTGTTGAATCGCATTCGGAAATTCAACAAGAAGAGGCATTACACACAAGAAGTGCTAATTATGCAAAGGAACTGTTTTTTTTCTCAGAGGATTAAGTGCTAGTGTAAGGAGGGAGAGTGTGTTTTTTTATATAGAGAGAAGAGTGTTTCCACAGGTGGTTTGTCAAGCCAACTCACCTGTGTTAAGTACACTTCAAAAATGCATTTCTTTATAGATATGGAGTGATTGTAAGAACGTGTCTGGTGCAAATGCAAAACTGGTGCAAGTGTCAGATAGATGAAAAAATGCTTTTTTTTGCGGGTGGTTTAGCAAGCCCACTCACCTGTGTGAGGCGCACTCGGAATCACATAATGTTTTGAGGTTGTCGTGCGGTGTGGAGGGGGAGAGAAGAGGAGGTCCTGGTTTTGTTCACAGGGGTTCAGGTGATTGCAGAATAGATAGGTTTTTAGTTGTCATTTGAATGATACTATTAATCTAATGATCTAATACTATTGAATCTAATGCTATTGGTACAAGTGAATCTAATAATAGTCTAGTCTAATGCACTAATGTTCATTCATTCATTCATTCATTCATTTTCCTTTGGCTCAGACCCTTTATTCATTAGGGTTCATCAGCATATGTTTTACTCAGCGGATGCCCTTCCAGCTGCAACCCAGTACTGGGAAACATCCATACACACTCATTCACACTCATACACAATCGGCCAATTTAGTTTATTCAATTCACCTATACCACATGTCTTTGGACTGTGGGGAAAACCGGAGCACCCGAAGGAAACCCACACGAACATGGGGAGAACATGCAAACTCCACACAGAAATGCCAACTGATCCAGTCGGGACTTGAACCAGCAACCTTTTTGCTTTGAGATGACAGTGCTAACCACTGCGCCACCATGTCGCCATGTACTAATGTAATGATACTAATCAACCAACCATGCCAACCATCGAGGACTTCGAGGACAACACTTAATACACAAATATACTTCATTAAACATGTACACATAGACATCACCTATATGTTATAAGATTGCAGGTTACTTTGTCTTTATATAATAACTTATATTTGATTGTAACTTTAACTTAATTTGATTGTAATGCAATAATGTGCACCTTTTGTAAAGCTGCTTTGTAACAATAATTATTGTAAAAAGCGCTATACAAATAAACTTGAATTGAATAATCTACTGATATTAGTGAATATATACATGTAAATAGATATGAAAGTCAAATTGTGAGATAAGTAACAATTATAAGGCATTGAAATCAAATTGTGATATACTGAGATTAACGCACTGTTGTTCTGTAAAAAGAAGTAATTGTTACGGGATATAATGTCACTATTATGAGAAATTATTGTTATTATTAGTTTTTACTGTGAAATTTAGTGGCATTCATGAGTTATAAAATCACAGTTAAAATATACTTACGTCTTTGTACTGTGAGATTTAAAGTCACTTTTTCAAGAAAATCTGAATTGTGAGATCCAAAAACATTTAAGTCACTATTTTGAGATATAGTCATTAATGTGAGATGTCTCTGTTTGAAGATATTTAACTGTCTAACGTTTGTCACTGACACTACGTGCTCAATCCACACCTGCAGCACATTTCTCTCAGAACTTCTGTCATGAATCATCTATTTTCCTCTTCTGTCTTTCTCTCGATTTCGCTTTTTGCCTCAGTTGAGCTGTAGGGTCAACGAGTGTGCATAAAGAGATTGAACCTATAGCGTATTTTTTCTCAGTTGAAACAGCCACACACATAGTGTTGCAAGCACACTTGAAATGCCAAAATGCTAATGCTAACATTTACTGTGGCGCTGTGGGACTGAGCCGTTCAAACACGTGAGGGAGATCTGAGGTCAAGAAGAAGATTAAACATTCCCACTGCGTCTCACATGCTGTCTGTGTCTGCGTGCATGCATAAAGTATAATGCATACAAATATGAAACAACAAAATGTAATGTGTTTTATCAATTAATTGTAACTAATTCTTCTTAGCAAAAAGTAATGACACACTGTTATACACTTTTACCATAATTTACAGATAACACTCACTAAATTAATATGAATTAATAATTTATTTTTAATTAATAAGCAGGAATAAGATTTGATGTCTTTTTAAAAGACTCTATTTAAGAATCACGTTGCTGCCCAAAATGCTAATTAACTGTCATTTTAAATTTTCATAATTTACCACCATCTTTCCAACCCCTGAGTTTTACCCATTTGACAGCAAGAATCATTTATAATAGCATTCAATGTCGCAAAATCACTTATTCCCTAATATATTTTAATAAGTACAGGACAGACTAAGTATGTTCTTTTATATTTACATGTAGTGACTTTTAATTTAATTGTTTTATTATAAATAAAGTTTATTTTTATTTTAGTACACTGCTCTCTGGAAAACTTAATTCTGATTGGTCAAACATGATGTTCTAAGTTATGCTATTGGCAGAACAACTCCTGAAACTAATGATCATCTTGACCCTGTGAGTATTCATACACTTATTTATATGCATATCTTTTACGCTGCTGTTCTTGACTGTTTGGTGCCATCTAGTTACTGAATAATACATAGGTTTTCCCTTTTTTTCTTTCTGCATCTTTAAATTTAATTAAAGAGTTAGTGAGTTGGGCAACATGTTGGCTCAGTGGTTAGCACTGTGTCGCCTCACAGCAAGAAGATCGCTGGTTCGAGTCATGGCTGAGCCAGTTGGCGTTTCTGTGTGGAGTTTGCATGTTTTCCCCGTGTTCGCGTAGGTTTCCTCCGGGTGCTCTGGTTCCCCCACAGTCCAAAGACATGCGCTATAGGTGAACTGGATAAACTAAATTGGCCGTAATGTATGAGTGTGAATGAGTCTGTATGGTTGCTTCCCAGTACTGGGTTGCAGCTGGAAGGGCATCTGCTGTGTAAAACATATGCTGGATAAGTTGTCGGTTCATTCCGCTGTGGCGACCCCTGATGAATAAAGGGACTAAGTCGAAGGAAAATGAATAAATGAGTTAGTAAGTTATTACAGCTCAGATCAATGACTTTGTCTAATTGTTTAGTGTCCTATGTTATGTTATGTTATGTTATGTTATGTTATGTTATGTTCATTCATTCATTTTCTTTTCGGCTTAGTCCCTTTATTAATCAGGGGTCGCCACAGTGGAAAACACTGGGAAACACCCATACACTGTCATTCACACACATACACTATAGACAATTTAGCTTACCCAATTCACCTATAGTGCATGTCTCTTGACTTGTGGGGGAAACCGGAGCACCCGGAGGAAACCCACGCGAACACAGGGAGAACATGCAAACTCCACACAGAAATGCTAACTGACCCAGCCAAGTATCGAACCAGTGACCTTCTTGCTGTGAGGCGACATCGCTACCCACTGCGCCAGCGCGCCGCCCTATGTAATGTTATGTTATCAGAATCAGAATCAGAATCGGTTTTTATTGCCAAGTGTGCTTACACACACAAGGAATTTGTTTTGGCTACAGAAGCTTCCAGTGTACATAAAGTGACAAGTGACAACACAAAATAAATATGAGGAAAAAAAATAAAATAAAATAAAATAAAATACGACAAACATTAAACAGAGATGCAGTTAGACAATAGAGCTCTGGATGATGAATTGTTGTACAGATTTGTTATAAATATACAAGTTTTACAAGTTATAAGGTGCTGTGTACAAATGCGTAGGAGAAAGTATTGCATTGTATACTGTTATAAGGTGCTGTGTACAAATGCGTAGGAGAAAGTATTGCATTGTATACTGTTATAAGGTGCTGTGTACAAATGCGTATGAAAAAGTATTGCACATGTTTATTGCACAGTAGGGGAATAATTAACTGTTCATGAGGTAGATGGCCTGAGGAAAGAAACTTTTCCTGTGTCTGGCTGTTTTTGTGCTCGGTGTTCTGTAGCGCCGGCCAGACGGTAACAGTTCAAACAGAAAGTGTGCTGGGTGTGAAGGGTCCAGAGTGATTTTGCGAGTCCTTTTACTCACTCTGGAAGAGTACAGTTCTTGAAGTGTAGGAAGGGTAGTGGCAGTGATTCGTTCAGCAGTCCGGACTATTCGCTGTAGCCTACGGAGGTCGGTTTTGGCAGCTGAGCCGAATATGTTATGTTATCTTATCTTATGTTATGTTAAATTTCACAGGAAGATTGGCTGTGCAGTCTTTTTATACAGTCTATGGTACAGACACACACTGCATTTTTCACCTAATTTTGGAACATGTGTCAGACTGTAATAGGTTTTTCCTCTTCTGCCTACTAGAGCTGTTTTTCTTCACTCACTTTATCAGTAGTGTCCACCTCTCACTCTTCCGCCAGCTCTCTGTCTAAAAGCAAACTAATATAGCAGTGGTAAGGGTCTCAGCTCATTCTCACACCCCAGCGGAGTCCTGGGGGTCAGAGGTCAATAATCAGTTTCACTGGATCTCACCTGCCTGCCACACAGAGCCAAGACTCAAGCTTTCATGATGTCTTCCACTTCACTGTCATTAGTCTCAGAGTAACATGTCACTAGGGAACCGTTGCCAGCACTTACTGTGATACATCTGCTTAGCACCTTTAAATAACCAAAACTGAGAAGAAAAAAATCTATATATTTATATGTATACACAGTCAACATCGAAGTAAATGAAAGTTAGTTGTCTGCTGTATTGTTTTAAATAAACTTTTGTAAAATAAAAAAGAAGAGGAAAAGAACCATACCTGTCAATATTGGGATGTGAAAATAAGGGATACCCCCCCACCCTAACCCAAAAAAATCCCCAAATTACTAAATATGTTCATCTAGAGCGGTTTCATTGTAAATAAACAGTTAAACGGTCAGTAATATGTTTTATTATTATTATTTACAAAGGATAGAATAAATAGTATACATTAGAAAAAGCTGCAAATAAATTAGCAAACAGTTTAGCCTATTAAAATCAATAGCTATTATAAAGAAATCAAATCAAATCTCAATAATCTTTTCTTCACTATATAATTTAAACATTCTGATTAAAGAGCAATGAATGAATCTCTCATTTATATTTTTCGTTTTCATTACATTAAATAACAGAGGTGTCACTTTAAAAATGCACGGATCTATAATGAAAGCATTCGATTGCTTTCCTAACTTTTTATGCTCATTTAAGACGAAATTTGTTGTGTTTAAAAGAAAACCCACCAAGATCGACATCTTTAGATCCGCTGCATAAAACATATGCTGGATAAGTTGGCTGTTCATTCCGACCTCTGATAAATAAAGGGAATAAGCCGAAGGAAAATGTATAAATGAATGAAATTATTAATAACATGCCTAATGCAGTGCAGTTATTTGCCTAGGAAAAAATTTAGAATTTTCATTTTAGGTTAATGTTTAGTAATCTTGGGACAATCAACGTAGTCACTCACAGTAAAAATCAATCAACATTTTCCAATATGTTTCCAACATTGCGCAGCCTCTAATTGTAAACAAACAAACAAAAAGACTGCAGAGATTTAAATTCTATATAAAAAATGAGATTTTACAGGTTAGAATATGTTGACTTGTATTTTTATATTTATCAACTTAATATCTGTAAATTTATAGAAATTAATGTACAAGTGTCAAGCAGATGATTTTCTTGTTTGAGGTGTCATTATATTGGATTTAATAATTCTGTTATACTACTTTTATTTGGTGACCCCTTATGCATACACCTAACCCTGCCCCTACCCCTCACATTGATGTCTATTGAGTGTATGTGTCTGAGACTTCATGTTTCAACTTGCATGTGCAAGTCTGGATCCAGATATTATTGCACCCCTGTGTTAAACAGTGGAGCTGGAACTGGTGTTTAAAGAATGATGAGTAGCTACGTAGTACATTGCTTCATTGAAATTACCAGCAATTACTGTGCAAATGCTGGCACAGTGACTAATTGTATCTCCTTATGTTTTCTGTCAACACCCTACATTATGTAGGATAGAAATGAATGCGTTAAGCATGCTAATGTGCAATTTAGTTCTCTAGTAGTTAGTTACTTAAGCTTTCCTTTGACATGCCATCACATTACATAAATTCGAGTCCCTAGCTTAATTTAATGTGTAGGTTCCAATGTGTGGAACTGCTGTTTTGAATGAATTTAAGTTCACCCAAAGCATAATCTTTTTCTTCTAGTCTATTAAATTACATATAAAGCATGATAATGCATTCAGAGACACGTGAAGTTATAGATGTGAAAGGGGCGAAAGTAATGTAACCGGTTCATTTGACATTCAATCATTTTATGAATATTTCTATTTCAGACGGCTCCAAGTCATTAGCATGGCTGATCTCGTTTTGTGACAGCTGCTGGAAAGTTGCACAGTAACACATTTCTGGATTTTCTCTCCTTTAATTGAAGATTCATGACCGACAGATTTCAATTTGTCTTGGTCCCAGGGCTCTGGGCACTGGAGGAAAATAGATTTTTCTATTTTTTTTTTTCTAAATTTCTTTTTTTTACATCCCCAAAGTCATCGTCATCACAATGTCTGGTGCTCGTGATTCACAGTAGGGTTCATCTGGGTCCCGATACAAGTATGCATGAGTTTCATTTCTGATACTGATCTGGATATCAGAGCAGCCGTCGATGACTGAGGGAAAGGAAGCATGATAGAGACAGACGGATGAAGATTATTGTGCAGTGCAGTGTCAGTAAAGTCAGCGTGGAGGTGGACTAATGTAGATGTAGTTTGCTGGTTCAGTGCTCACTGCACACCTGTGGTCACTCTGCTCTCCGGTGTCTCAAATACAAGGAATATCATTAAAATGGCATTATTTTTCTGCTACTTGTTCACCCAAAATGACCCTAATGAATTGCATATTTTTGTGATTTAGCCAGAAAGGAATATTAATGTGTTAATGAATATTAATAGAAGCAGTTTGCCCGATTTAGCCTGTTGAATTTGTTTCAGAGCTGTTGGTGAGAGACATCGCTCGGTTTCCCAAAAGCATCGCTAGTCAGCTATGGTCGCAACTTCTTTTGCTACCCTAGTTCATTAGCTGTATTTCAATATTTTAAACTATTGCATCAAAAGTGCATAATGGACCAAGATGTGCATACATTTTGAAAATGCTCATTAAAGATATTTGTGCACAACTGAGAAGGATAACATTTTTATCCAATAAGAAAAAGATTTGAGCATAAACTATAATGAAAACACATTTACTGAATAAATTCCATTCAAAATGTTATGTGGTTTTGTTTTAAAAGATTATGTGATAACATAAATGCCAGAAAATGACAGGTACTTTTGGGTAGACAAAGAGGTTTGAACATTTTTAAATGTAATACATGAGAAAGAAGTGACGACCATTCATCTGTCATCAAAGTGCTTCGGTATTATCACCTTCCAGAACTGATTTGAGCAGCTGCACTCCCAAAGACGGGTCTTGCACCTCCAAAAGCCAGTTATGCCAGTTACTGACAAGTAATACATTATATAACAAAAAAGGTCCACAGTGACTTTTACTACTGCAGCAAATTTCATTTTTCTTTTTGAAATTGGGTGTCAGTTTGTCAGTAAGTGACGATTTTGTTCTCTTTATTTCATTGGATGGAAATGGTGTTTCGTTCACAAATGTTTTTTGTGAATAAATTTAATTTGCATCTTTAGATGGAAACATAGCTAATGATTTAGTTTTTCTGAATCCAGAGTCTGAGTAAACATTCACAAACAAATTGTGTGGTTAGAAATACAGCTGTAGACCTTATATTTAAAGCATAGTTTTGTCCTATTTCGACACATGAACTTAAATAAATCATGCGCATGACTGATATTGTCACAATTGCCAGCTAGAAAACCCATGAGCTTCACTAGATGGCACTTCGTCGTGTTCCAGTTGCATTCACCCAGACTTCCTTTTCCACAACCCATTACGCTGATTTCAGTTTTACCTGTTTCTTGTTACCTGGACTACTTAAGACACACACACACACACACACACACACACACACACACACACACACACACACACACACACACACACACACATTAACTGTGAAGTCTAGTATTTGTTCCTTGTTTCTCTGCCTGTTTTTTTTCTCTGACTGTTCAGTGTTTCATGTTTGTTTACTGAGGTCTCTCACCTGTTTAAAGGATTACTCTTATAGATTACCCTGAACATTGATTTGTTTGCTGGCATTTTGTTTTTAGAAAAGTTTTGACTGAAATTTTTCAGTTTTTGGTTTTCTGTGAAAATATAAGTAAAAAAAAAGGCTATCTTGTGCTGCACTGCCAAATAGCGCGTTTTCACTCTCCCACTAGCTGTAGTCACTGCAAAGTATGAAGCAGCTTTCACACACTATGAAACCCATTCGTTTCAATAGTTTGTTGCCACACCAGCTGCTTATTTATTCCTGCAATAATAATTAGCAGAAGTTATCTCTCCATCACCTGTATGGTATCACCAAAAACAGCTCTAACATAATATATCTGCAACAGTCCAGGAAATGTTTTTGACTGGCTAGTTAGCTTCTCTGACAACCATACTATAGTAGTTAGTCAACTTATGTAATTTTAATGGAAACCGCCTGTTTCCTCATCCTCCACCTAAAAAAAGTTATGTACAGTTACGTTTTAAAATTAAGCACACTCTGGTTTCAATTAATTTGACAGTATTGTGTTCCATTTGACTGGCATTACCAATCAAAATGCAGGTTTGTTTAAATGCAATGTGTAGACGTTTTATATGGTCCTTTGCCCACTATATTTCCAATTCATAAAATTTGCATTCTTGCATTTTGTAGATGCCTAGGAACACACAACAGTCTATTAAAGTACACATTAGTTGGTTAGTAATCAGTTTGTGTTTTTTTATAATCAAACTTGGGATTGTTGAAGTTAAATAAAGCCAGTCGAGCTACATGAATCAATTAGACGAAACGGTACAAATGCATTTGTTTTGCATGTAAATTATGATTACATTATCAATTAATGAAGCACAAATTCCTTACTCCTACTGTTAATGTGTCATGAACAGGGTTCAACAAAATAATTAAACAAAATATTTACATTACAAAATATTTATTTGTTGCCAAAAACACCACACATGTCACCACACATATTTTTTAATGAGTCTGGATTGACAATCTGGCCCACAATCAGTTATAATAAGGTCAGTACTTTGGATAGTTTTTGATCTGGTATTTATGTGGAATTCAAAGGCTTAAACAGAACATGACCATTTAAACATCCATATTATTTCCCGGTTTCTTTCAGCAAAGGCTCTGAATTGGGTATTTCACCTGTTGGCGCCTACACTAATCCGGTGGCCCTTTGAAATCAGGACATCTGTCCATCCCTTGAGCAGGCCGAGGGCATTGCTGACTTTAGCGCTGTTAAACTGACCTTTAGCTGCATCATTAGGGCCGCTCTGATGACTGTGGACAGATGGCCTTGCTGGAGGCCTGTAGGTCCACACACCACTGCCTCATCACCCACTTTACACGTGTGTTAGCTCACAGTTGTTTTGGAGATAAGGTGTGCTGTGTGCCTGTTAGGATCTGAAGGACTCATCAGCGTTCCTGTTTTCTCTTATACTCTCCAATGAGGGTCATCAGGGGGTGCTATGCATGTGATAGCTTGTCTGTCTTTTACGTTTTTTTCCCTCTTCTCACCTTTCTGAAGTGTGAATTGAACAGATAACCACAACACCTCTGCTTTCAGGAGGCCCTAAACACTTCCTAAAATAGTTTCCTACAGAGATTCTGGCCCACCTGAGTAAGGCTTATCTGTTTATTAAGGCGTATGGACAATGACAACATAAGTTATGTTTATATTCACTACATATTTAATGTCTGAGGTTTTCTTTTAATCAATTTACTTATTTTAGGAAAATATTTTTACAAAATAATGAAGTGCTTTGATATTGTACATTGTTTATAACAATAACTACTATATACATATAAAAAATAAAAGTACATTTTGATTTCATGATGAATTTAATTGAGCAAGGTTGCATTAGGAAACCAAGAGTGGCAATAAAGACATGTCTGATTTCATCAATTATATTTTTATTTAATTTTGCAGGTGTTCTCTGTGTCCAGTGAACTAGAAGATTGTATAATAAATTGTCATAAATTCATACTACTTCCGCTGATTTTGTCTGCCACAAACATTATATATCCTCCCACCCAATACTATTTCTTATTTAGGAACTAAAATTTATGCAAATTTACCAGAAATTATTCACAAAAAGAAGTCAACTTAAATTGAATTATTTATAAGAAACATTTCTTAATTTATGGAAATGTTTGGAGAAAAGTAATAAATAATTGTATAAATTCAATAAAAAAGATTCTAATGAATAATAATTTATTAATCTTATTAACATAAACTAAAATAGATTCAAATTTTCTAATAACTATACTTGTGAAAAATTGTTTACACAAAAAATAATAACAAAAGATTTTAATAAAAAGTAAATACAAAATAAATGACTAAATGGTATGTAATGAGTAGAAAAATTTGATAATGTTACAATAGAAATGGCATATTCCTCTGAGTAGCATTTCCAGCACATTAATACTATATTTTTTCATAGGATGAATTAAGTAATTATGCAAGAAACTAGATGCCTTTGACGTTTTGATGGAGGTCACTCATACAAAGCAGAACATTTTGCAGGCCTGTGGAACATAAAAGATTAAAAACCCTAAAATATGCAACATACCATTAATACGATTCTTTTAAAATGTAGATTTATTATAGCCATGAACAGGGCAGACTCTCTAAATATTTGTGAAATCTGTGTGTGACTGGTTTACTGGATGATAAGATATCCCCTAAGTTCTCTTTAATTGTTAATATCCACATGACACTGTATGTAACTATGTATGACTATGTAATGTAAATATTTTCAATATGAGTCAGCAGCTCTGACGGTATTTGTTCCTAATCTATGTTTATTTTGTTTGTACTTTAGTCGTATGTTTTTGTTTTTTTAAAATCTAATAAAAGTTAATAATAGAGTAATAGAGTAAATAAATAAATAAATAAAAATAAAAATCCATGAACACAAAAGATGATGTTTTGAAGAATGTCAGAAACCATTTTTGTTATATAAAAGTCAACCAACATTCTTCAAAATACCTTCTTTTGTGTTCAAACAGGTCAAAAAGCTTTGAAGCCACTTGAGGCTGAGCAAATTGAATTACTCCTTTAAGTGCGCAACAATACAGTATTGATTCATTTTGAAAATCGGACTAGCAACCTCCAGGTTACCAAATCCTTAACCCCAATAACCCATCACTTCCGTGTAGAAGACCCACATCAACCTTCCCCAACACACATAACCCTTTTTTCCATGGAAATTAGCCATGTTAAATGCTTTTGACCGTGTCGGGCGTTGCACATTTGCTTCTCTTAATCAGCTGCAGAAATATGTACATATATTATCATAATCAAAGACAGAGCAGCATTACTTCATCTATTCAGCTATTCCGTGCTGAATAATAGCTGACTTTCATTATATTTAAACACGCAGCAGGGCTCTTAATGTGTCCAGACAGACGACCAATCACGACGATGTCGATTTATGGACTGATCTGAAATTACATCCTTTCCTTTCTTTGTTTCCTAAAATTGGTTTGCTGACAAACTGTTCGTTTCTATTTTGTGTGCAAGGATCAGCATGCGTGTCCTAATCTTAAGGTGTTTAAACAATTGGATTCACGCCAACCTACAGCGGCACACATTCATAAACTGCTGAAATATTACTTGTAGTGTTTACAAAGACAAGCAAACAAATTGGCCGTGCCGAGGGAGATATTTTGCGTCAGCATGGCTCATTTTATGCATTTATTCCAGTAATAATGTTTTAGATGATTATAGATCAAGTAAATACTGATATTACTGTAGGTCACGTGGTTTGCCTGATGTGCCGTATTTAACCTTCTGATTTTGTTTAATGTATTACAAAAGCATGATGTGGAGTGTCAGAAGTACACAGCAGAGGTTTGTGCTTTTATGGGAACCGGAATGAATCTGAGACCTGAACACATATGAGGATTTCTTTATGAGGTCTCAAAGTGTAGGAAATTACAGTCTGAGGCATTTAGAATTGACGACACTTTCATTTCACAATTCATCAGTCTCTCAAGTATTTCAACTGTCACCCAGAGTAAGACATCATGTAATTTTCTAATTTGTTTCAACATTGATGACTTTAAACTGCAGTCATTACCTATTACCTACGAATTTCCCTTCCATTAAATATTGTAATTCATATTAGCGTTGCATTTTCTGAAGGGACAGATTCATCAGAAATTCCATTTCTGTTTATGTATGTCTGTGGCTTAGCCCCATGTGATGTGAGGGCCCTGCGTGATCATAAACACCCCCTCGGGTTCTGGGGGGCGGCCCACGCATTTTGCGCTACGCCACTGAACCAATGACTTAATTCTGTGGATAAGATAATATGAATAATTCACTTGCTGTCTGTGCAATTTTACAGTAAATTCAAAAACAAAACTTAAAAACAAACTGTGCATTGGGACAATGCTTGTGTTATTTATACACACTATATTCTGTGTAAAAGAAGACATACTAATTAATAGATTATAAAATTCATTATAATTTCATCATAATTCAACATACGAACATGTGTATGATGTGTCAAGGGACTTTTCTGCTTGAAATCATAAATTTGGTTTGAAAGCTAACAATGTCTTGATTCTAACTAAAACCCATTGTGTTCGGTGTTTTACTCTGGATCAATGGCAATGATGATGTCAATGGCATGAGCTTGCTAATGTATTAGATCAATAAATCAAAAAAGGCCAATATATACACCATCATAGAAACTACCCACAAAGAAATTAGGAAAGTGGATTAAAACACCCGGTGAAAAGTGAATGAGAAGTTTGATCAACCAGAACACATCTTATATGCCATAATAACCTTGTCTTTATAATGTTTTCTAAATACTCTGCTGCCTGTCTAATCTATTTTGTTTGGATTGGTGTTTGAATCTTGGCACTTTTGTCTAATTTCAGTTTTTTTTTAGCATAAAGGTGTTTATTTACTCAACATGAGCTCTTGTCATTATTATTATATTGTTTATCATATTATCATTTTTAGTGTGGGCACTGAGTCAGATCTCATTGGCTGTGAGTGTACTTGTGTCATGTTTGGAGTGAGCACATGGTCTTGTTTTGTGTGTTTCTATGTGGCATGTGTTCTCCAGTCTATCGGCTGAGCACACCAATCCTGCAATCTGACCATTGGGTAGTTTACCTCACGTTACCTCTATTGTTGTCCTCCTTGCTTGACCTTCTATTTATTTTGCTTTTATTTTCAGCCCATGTGCTAGCTTGTCATATAACATACCTGTACTCTTCTTGCTTTGCATTCTCTGTTTATTTCCAGTCAAGTCTAGTTGCTAATCATGTTTCCCCACATGTTTTTTTTTGTTGGTTTGATTTAGTTTTATTATTAATAAAAAGCCCTTCTATCTCTGAGAATGAGTCCTAACCTCATCCCTTTGTGCAAGCCTGATTCTGCACTGATGATAATAAAAAAATACTTTCCAAATCGTCCTTTCAAAATTATTTCTGAAGGAATAGGAATTGCCATCATTTAAATAAATTACAAACACAAATAAAATATTTGATTTTATTATCAATATGAAAAAAAGATTTTATTATGAATATCAGTGTTAGGTAGTAGCTAACTACAAATAGCTCAGCTATACAAGCTTAGCTAAATTTTTCAGTTTGACAGTTTTTCCAGCACTTTTTCCAACAAGTAGAGTAGCTTGAAAGCAACTACATTACATTTAGTGAAACGGCAATGGTCTAAAGCAGCACAACATCATCTTACAAGATCACATACTACAATAAGAGTATTAGAGCCATCTTTTGGTAATAATTATTTATTTATTAATTTATTACTGTTAATTTATAAATACATTTATAAAAATTATAAAATTTATAAATTACAAGTAACGACAGTTGAAATTCAATCGATAAAGTATTCTAACAGTTGTCAGCTAACCTGAAGTAAGAATGTTGTGCGAAGGCTTAAGTTTTTTTTTGTTTTTTTTTTGCCAAAATGGAACCGTGTGCTTAATCCAAGTAAATTATTTTGTTATTGCACTGCTAAATTTATCGCAGTTTTGTACCTTGACTCTTAATTTAATTTGACATCTGTGTAATAAAATCATTAAACTTTGACATCATTAATTGTATTGGATTGTTTTAAATACCAAATAAATACCAAATTTTTGTAATTTACACCTTTGTGAAAAAGTAGCTTCAATGTAACTGCATACTTTTCTAGAAGGGTAGTTTGACAATAGCTCAGCTACTTATCCTGGTGTGCTTGTAGCTTATCAAGCTACAGTTTCAGTGAAGCTTTCCCAACACTAATGAAAATACCAGTCTTAAAGTTATCTATATGCAAAAGAGTACAAAATTCACATTTCGAATATACTGTATATTCAATCCTTACAGTCTCTTCCACCAATATGGACCAACGATTCTGATGACATCACTCTGCATCTTAGCTTGTCGTCAGATTTTCTGTCTAATGAGATGCTCTCTAGAATCTGAAGTGCCCCATTCCCTGCCCCCTATATAAGCAGATGCTAATGCGGAAACACAAACGCCAATTCTTTTATCTCTTTGCAGGGAGTTTAATTGACAGGTGTTCTGACCAATAATAGCACTGATGCCTCCATTGCTATCTGCCATATAGTGCAGTGCAGTTGGTAAATAAAAATGATTGACTGCAATGCAAGTTGACCCAATATTGCGTACCCTACTAAACATGGCTGCTTTTGGGCTCTAAAAGTGTCAGTTTTCTCTTTTCTATATGATGAATACTGAACCATGTAGGGAATAAACAATCCAGATAATGTAAATATACAGTTCCCATTGCTATGTTAGTCTGCTTTTCTGGAAAGTTACACCTGCATATCTTCAAAACCCCTCTGAAATCTCTGAATAAACGTGTTTACTAGTTGAAATGTAATTGGGAAATAAATAAACAACCGATGGAAGAAAACATCAGAGGAAACGATGCAGGGAGAATATCAATTTGTCTGGTTATAAAAAGCGATAGGAAAGGAATCGAAGGTTTTGAGATAATTTGCTGCTGTGTCATAAAGCAGAGTGTGTATTAAGTGACGTGTGTGTGACATGCAGGGCGTTTGGTGAAGGTGGAGATGACTGTTAAGTGGTGTTCACGTATGTGTGTATGTGTATGTGTGTGTGTGTGTGTGTGTGTGTGTGTGTGTGTGTGTGTGTGTGTATTCCGTCTCTGTGCTTCCCTGGAGAGTGAAGGACGCTTGATAGGCTGGTAATGAAAGAAGAGAGGAGGAGAAACAGGAGAGTGTCTCACTGACACTTATTACTGTGGGTGAGAAGAGAACCAGGACGGAGAAACCCACACAAAACACTCTCTCGCCTCCAAAACCCCTGAGTGCTGTATTTACACGTATCTTAGCCGGTCATGTCTACACGCTAATGTAGTTCCTGTAACAAATTAAGTGTGTAATTGTCACAAAATTAGAGATGCACACAAAGTTTATGTCTTTTGTCTGCCAGCTTGGCACGCAAGCCATGCTATTTCTGTGGAGGGCTGAAACAACTGCTTATCTCACTGAAGGGTGTCTGTGTGTGAGAAGTATGTGATTAACAGCTGAAATAACACCTTGTGGAGACACTGATCTGATGGAGGCACACAACACCAGGCAGTGTACTAGTGTGTGTGCGCATGTGGATGATCCAGCTTGTTTCCTCTCTCTTAGTCTCCATTTTTACTTGGTATTAACTTTTGTTTTCAATGATACACGATGAAGTGGTCAGACAAGAGGTGTTACTGTTTCAAACTGATTTTATATGCATTCAAGTGCATCTCTGGTGACCACTTGTGTTCAGAATTTGTCTAGATGCTCAGTGTGATGCTCGAGTGCTATTGAATGTCACGCAGCTTAGAAGCGAGAGGGAAAACAACTATGTGCATGACAACAATGATTCTCAGCAAAATCTGTTTATTTTGGAACAACGCAGTGACATATAAATACTTTGTTTTGGTGTGTTATTATCACAACAAATTTCATAATGATCATTTGTTTGGCCGGTGGGCGGAAAGTAGACCTTTTGTGGTTTTTGAATGCATTTAACCACATGAATGTTTACACTATTAAAGCAATCTGATCGAATGCAGTTTTGACTCTGAAAGTAATGTAATGGCCCTGTTTGCATATGCTAGTCTTTTGATCAATTAGTTAAAATTCCATATGTAGATTGTTTTGAGAAGGTGTACCAAAATAGGGTAACCAAATTTCACTGCATTCACTCGTAAGCCATAACAGGGGTTTGTTTATTCAGTAGTTCTTGTAAATTGAACACAAATGTTCACAAGAGGGCAGGGTAATGATTCAGATTTTGATTCTATTTCACAATTTGATCCCGATTGACAAGCTCTGAATTTGATTTACTTAATTTGGTTCTTGATTGCTTGATTTGATTCAATGAATATAATTTATCACAAGTACTATAGAAATTTCCAAACAAATTATTTTTTTCTATTTCAGGTTCACATGGGTACAATAATAAAAATATAATGTTGTAATTTTTTTCATTCAGTGAGTCATTCTTCATTTTTTCATACTATACTGCTCCCTCTTTATAATCCCTCTTATCTTGTGTTCATTTTCTCCTAACTTTCTTTATAAATAATGTTCTGTAATTGTCATGGGATGGTTGCTGTTTCTCAGAGAGTGCGCAGAGGAGACTGAAATAACTATTTTAATAAATCCTCAGGAGTAAATAATACAGGGAATGACAGGGAATAGCAACACATAGACATACATCCAAAATGCAACAAGACCAGACAATGAAATGAAGGGAACAGAGGGACTTAAACACACGAGGGAAAATAAACTAAAAGGCATACAGGTGATTTAAATTAACTAAATGAAGGCACAAATTGAACAAATAAAACTAGGTCAAACTAAACAACATAGGAAAGTTGGACACACTTTACAATATGGTTCTTTTAGTTGATAAAGGTGCCATAGAATGAAAAACTGGCTATACTTAGCAATATAGCTAAATAATATGTGTTCAGTAAATTACATACTGTGAGCCTCGCCATTGTTTCCTCATTCTCATGTAAATCGAGTGAGTGTAAATCCCGGTGAAAAACAGACAAGCCAGAATTCGGATAATCCTGGGATAATAATGGGACTCTTATTTTGAAAACAAGACTGGCATTATAGTGAAGTGTAGTGTGGTGTGGCCAAGTATGGTGTCCCATACTTGGAATTTGTGCTCTGCATTTAACCCATCCAAGTGCACACACACAGTTAGTGAACACACACATACCGTGAACACACACCCGGAGCAGTGGGCAGCCATGCTGCGGCGCCCGGGGAGCAGTTGGGGGGAACGGTGCCTTGCTCAAGGGACTCACCTCAGTCGTGGTATTGAGGGTGGTGGAGAGTGCTGGTCATTCACTCCCCCCACCCCCAATTCCCGCTGGTACCGAGTATCGAACCAGCAACCTTCGGATCACGAGTCCAACACTCTAACCACCAGGCCACGACTGCTTATAGAGCTCTCAGTAATGCAATCTCAACACAGTTTGTAGTTAGAATGCAAAACTCGAGAAAGATGGATTATACATTTATTCAGCACCCCAGAAGAGGCATAAATTCTGTTTAAATGTATTTATTTAGTTTAGAGTGTTTTGAATATATTCTGAGCGACAAACACATGTAAACTGCTGTGTATAAGTATTTAATACACATTTATGCATGATGTTATATCACTCAGTGCATATTGTCATTTCTCTTGAGTAAAAGGACACCAATAAACATCAAATGTGCATCTGTTTATGCAGAGGTTGATATTAATTCATGCCTCTGTTTTCATATACATTAAAACCACAAAATGGAACTCTACATACATCTTTGCCAGCCCATTTTCATGAGTATAGCCTTTATATATAATTTATATAATTTATATTTATATAAATATAATTTATAATTTATTTGATCCACAACACAACTCAGGAATACACTTTCATTTCATTCACTCATTCATTCTAGCTAAAATAAACCTCACATTTTGTATATTGACAAGTATGATTAATTTGCATGCATGTATTTCAGAATACATCATGCTGTGTGTGGATGTTAGAGAGAAAGCAGTCACTGATGAGCTGAGAAGCAAAGCTCATTAATATTCATGACCATTCCAAATATGGTCAACCTGAGCTTTTAATTTTTGGATAATTCCTGTGGTTATAAATGAGCAGATAAACCCATTTCTGGAGAAACATGTCAGCATTAAACTGAGGCATTCTTCCACATGTCTCTCTAGCCTCTACATCATTTATTGCAGTATAAGGTTTTAAACCTATCTTTCTGTGTTGTGTTCAGCATTCACCTTGCTCAAAACATCCTCTGCTTTACGGTTTCTAAATATCTTGCCAGATTCTGACATAATGACACATTTGAGTCTTTATCCCATGATTGGTTTGGAGACTGTCTAAAAGAAAGTCTAGCTGATATTAAAATGAGTCAAGGGTTTGTCAAAGTGTTATGAGGAAAATGATTTATCATACAGTAACCAACAATATTAGAGCCGGTACAGCCACAATGCTGAATTTCAACCGTCTCTCGCTTTAATTTAATCAGCTGCTAAATCTGTTTAATTCTATCGGCACAATGAACTTTAATGAATTCACCTAACAGTCTCCTGAAACAAGGCACATAAATTCATTTTCATCTGCTTTGAATTTAATCTCAAATGTGGAATAGATAATTACAGCAAAGCTGCAAAGAAGAGCCTGAGATTCAGAGTGACTGACAGGATAGGACAGGACAGTTATTACCCTTCGTTGTTTTTTCAAGAATAAAGATATTTATAAACCCTCAAATAAAATATGACAAAGTGGCCCTCACTGTCACCATCTGACTCACTTGTCCTAACCCCGATGCCCTCTACATTTCATCTTCTTCAGGACATTCAATGTAATATATATTGTTTTCCCTTAATTTTATTAGGTTTAGCATTTAGATAAAAATGAATAAATAAATATAATTAAGAGGCCATTCAGATCAAAATGATCATAATTATTTTATTTTATTTAATTTTTTTTAATTTACTTTTTAAAAAGTACAAAGAAAAAAACAATCCAGTGTATAAATCCTCAATCTAAGGTAGAAAATAAATTGTAGTCTGGGAAATAATAAAAAATTTTGATTTTGATGCTTGCAATACACTCTAAAAAAGTTGTGACAGAGTCATGTTTAACACTGTAAACTTTCTTCATTCATTCATTCATTTTCTTTTCGGCTTAGTCCCTTTATTAATCTGGGGTCGCCACAGCGGAATGAACCACCAACTTATCCAGCATATGTTCTACGCAGCGGATGCCCTTCCAGCTGCAACCCATCTCTGGGAAACATTCATACACACTCATTCACACGCATACACTACGGACAATTAGCTTACCCAATTCACCTATACCACATGTCTTTGGACTTGTGGGGGAAACCGGAGCACCCGGAGGAAACCCACGCGAACACGGGGAGAACATGCAAACTCCACACAGAAACGCCAACTGACCCAGCCGAGGCTCGAACCAGCAACCTTCTTGCTGTGAGGCGAACGTGCTACCCACTGCGCCACCGCGTCGCCCTGTAAACTTTCTTTTTAATGTTTAATCATCAAAAAAAAATAATTATAATAATGATACAAACTGTTAAAGATTTACAAGATTTATTATTATTTATAATTATAATATAATTATTATTTATTATTATTTGCCTCATAATACATTTTGCCATAATACAAAACTTCAGATGCTCAGTTGAACAGTCAGTGGTCATCATTATCTGTTCTCCTTTTCACGATGAGCCATGCATTTTCAATAGGACAAGGATCTAGACTGCAGAAAGGCCAGTCAAGCACTCTGTATCTACAAAACCATGCTGTTGTAGCACATGCAGAATGTGACTTGATCTAATAACCATTGACTTATCATGAAAGACAGTATATGGCTCTGCATTCTGCCACTATATGCCTCCATGTAAATGGAACTTATGCACACATTTCTCACACCCAAACGGTTTGCTCTTTTTTGCTTTTACATCTGTCACTCAAGAAAGTCTGGATACTCTCTGAGACTAGGATCTCAATGTCTGTTTTTCCCAGAATCAAGCTGAAATATAGACTGCTTTGAGCCCAGCACACTCTACTGTGTTCTTGATGATCAGCTATGGCCAGAAAAACCAGCAGCATCACAACTGCACACAACTGATGTACAGCTTTTACAATCAACAACAAGTCAAGTGGCATTTCTTGATGCAGCAGCAGACTGTGTTCAGTTGCAGTGGTTTTCTGAAGTTTTCCTGAACTCATGTGGCTTTATTTAACAGCACAACATGACTATTTTTTATGCTGTGTCACCCGAGACTGGAGCTGGAGCACATTCAACTTCAAGTTCATTTATTTATAAAGCACATTTAAAAACAGCCACAAGACTGACCAAAGTGCTGAACATAACACAGAATATGATTTAGTAAAAATATAAAGATAATGATAAAAACATAGAAATAAAACCAAGAGAAATAACATATATATTTAAAAACAAAGCAATAGACAAACTATTAGTATAATATTAATAGGCCAAATTGAACAGGTACATTTTTAGAAGTGATTTAAAAATAGATAGTGATGGTGCCATTCTAATCTCATGGGGCAGATTGTTCCACAACCATGGAGATTCAGCTGAGGGCTGCTGCTTCACTCTATACAAATTGAGAGTTCTCTGCATTTCCTCAATGTTTTCACAGTGTTGAATGTGGTAGTTGGTAAAAGACATACATTGGTTGTGATTACTAAAAATGATTTTCAATATGTTAGACATATCTCATGTCTTTTGGCACAAAATAATAAGCCATGATCCTGCCATACTTGCAAAGACTGAGATGCTCATTTTTACCCAACCATGAAGCCCTTGTGTATCACCAATTCACCTGATTGGGTTCAAAACCCTTTTATTTGAAATATTTTCTTTGTACTTTTGTTAATTAAGTAAAAGTTTTTAAAAATGTGCAAATTGCATATTATTGATTTTATTGCATTTATTAATAAAATGTCCCTTTTATGGAATTCTAGTTGTAACATAATTTTTATATGATCTCTTTTTTCCCCTCACTACCTTAAATGTCTATTTAAACATTAAAAACAAATGTTTTAATTATTATTGTTTTTGTTGGATAACGTATCATGTTTTGCATTATGATTACAATCATTTTTTTTTGTTAGAAATAGAACATAATTTAAAAATCTAACAAAATAAGAACAGATCGTCTAATAATAAACACTTTATACAAACATTTATCTATTAATCTGTATTTCATCATTTAAAATCAAGAAATGGGGGCGGCACAGTGGCTCAGTGGTTAGCACTGTCACTTCGCAGCAAAAAGGTTGCTGGTTTAAGTCTCAAATGGGCCAGTTGGCATTTCTGTGTGGAGTTTGCATGTTCTCCCTGTGTTGGCGTGGGTTTCCTCCGGGTGCTCCGGTTTCCCCCACAGTCCAAAGACATGCGGTATAGGTGAATTGAATAAACTAAATTGGCCATATGTGTTTCCCAGTACTGGGTTGCTGCTGGAAGGGCATCCGCTGCGTAAAACATATGCTGGAATACTTGGCAGTTCATTCTGCTGTGGTGACCCCTGGTAAATAAGGGACTAAGCCAAAGGAAAATGAATGAATGAATGAAATCATTCATTCATTCATTTTCTTTTCGGCTTAGTCCCTTTATTAATCCGGGGTTGCCACAGCGGAATGAACCGCCAGCTTATCCAGCACATGTTTTACACAGCGGATGCCCTTCCAACCGCAACCCATCACTGGGAAACATCCACACACACTCATTCACACACATACACTACGGACAATTTTAGCTTACCCAATTTACCTGTACTGCATGTCTTTGGACTTGTGGGGGAAACCGGAGCACCCAGAGGAAACCCATGCGAACACAGGGAGAACATGCAAACTCCACACAGAAACGTCAACTGACCCAGCCGAGGCTCGAACCAGCGACCTTCTTGCTGTGAGGCGAACATGCTACCCACTGCGCCACCGTGCAGCCCATGAATGAAATCAAGAAATGCAATATATCATTTTTGTGTGTTTGTGTGCATGTAGTTATTTAATGATTCTTTAACTAAATT
>CAIGQV010016547.1:18465090-18520108 GCA_903798115.1 Danio jaintianensis | reverse complement strand
TCAATCAATCAATCAATCAATCAATCAATCAATCAATCAATCAATCAGTCATTGATTCTCAACACAAAAGCAATGCTTGGCTAAATAAATAATTCAATAAATAAAAGTCTTCAAATTATATCCATTCATTCATGCATTCACTCATTCATGCATCCACTCATATAAATGATATTACCTTTAATGCAAAGGCAGACTAATACTGTTGGTGTAATTTGTTGACATTTCAATCTCAAGTGTATTCAGTGTTCTTTAGGAAGTGTTTCAGCTAATGATTAATGTTAACAACACTTGACATTTTAGAGTGGTTTAATCAACATGCTTTGCTGAAAATGATACAAATGCTGTAAACACAAACAACATGCAGTACCAAAGCATATAAGTACTTTACTATTAATATTAGCATTAGCACAGTTTTTCTTCCCTTAATCATTCTTTTCCAATTTTATGCGTTGCGATCTTTCTCGTTCCTAAAAAAATCTTTTTAATTCTTAAAACCCAATGACTCCTCTAATTACTTACCCTGTCAACCAATCACTACATGTTCAATCACCAGTAAAGCCCACGGTGATTATCCTCTCAACCAATCACAGCAGACAGTCCTAATGGCTCGTTTGAAGACACAAGGGCACTTAATGTGTTTCTGTCTCACCAGGGGTACTGATTAGAGCATCAGAAGTTCACCCCACGCAGCAAACAAGGTGACAAAAAGATTGTCTGAATATTGGTATGTCACTAGCCTAATGATTGCATTCTGAAAGAGTCAGAGTTTTTTAATACCATTTTCTGACAGAAACTTTCCCTCCTCAGTTTTCATGTCATGTACAACAGCGGTGCATCCATTTGATCATTTGTTTTCATGAGTTTTCCTCTCTTCCGTTGGTCATGAAATATTTCTATAAATGCATTAATTTTTTATTAAAGTGCAAGATTTTACAAGCATTATTAATGAACAAGCTGTTTGGACATGATGTTTAAATGATTAATTCATCATAATGCGTCATCTCTAGTGACAATTTATGTATTTAAAAGTATCACTGTAGAGCATTTTATAGACTAAACTCTAAAGTCAGATGTATGTACCAGAAATGTCACTCAATTGAATGAATTCATCTTTGACTCTTCTGTACCAGAGAGACTAGCAAACAGACTCCGCATTCAAGCTTTATAAATAGAATTTATTCATTTTAATAAGGGATAACAGATGGTTGTATGATACATAGCTAGAGATGAGAAGCAGGCATGCAGATATTGTAAATGTGTATATTTGTGACATTTCTAAGTGTGTGTGTCAGTGAAACACATTTGGTGACTTTATAGCCACCAGTAAACAGCTAAAAAATTCAAATCACAGTACTTTCAGCTGGAATTTTGGGCTTTCTCAAAGAAAAGAATGTAAAAAAACAAAACAATCTCTCATGCTTTCTAATAGTTGTTCAGCTCCAGCTTCTTACACTGCAAGGCATCCTATTCCTAATGAGCATTTGTGTCTAATTATCCAGGTAAATTACTTAAAAATCACTAAAACGAGACACATTTACTTGAGAATGCATTTAGAAATTTTAAGACTTGTTTTTAGATAATGTATTTTTATAAACAGAATTTTTCTCAAACTGATTTTTTTACTCATTTTGAGCATAATCAAAAGAAAACAAATGAATCATTAAAATAATGCACACTCAAGGTGATAATGTGCTATGGCTACTTAATTGCCATGTGTTTACTTGAAAAATAACCATAGAACGTTTACCAGCCAATCATAGTCAAGCACTGAATAGCATTTTATGCTAGAAAATATATGGGTCATAGATTAGAATTTGTAGTTAATTCATTTATTTATTTTTGGAGAAAATAAATTACAGGAGCAACTTTTTCAAAAATTTCATTAAAAATATATATTATAATGATGAAAAAATAAGAATTTGAAAACGTTCATAATAAGAGTCCCACGTAAATAGCAAGTATAATTCATGTTTAGATTAACTTAAAAGTAAGGAAAACAATTATCATTGTTGCAGTCTCATTAGAAAATGTTGGACCCAATCGAATGATTCCTGGGGCATGCATATTAATCGATCCCACGTGAATCATCAGAAGTGATGTTTTGTTATGATTGGCCTGTTTTTCACCAAGATTTTTACACTCTGGGTTTAAATGAGAATGAGAAAAGAATGTTGTTTGAGGCTCAGTGTGTCATTCACTGAACTATTATTATTCAACTATGCCTAGCTATATTCAGATTTTCATTATGTGGCACCTTTAAATGATTGAATAGTGTACATGAGTACACCACATAAACGGATGTCTTTCAAGTAAATGAATCTTGTTTTATCTTATTGAAATTTTGCACTTGAAGGACCTATACAAATTTGTACTTTTATGACATTTATCTTGTTTTTAAAGGGATAGTTCATCCAAAACTGAAAATTCTGTCATCATTTATTTACCATTCACTTGTCACAAACCTTTATGAGTTTCTTTCTTTTGTTGAACAGGAAAAAATATATTTTTTAAATGTCAGAAACCTGTAACCATTGACTTGCATAGTATTTGTTTTTTCTTATAAGGAAGTCAATGGATGTGGGTTTCTAAAGAAACTTATAAAGATTTGAAACCACTTAAGGGTCAGTAAATAGTGAGTACATTTCCATTTATTTAGGTCGACTATCCCTTTAAGCCTATTTAGATCATATTTACCAGAAAACATATGAATAAAAGATTGGAATTAAAAATACATTAAGATGTCTTTTTTTGCAGTGCAAGCCAATGCAATCATTCATTGTGCAATCAAAAAATTCATTCTTGATCGTTACTCTACAAGAGTTCATAATCAATTACAAATAAAACCACAACTTTGCCCTAATTCTGAAAGTAGCAGTCTGTGCTCAACATAAATACAGCCCGAAAACACCTTCAGATTGGCACAAAGTCTTAAAAGCACTTTCAGGTTAGCGGTCAGCATTCATCCTCCTCAGCTTTGCAGGCAGGTTGTCCTCAGGCCTGCCGCTGGGTGTGTGTGGAGGGTGTGTGGGGACCACTGCTGGCGTGGGAGGCAGACTCCTCTGGTGGAGGTCTCCAGTGGACATGGCCATGGGCTGGAAACCCACCTTCAGGGCTTTAAGGTGGAACCGTGCCTCTCCGTCAACCTGCCCAGGACTAGAGCTGAGGCGCTGCAGTTTGAGAGGGAGGTCTCCTGTGCTCGAGGCTTTTTCGGACTGCTGCGAGCTCAAGCGTAACACCTTCCTCTGGAGATCATCTCTGCCAGACGAACTCATTTTCTGGAGTTTACTGGGCAACTTACATGAAGCACTTCCAGGATGCAGCCCTTCGTCACCTGCTTCCAAACAGTCCATGGAAAAGACTCGCTCCCGGTGTGGAGTGAGCAGGGGCGAAGGGAGTGAGGATTTCTCCTCGTATTCTTTGACGCTGTAGGGGGGCGTCGGCACCTCGAAGGTGCTGTGAAACTGGGAGTAGTCCACCCTAAAAAAGCCCTCCTCCAGAGACATGACAGGCAGAAATCGGTGACCCCACAACACCTCATCCTCCGTGTATGAGGTTCGAGCTTGACACGTCATGCCTGTGGGAGAGAAATGGCATGTGATAAAGCCATGTTGAAGAAAGTTACTTTTACAAGTAATCCATTACAATGTTACTTAAAGGGATAAAACATTCAAATGTACTCCCTTTTTATTCACCCTCAAGTGATTCCAAACCTGAGTTTCTTTTTTTCTGTTGAACACAAAAGAAGATATTCTCAAATATATTAGAAACCTGTAACCATTCACTTCCTTAGTACACTGTAAAGAAAAATCTGTTAATTAACCGTTTCAGTATTTTGTGATGTTTTCCATTTATTTGCGGCTCTGAATTGCATTATTGGACCTTGATCTCTGCTCTGTTGACTTTTGATGTTAACAAAATGACTTTTATTGACATTTTAGTAGTTTGAAATAATATATTGTATAATAAATGATATATAGAGAAATAAGTCTGTAAAATAACAGAAAATGTGCTGACAGTTTATTACAAGGTTTTTGTACCGTAATATACAACACCAACCCAGACAATATATCACTTTAAACTATTAAAGAAAAACATTCAAAACATCTTCTTTGCGTTCAACAGAAGAAAGAAACCAAAATAGCAAATCTATGACTTCTATTCTGTCTTTGCATGAGAATCACTGTAAATAACGCTGAATGCAGAAATACAGCAAACATCATGTTTGCACATTATACACAACACATTTGTACTTAGTACATTTACTGTCAGTCAATAAATAGAAAAGCAAATGAACTGATGTTATGTCTTTGAAAAGTCTCTCAGATATTTTCTTGGAAAATAATAAGTAATGTGTTACTTTACTAGTTACTGGAAAAAATAAATCTGATTACATGACTCATGTTACCTGTAATGTGTTACCCTCAACACTGTAAACAAGCATTACAATGGAGGAGACAGTTTTATGGTCAAAATGTGTTACAGATAAGGAAGCTTTCATTGTCAGGTTAGCCTGGCCATGGGAATGATTTATATTGTCCTATTCTGGCTTCTTCCAAGAATGTGATTTACAGACTCTCAGTACATAATGTACGTGAGAAGGCCATGCAAGGCAGAGTTTTAAGACTCCTGCAACCCATAATTCAGCCAGGGAGCCATTCGGTGAGTCATAAACACAAGCCATAGCTTTACACTGCTGTGGTCTTTCACTTTTAATGCTGGCCAGGAAGACTCCAATCGGTTTCTCGATAAAATTAAGAACAATCGATGAAGCAGTCACCGAACAATTGGTGTTCTTAAGAATTTTTTTGAAATTTTTCTGTAGAGGAATTATGTTATTACTTTTACTGGGACAAATAAACACACAAAGGTGTGCTGTCATACTAAAATAGCATTTCTGTCATTTTAAAAACACAATGGAATTTAGGGGGCATGGTTAAGTTATGCAACAAATAAGTAATCAAATTCCACAAGTTTGATTGGCTCTAGCTGTAAGTCCATGAGGTGGTGATATTGAAACAAATCACTGAACCAATTTGTTCACTGAATAATTAATTATTCAGGACTGAACTATGTGCGCATATATACCTTACAAAGGAATGTTATGCAGTTACAGTGTTTATACACAAAAAGGCACTGTACAATACTCTGTAACTCAATCCGACCATGTGTCGAGCTACAGAATCAGGAACTGATACTCATCAATTGAGGTGGGGACTAATCTATCAGGCAATATGAAGCTGCACTAGCATCAAAATTGCATTTAAAGGATATAGGATAGAGGCAGCACGGTGGCTCAGTGGTTAGCACTGTCGCCTCACAGCAAGAAGCTTGCTGGTTCGAGTCCTTGGTATGTTCTCCGTGTGTTTGCGTGGGTTTTCCCCACAGTCCAAAGATGAACTAAATTGGCCGTAGTGTATGAGTGCATGTGTGAATGTGAGAGTGTATGGGTTTTTTCTAGTGCTGGGTTGTGGCTGGAAGGGCATCCGCTGTGTAAAACATATGCCAGAATAGTTGGTAATTAATTCTGCTGTGTCGACCCCTGATAAATAAGGGACTAAGACAAAGTAAAATGAATGAATGAATGGATATAGGATATAATTTGTGTTTGTTTCACTTGATTACAGTTAGCAAACATCAGCTTTAGTTCTTTCGTGTTTAGAATCAGATCATCATCCTTTATGTGCAGAGCTGTGTTTGCCAGTGCTTCACACACTAATCACCTCAGAAACTGCAGCTGAGTATTGTTAAATACACCAGTGTCACTTTCATATGTATAGATGTTCGTTTGAATACATTTTACATTGATAATGTCAGGCTGCAATATCAAGCAGATTCATGACAATGTAATCTGCTTCAAACTGTTTCTTTTGCCAGAGCAAAAATTGAGAAAGAAACCAGAAATATTATGATCAGAACCTTACTATATATTATCATCACCCATTCTTGCTCTTGTGATATCACATAGTTGCTTATTCATAATTAAGCTCAGACTTCTGAAGACTTTTAGCATTGTGCTGATTTTGGGGGAAAATTTGCACATCTCTACAAGATTAAACTGCACCTAAGAGAATTACAGACAACTGAAAGCATCATATTAGCCAAATATTTAATAAACACATATGCAAGAGCATGGGATATGCAGATCTTCATCAGTGTCAGGTGTTTCAAGTCCACGGAGCTTCTGTGTGGATCTGCTCATGATGAAATAATCATCATTAAATAGCCTACTAATTAGCAGCACCTAATATAAAACATCAACAAGCCTCCGTTTTCAAAATTGAAGGATGGAAATTACAACAACTCACTCTCGGTTTAGGGTTTCTGCTGGCACTACATCATTCCATGTAATTAAACCAGTTTATGTGACATTAATCGCACTGAAATTGCCATATTTTTGCTGGCAGAGTGATCATGCTGAGCGGGAGCAGTGGGGTGGCCTGGCTTCATCTAAAGGCTTAAATGATGGATCAATGCTGGAAGAGGTTTTGCGAATGTATCAATGGCTTCACTGCGGTTCAGCGGAAAGTAGCTTTTTAAGCTCTCATTTAAAGCAAGACAAATTTCACATACTTCACAGTGAGACCCTTGATTGTGCAATACTCTGTCGGCATACGTAATTACTGTCTGTCTGTCATCTCCATAACTCTGATCTATGGTATTGATTAAAGGAAGCCTCAAATTTGCAGATTTCACATTTTTTGTCCATTTAACTACATTTCATATATAGTGGAATCAAAATGATAAAACTACCTACATTTTCCTCAATTTAGAGGTAGATGCTTTACCTTATTTTAAAAGAAGTCTTAAAAAAGCTTTTATTCCAGTCAAACTAAAAGAAATAAGACTATAAAATATTCTAGGAAATATTAGAAAAATTATTTCATAGGAGGGCCAATAATTTTGCCTTCAACTGTATATTCTGTAGTATATATATATATATATATATATTAGAACACACTTTCACAGTTATTGGTGTTAACACTTGCTGGTAAATTCCTAATAGTTCCTTAATTATCTAACAAACACAGTATTTTTTGCTTTGATGTTTTTTGATAAGGTATATAAAGAGATGTAAATTCAAATTAGACTTTTAAACAGTAAATGTACATACAAAGACCTTACCATGTACTACACATATCTTAAAGGGATAGAGAGCCGTGGTGCTGTGTTGTGCCACAGCGTGTGTAACATTTCTAACTTGACATTTCAGTCTGTGTCCAGGGTTTTAGTGGATCAATAAGCACTTATGAGTACATGACAGGCCTCAGCTCCCGGTCAGCAGGGCGGTTAACTGTTTATAATCAGCACTCTTTGCTCCATTACTGGCCTGACAAGTAATTAATTACTGAATAAATAGTGAATAAAGAGTTTTCCAGGAAGCTTCCTCTGGTGTGCAGCGATACACTTGATAACTGTGTGTGCTGAGTGTGTTTGTGTCTGTCACTGCTGTAATACCTGTAGTAAAGAGCATCGCTGACACCAAGGCTATATAATACCCTTCTGCGTTTTGTGTCCTTCTTATATCATCTCTCTGACAGAGTGAGAGTTCAAATTGAAAGGCTCCCTGCATTGTCCTTCCATTTTATCAGAGGTAATTTACAATAAAAAACTAATAATAACATGTGAAGTGGAAATACATTTCACATTTCCCATCTTCCTCTGAAAGGTCTCAAAAGAAAAGTCTAAAAAAAAATTATAATGATATAATACTAATATAAAGGCGCGGTGGCGCAGTGGGTAGTGCTGTCGCCTTACAGCAAGAAGGTTGCTGGTTCGAGCCTCGGCTGGGTCAGTTGGCATTTCTGTGTGGAGTTTGCATGTTGCATGTTCTCCCCGTGTTCGCGTGGGTTTCCTCCCAAGTCCAAAGACATGCGCTATAGGTGAATTGGGTAAGCTAAATTGTCTGTAGTGTATGTGTTTGAATGAGAGTTTGGTGTGTGTGTTTCCCAGGGATGGGTTGCAGCTGGAAGGGCATCTGCTGCGTAAAACATATGCTGGATAAGTTATACTAATATGTAATAATCAAAATTATTAGCTTTTTCAAATATTTCCCAAATGATGTATGATACTTTTTCACAGTATTTCCTATAATATGTTTTTCTTTTGGCTTATTTGTTTTATTTAGGCTAAAATAAAATAAGTTTTACATTTTTTAAACCATTCTAAGGTCAATATTATTAGCCCTCTTAGGCAATATTTTTTTTAATTGTCTACAGGAGGGCTAATAATTCAGGAAGGCTAATAATTTTATTCAACTGCATGTGTATATATATATATATATGTGTGTGTGTGTTTTTTTAATAAACAGGTTTAAGTTGAAGTGCTAAAATCATTCAAACTAAAATTAAACTAAATAAAAAAACAATCTAAACTTTTTAATTTATAAATAAAATAAGGTCATCAAACTCAAAAGATGTTTTTGTGGATGTAAAGAAATTGTGGATGTACACTTATTTTATAATATTAGAGTGTGTTTGTAATAAATGTTATTGCAGTTTGTTCTGACTAAAACATGAACACTTAACGTCCCATCTCCAGTATCAAAAAACAGTAAAGGAGGGTATACAGTACAATAACAAAAAACAATGCAGTTACAGCAGTGGGTATTTACTTCTGTTTCTGCAACATTTAATGGTTCTTAAGTGTTTTTCACAGAAATGAAAGGAACGAGAATGGAAAACCTTTTAACATCTTCCTTCTCACAAAATCACATTTTGTAGTTTACACAAATCATTTTTCAAAAAACTTGCACATTTGTGTATGTTCTAACATTTGTAGAAAAACTGTACAGTACCTGTATACCTGTACAAAGTTTAATATTTAGGGTTAGGTGATTGGTCAAATCTCTAACACTAATTAAACGCAATGTAATAATAGTATTTAGAAAACTTCATTAGAAATTAAATGTGGATTAACTTTGCCTAAAAATAGAGAGTAGGAGATGGGACAACAAATACTAATTAGGTTTCTGTTTTATTTGAGCAGTAAAAATATGAATGCAAAAACAACTGCTCTCATTCTCTCACATCCTTAAACAAAAATCCCATACTGCCTTCCTCGGTTACTTTGTCGCACTCTGCCTGCATGAAGCCACCAGGAACAGATCGAAGTCGAGCGAGGTTTGAAGCTCATACATCAAACTGACAAGCATGTGACTGAAAAAAACTTATTATGCACAAGGCACTGCTAACAGCATGGCTAGAGCACAGGCCTGATAATGCAATCAGAAAGACACTCTTTTACAACCCACTCGACACCCCTGCCGACCTGACTCTACCTATTATGACCATTCAGACAAAACCAGGGCTGAGGGATGTGAGGGAGAATACTGAATATTAATCGTAGTCTAAGCAAAGTGTGAGAAGTGATGTTCAGTTAGATTTGATGGGGGATGATAAATTAACTCCCTGCAAAGTATGTACTTAATTAGTGAGTCATGTTTCCATTAAAATATAATTAAAGCAAGATACATTTTCTAAAATTTTCTTTGCATAATATAAGACTTATTTTTGAAGAATGCATCTAAAGAAAATTTAATTTGCATTGACGTTGTTTTGCTCTCTAATTTTAAAATTTACGCACGCACACACACACACACACACACACACACACACACACACACACACACACGCACACACACACTGCTGTTAATATTGTTTAGAGTGATACATTGAAACTAAATTTGTTAGTACATTACTTGATATTCTGTTAAGTTGTCTATTCAGAAATGTGAAATCATGATCTCTTTTTTTAAACAAAAGTTGCAAAGTAGCTATTTATTCAAAAAGGAACCTATGTGATATTGTATGGAGCCAGTAAATTTTGTTTTGATGATTGAATCAGCAGTTTTGAATGAATTGGTTGAATAAGTGAACCATGTATTTACTCATTGTCGCCACCAATACTGAACATGTTTGTTTCATATTTATAGTATCATTTTATCAACATAGGTTTATTGGAAATATGTGCTTCAGGCTACTTTTTTGTGAAAAAACTTTTTTGTTTTGCAGTTTTGAGGTAAAGACTAATTTTATTCCTTTTCACACTTATGATACTTACAGGGATATATTATTGACGAGTAAAAGATTATTTTTTTCTCACTTATCTATCTTCATATGGACCACTTTTTTGACGTGGTCAGTTTTTCCAGTAGCTCACTTGTACGGTCTTGTATTTGTTTTGAAGAGTACTCGGGTTTGAGTCCAGTGAAGCACGATTTCACAAAACAGATAAAAGCAACGTAAAATCAAGGTAAAACTATGTGGTCGCAGAGCACTTTACTCTTACTTCTGCTTTTTGCTGGGTTTAGAGCCCAAGGATACATTTTTGAGAACCGAGAAATATGTGCTTGTGGGTACATATGACTGCATTTTGTGTGTAAAACAAACACTACAGGACAGTACAGAGCAGAGCAGACTAGGGTTTGAGTCTGGCAAAGGATGGTTCCAGAAACCAGGTGAATCGAAACCCAATAAAAGCTGTGTGACGTCATGGTAACAGCATGTGGCCGCAATGCCTTTTCTCTTCTAGTTTACTTTTGAAAACACTATAGGTTGGGTTCAGGGAAGGGGGTTGGTGGGTCAGTCGATATCAAGCTGATATATTATGCACGACAATAAGCCAACCAGCTTCTCTCACAGACGCATACAAGAAGGATGTTAAGATTAGCAGAATGTACACAGCAGCCTCTGGAGGATTTATGAGAAATGGCATGTATGAGAAAACGTGCCCCAGCAACGTATTTGAGATTGTCAGAAATGTACACAGTGGCCTCTAGTGGATTTGTGAAAACAAAAACTGCAAGAAAAGGGAACCCCCGGTACATATTTCACACTTCTCAAAAATGTATCTCTGGGCACATAATTCCAACGAGCCTGGGGTGCAATATTTTCTTAGAAAATGTAAAAATGTGCCCATATAAATCGGCACACTGCCACTTTAGCTCTCAAAAGACAATTTAATTAGACAAGGTCTTCATCAGGTCACGATTTCTTTCTTTTCTTCCTGTATAAATGTAAAAAATAAAAACACCTTTGGAAATCAGTGTGGGGAAAAATATAATTGCTTAAAGTGAAAAATGAATCAGCTTATCCTTGCTTCACAGTATCATCCAAAGTGTCCTCCTTTTACTGCTACAAAAACGACCACCCTATTTCATCATAGATAGAAGGCCAAACCAGAGAAAATTATGTTTTTAAATACATGCATATTATTGCAGACTCACTGATTTCATCAAGGACTGGAGAGTAGAGTGTAGACACACTACTCACCCGTCGTCTCTACAATGCCCTCCAAGATGACGACAATCTCAAACTGCTCGTTCATGAGCGAACGCTTGGACAGGTCGAAGAAGGGGCTCTTGGGATTGATCTCGTGGCAGATGGTGAGGGGAGAGACCAGGAAGAGCTGATCTGCACCCGTACCAAAACCCACGTCCAGTTCACACTGATCCAATGGCAGGAACTCACCCTCCGGTGTCTGACGAGACTGGTGAGAGACAGTGAAGACGTCATCATCATCATCATCATCATCATCATCATCATCATTACAGAAGCCATCTTTCTCCAATTTACACTGACAAAATCAAAACATCAATTTCAGACTACATGCCCTCCAATATTCAAGGCAAATTACAGCAGGAACAATCAATTTGCAGAACAGGTCATCGGGAAATTGAGGCAGAAATGGAAAAAGGAAATTGAAAGAAGAATGTCAGCATGTACATTTGCAATTCTTCTGCAGTGTAAAAACAAATCATAATGAAAACCAAAACTGCGGAATACATTGAAAATGAGGAACAGATTCATGCTGTTTAGTGTATGTGAAGAAGACCTCTCTCTACAAGAGTGTTTGTGGCTGGCAGTGAATTGGGAATTTTGACAAGCATGAGTGATCAGAACAGTGACAAAACACAGACGCGGCAGAAGAGGAGGCTGGGCTGAGATTAGAAAATGACTACAAAGCACTGTGTAGTTTCAGCGGTGATTTAAGTTAAAGACTATCTTTACAAAGAGGGAGTGAAATAAAAACTGATGATTTCAAAAACTGAAAACATGAAGGAAACTCCAGTGTGAAGGGTATGTTTCGCATGCGCAGATTGCCTTCAGAATAATGTCGCTCTGAATACAAAGTGGATGGGAAGCACTCTTACATTCAGCTATTGGCGGATGTCCTTTGTCCTCCAAGTCTCCATATCATCTACTCTCATTGCTGTGGTCTTGCTGGAGCTGTTTAGGCTGAGAGCATCTCTAAAGGGCCCTACAGCTGGAGAACAGCCTCATGGGATGTAAACCAACAACCCTCTATAAATAGGCCCTTTACTTAAAACACTCAGCGGGGCATTAAAAAGCTCCCACATGGAATCAAATTCCGTGTTTAAACTACATAAAACTGGACAAGCTGTTCCAGTCTCTAAATACAGCAAAAGTGCATTAGGACTTATAAAGTTACATGATAGTGACTTCACAATCTTCATTCTCTATGTATTGCTTTATTTTTCGATTTATTTATGCTCCATCAAAGAAAATATTTGATAAGTTAAATATTGTAAATATAATTTATAGTCATTTACATATATATATGTACTTTATATATAGTGCATTACAATGTGTCATGCTTATTTTTTGCTAAATAATAATAAAAAAAAGTATTACTCATTAAGATAATGAATTATTGTCACCTACTGGCAATTTTAATGTTTAAGTATATTTAATATTTAAAATGTAGATTTTTTTTTAATACATCTTGTTTCAGTGTGTGGGAAAATTTCCTTTCCTCATTCATTTTCCTACAGCTTAGTCCCTTATTTATCAGGAGTCGCCACAGCGGAATGAACCGCCAACTATTCCAGCATATGTTTTACGCAGCAGATGCCCTTCCAGCCACAACCCAGTACTGGTAAACACTCATACACTCTCGCATTCACACACTACGGCCAATTTAGTTCATCCAATTCACTTATACTGCATGTCTTTGGACTGTGGGGGAAACCGGAGCACCCAGAGGAAACTGTATCCTCCAGTGAGCTTTTTTTTGTTGTTATAAAAATGGCCAACCTACTTTCTATTTACAATTACAATCACATTACAAATGGCCAGTTCACTTTCTATTTAATATTACAAATACATTACAATTCTATAGACTATAGTCATTTACATACACATATACGTGTACTTTATATGTAGTACAATATAGACTGTCCATAAAAATAAAGATTTTTAACACTGTCAGAAGACACAGACTACAGTATAATCCAGTATAATCAAACTTGAATTTTCATTTTTAATTTTTGACTTTTTGTCTCTCTTTTTATTTTTATTACTCTCTTTTATTTTTTATAATATACTGAATGATGAGGTAACAATATTTCACCCAATTTTTACAAACTATATTTGAAATATTAAAATGAACACATTACATTTGTTGTGCATTCAATGCATACGAAATCACTTTTGACCTGAATAGCAAAATGAGAATTTTGTCAACTGTCTGAATGTTCAGTTTGTATACAGCTGAATAACAGATCTAAACCCAAATCCGATATCAACTGATCAGTAATCTGAAGCTAATATGGCAGGAAAGGTAAATATTTATTTTTAAATCATGTTCTGAATTACAGAGTTGCTAGGTGAGATGAAACTGTTCGCAGGGAAGGTTGGACAAGGCCTATCACTCCTACATCCAGTGCGCCCAAGCAGAACAATTTAATAGTGCTCATACAGACACAGTATGACATTTCTCTATCTCTCTCTTGCCCCATTATTCTCTCCATCTCACTCGTATTGCTCGTTCTCTCCTTCTCTTGTATTTTCTCTTGCAAACACCTCTTGGCCCAGCTAAAAAATCTGTGAAGAAAATTTCACCATAAGACGACCATCATAGATCAAACTCTAAAAACAGATCTGATTTTTTTCAAAGCCATCTAGCAGTCTTTTTTGTCACAGTGATGGTATTTTGAATTCTGCCCGAATCACTGTTCAGATGTATTGAATTGTCAGTTGACTTGATTACAGCTTTAATGTTGGATTGATCCAGTAATCGGTAAGGCTGATTGATCCATTGACTGCTTGTAATGATTACAGGATGAAAAATTAACAATTAGAAAAACTGCATAGTGATTGTTAACTGTTACTTAATTGTTCAGAGGAATTTGCCTTTTTTCGGTGATGATGTAAAACTTTACTGACCCTACAAATTTCTACACATTTAGTAAATCCTCTTTTGCACGCATTTCCGCCTCAGAATAAGAGATGGAGAATATAAACATACTTTTGAAATCACACCATCCCGCCCACCCTCCACAAACACACACACACACACACGCACACACACGCATGCACACACACGCACACGCACACACACACACACACACACACACACCCCCCCACCACCCACACACACACACACACACACGCATACACACAACCTTCACCCACACAGAGGTTCTGGAGTAGCAGCACTAAGTGTCTCCTCAACTCACTATCAACCCACAAGGAGCACTTCCACCGTGAAGTCTCATCACACCAGCTACCTTTATCCAGTGTATCCCTACACACAGACACACACATGCACATGCACACACAGACACATCCCTGCCAAAAATCGATGTGCCCACTACTTTTTATTTAGCAGTACTCCTGTCTTCCATCCCCCACTATTTCAGTCTAGAGTTGCATGAACTGGTTTTAAGGAGTAAATAAATCTCCGAAAAGGTAGATATGCTGCTACCTTGACTGCATCTTTTAGTAGTGTGTCAATAGATATGCTACTTTAAAAATTATAGTAGCAATAACAGTAATGAGATACTTTTATGTAAAAGTCATTCAAAGTTTCAACTGGTCATATGAATGATAAGAACAAAGTTTTACAATTTCTCATCAACCCTGAAACATCTGAGAACTTTCCTTTCCTTTTCCTTTCCTTTTTTCTGCTGTGCTATCAAACTCCAGAGCAGCCAAAACAACCATGATGCAAAGCCATCCACCATCAAAGTCATGCTAAATAAATCTCATCTACTTAAAGAGAACTTAAAGTTCACCCCCCAAAAATGTAAATTCTGTCACCATTTACTCATCCTCCACTTGTTCAGAACATGTTTGAGTTTCTTCTTCTGTTAGAACACAAAAAGATTGAAGTATGTTCAATTGACATTGACATTGTTTGTTCCTGCTATGGCTGTCAATGGCTACTTTTCCCCCCAAAGATCCTTCAGAATATCTTGTTTTGTGTTCAACGGAAGAAAGAAAGTTTAAAATTTATTAAAGTTTAAAATCACTTGAGTGTCAGTAAATGGTGAGGAAACGTTCATTTTTGGGTGAACTTTCCCTTTAAATGGGGAAAACCTGAAATCCCCAAAACTTCTTGATAATCTGCCAAATCTATTTCAAATTAGCAACTGCAACAACTCAAAGTTGTTGTTTCTTACACTCAGTAAGCGTTAAACAACTAATATTGCATGCACGAGTGCAGTCCTATCTGCAAAATTACAGAACACTGACTTCTTATGGCAAACAGTGACTTCAACAATTACAGATTTTTAGGTAAATTGTGTTTTTATCCACTCTGTTAAAGCTTTGTTTTCATGAACAAAAACCCTATCTCAGTGTAAACTGAAAGCCAAATCACAAAGGAACATAATGTATATGTTTGAAAATAGCTTAATTACATTTAAAAGAAAAATCCTATTAACTCCAAATTGCAATGTCTACTTTTTTGTAGTCATATGCTTTAAAATGATTTCAATAATTAAAATTTTATGTCATCTAAAAGCTGACATTTTTCCATTCCAGAGTACTATATTCATTCATTCATTTTCTTTTCAGCTTAGTCCCTTTATTAATCTGGGGTCAGCACAGCGGAATGAACTGCCAACTTATCCAGCATATGTTTTACACAGCAGATGCCCTTCCAGCTGCAACCCATCACTGGGAAACACCCATACACTCCCATTCACACTCATACACTACTGACAATTTAGTTTACCCAATTCACCTACAGTGCATGTCTTTGGACTTGTGGGGGAAACCAGAGCACCCGGAGGAAACCCACGCGAACATGGGGAGAACATGTAAACTCCACACAGAAATGCCAACTGACCCAGCCGAGGCTCGAACCAGCGACCTTCTTGCTGTGAGGCGACAGCGCTACCCACTTTGCCACCGCGCCACCCCTCCAGAGTACAATATGTTACAGTTATTTATTTATTTTTTAAATACCTTAGTTTTCTGTTCAACTTTCTCTAACACTGGGCTTGATGGGGTACTTAAAAAAACATAATACCATCTTTTCTATATTTGGGTGTTAGAAGGTAGACTTTGGGATGTAGCCTGAGCCCACTTCACACTGTATTTTGAGCAATGTATTGGGGTAGAGAGATTACCATAGACTGTCTCTTTGATTTTAGGTTTTCCTGCAGGCATGCACAACCCATGGAACACAAGCCACCTTTGTCATGATATAGAGTCACTGAAAGGTTTGTGAATACATATAAATAAATATAAATTGGATTACACTGTTTTCTAGCAGGCTGTGTCAAAGCCCAAACATTCTGTTGCTTTATTTTGCTTCTTTTACTCCAGGCAATGGTGTTTCTTTTTTCTTTTTTTTAAACTCCTGTCTCTTTAACTTAAGCTTAAAAAGACAGATTAGCGAGTTCAAGAAGGAGACGGGCAAATCTTACACATCATCTTTGCTGCACATTTCAGGAATAAACCGCTAAAATACAGACATTCCCACAAAATCACAGCGGGCAGTGTTGGTAATCTTAAACTGCTTAACATTAGGAGTTTACTTTATTTGAATGAGATGTTACATGATCTGGTGAAATTTAATGTGTATTTTAATGCTGACTGATGCCATGCACTCAATCTAATTCCAGTATCCATTGGCTTTAGAGACACAGGGCCACAGCAATCTTAAAAACAGCACCTCCACAATTGAAGTGCAAAGGCTTTTATTCAAATAGCCTTTTGAATGTGTCTGCGTCTGTGTTCATCTGTGAGTGTTTATGAGTGCTGCTTGTAGACAAAAGAGCTGCCAGATCAAACCTGTCACTCTTCTTCATATCCCACAGGAAAAAGGAGGAGAGAGAAAGAAAGCAGAGAGTCTTAAAGAAGAGAGAAAACAGGAGGAGGTGGATCGAAACCTCTTTCCACTGCAGCAGGTACCAGCAGCCATCCGTTTGACTCAGTCATGTGCATGGGTGAATAAAAGCTGGGATTTCACTGCTTTGGCTTCCTCTGACTCACAGTGGCTTTGACAGCAGAGCTGTGGGGAGGGGAAAAACTCACAAGCCAATACATGGGGCTTTAACACTGTTAATAAGACGCAACTGTAACTGGAATTAAACTCGGTAGGATACAAATTTAGGATTTGAGTATGAGAAGGTTGATCGGAATAAAACAGGATTCAGCAGCATGCCACATTTTACAGATTCTATTGGTTTCCACACTGTGAAAATGTGTAAAAATGATCAAACAGTCTATCTATTGATTAATCCACCCTGTCTGTTTATTGTTCCTTCCATCTAACTATTATCTGTCATTCCTTCAATCCATTCATCTATACATTGGTCGTTCTAGTTCTCTATCAGTCTGCTATTATGTCTTTCTGTGCATTGTTTTATCATTCCATCTGTTGTTCAATAACTCTATCTAGCTATCATTTTGTCTGTCATTCTATCTGTTATTCCATCCATCCATCAATCCATCCATCCATCCATCCATCCATCCATCCATCCATCCATCCATCCATTCATCATTCTAGTTCTCTATGTCCTATCATTCTATCTATAAGCTATCATTCCGTTTAATCCATCCATTCATCCATCCTTCCTGTTTTCTATTGTTCAATATATCTCTTTAATATTTCTATTTATCATCCTATCAATTATTCTATTTAGCATTCTATCATTTTAGCTGTCCCATCCATGTATCCTTTTTTCATAGTTTTCTATCATTCTTTCATTCTATACATCATTTTATCTGTTCATCCATCTATCCACCCATCCATCCATATTATTATCAATGTGGTAAATCTTTGGAGGGAAAAATTGGAGGAAACAGGTTTCTTTTTGTATCCTTAAATGAATGCAATTTATCATCATTTGCTAATGCAATTTATCATCATGTATTAATGCATCCTTGTATTAATTTTTAAATTACTTCAAGATAAACAAATATAACAAATAACAGAAGTGATCTTTACGGAATAGAGAACATTGCTCATTGTATTTTTATATTCTATACTCAAAATGTCTCTACTCAGTTTTAGTACAGAATCAATAGGATATATTCAAAGATGCAGAACAGAACTGCATCATTACATAGTAATACAAATAAACAACAGGTAACATGTCTTTTCTTCTTTTTCTCTCTTTCATTTTTCCTTTGTGGAATTACACAATAAAATGCATATGCATTATACTGTAGACATTATAATGTGCAGCGCCGAGTGCCATACACACGTACAACCCAATGTATGTCTATAAGAAACTCATCTATCTGTATCAGCGCTAGGTCACATGTTCCCAATCCCTGACAGTGACCAGACAAATAACATGCTGTTCACCTCACCTCACCTCATGCATGACTGCAGCCATGTGACACACATGCAAAACCAACACACCAAAGCATCCATATTCATACAAAGGTATAAATAGCTGGCAGCATGCATTTGCCTCATTATGAACATACACTCAGGTAGTTTGAGGTTATTTACATGATCCTTATGAGTAATTCGAATCATGTGCATTCATGTTGTTGAACATAAACACACATTTAAATTCATTAAACTCCTTTAAACTCATTTAATACCTTAATCATAAGCACCAAACAAAGACCTTTTACACACCATAAAGCCCAAAGCCTGTCTCCTGTAATAGAATTATCTGCAATTAACTCATTCATCACAGCGCACATGTGTCTCTGCAACAGCAAACATCTGCTTGTTTGCGCTGTAAGACATGCTAAATGAGATCAAACAAATCCAGCTGAACTGCAATGCTTCTCTTCAGCTTTTATGAGATTGCTTGCACAATTAGCACTTTGTTATCATCATGTCTAAGTGTTGTCTGTGTTTAGACAAGAATGCTGTGTAATGCAAATGGGTTTTCCCACTAATACATTTGATTTAGAGCTTGCAAAATGTAAAAAAAAATGCCAAAAAGGTGGAGTCAAAAAAAGGGAGTCATAAACGTCTCAATCAATCAATCAATCAATCAATCAATCAATCAATCAATCAATCAATCAATCAATCAAAAGGTGATAAAATTATAGCAACATAATCAATGTTATAGCAATATAATCAAATATAATCAATTCTATGTTTGCTTTGGGCCATTATTATTGGTCTGAATCTATAAAACAAGTGGAAATGAATGAACCAGTTACAACATTTCACTTGAACTGAACCATATTCGGTTGCACCTGAATGAAAGATAGGTTATGGTTTGTGAGTATACTTGTTTTTTCCATTCTGCTTAAAGTAATTTAAATGAAGTTAAATTTAGGGTATGCCACTGAACATTACTTAGTAGTAAAATAATTGCAGGTTTTGTATTTTGTCTGATTATACTGATACACCGATGTGACCTCTCCCCATTCTATTATATTCTCTACTATATTCTATTCTGTCATATTTTACATGTAGTGGTACTCTCAAGTCCTCTATGCTTTTCTAAATTATTCTATTCTATTCTATTCTATTCTATTCTATTCTATTCTGTTCCATTCTTATTGTGGTATGCTCAGGCTTACTCTCACCTATTCTATTCTATATATTTTATGGTATTCTTAAGTGTCCTCTCTGCTTCTCTATTCTATTCTATTCTATTCTATTCTATTCTATTCTATTCTATTCTATTCTGTACATACTGTAGTACTCCCAAGTATTCTCTCTCCATTCTTTTCTATTCTATTCCACTCAAGCTGTGATATCTTATCTCCTATTCTATTCTATCCATATTGCAGCACACTGGTTCTCTCAAATGATCTCTCTGCTTCTCTGCTGTATTGTATTGTCTTGTATTGTATTTTATTAAATTCATATTGTTGAATTCATATTGTGGCCTAAAAGTGTAATCTCTGCTTCTCTACTGTATTTTATTGTATTGTAACATATTTACATTGTTTTACTCCTAAGTGTCCTCTCCTCTGTTGTATTATGTACTGTGGTACTCTCAAGCATCCTCTGTCCTTGCTCATGTTTCCTTGCTCATTGTTTTCTTATGCACTGAGTCTCCGTGCGAGACAGACAGATGTTGAGCACTCCTTGTTTCTACCGTGTTGCATGAGAATTCTCTTGTGTACTTCCTAAAACATAAAGCTGAACTCTACCTCTCTGTCTCCCACTTCATCATGCCTTGTATTTGTCCCTTACGATAATGATCTTTTTCTCCTTTCATCTCTCTGCTCTTTTCATCTGTTCTTTTTTCTCTTCTCTTTGCCCTCTGTCTGTAGTCTCTGTTCATCAATTCACAAACAATAGAGACAGCGGCTCAGAAATAGAATTAGGTAAGAGGGAAGGTGAATTGAAGGTACAACAAAAACAATTAGAGAAAAAAAATATGGGAAGGCAAAGAGCAATTACAAACAAGCAAGAAAATATTAAATGGAAAATGAAAATTATTTTATTAGATTAATACCGAAATAATACAGCATATGGATTTGCATTGACATAAGGCTGAGAAAATAATGATTGGTTTTCCTATACATTTAAGAGATAATATTAGGCTTAGCAGAGTGTCTATACATTTGCATACTACATATAATATCCGTGTGATTAGTATTTTATTAGCGCCTACACTAAATCCACTGTAATTCCTCATGTTCAGTCATACAATTTAGGTGTGCATCTGACAGCTGAAATTAGAAATGCATGATCAATATTATCAAAGCATGGTATAATTTTTTTTCCCTTTGTTTATCTGGCGTGATGAGACATGATCTGACAAAAGGTGACTGGGAATGACTGAGACTGAGTGTGTGGGCGACTGAATCTAAATGGACTGGATATGCTTTAGCAAAAAAATTGGCAGGATGGAGAGAGAAAGTGAGAGAGAGAGAGAGTGCTAGTTTGCATGGGATTAAAACAGAGAGCGATGCCAGCTTGCATAGGTAAGATGTGTTAAGTGCTCTTGTCAAGCGACCTCCTTCAATTGTTGCTTTTGTTGCCTATTGTGCAGTTAATTGTACTTTTAGCTTAGTTTAGCATAAATCGATCAGTTGGATTAGACCAGTAGCATCTCGCTTAAAAAAGAGTTTTAATAATTTTCCTATTTAAAGCTTGACACTTCTATAGTTACATTGTGTATCATGACTGGCAGAAAGTTAAAGTTGCTATTTTTAGGTTGACATAGATATGAACTATACTTTAATTCTGGTGTAATAAATAAGGAACTTTGGGTAAAATTGGGTAGGCTAAATTGTCCATAGTGTATGTGTGTATGTCCTGGTCCTCCAGGTTGGGGGTTGAGCATTGGGCTAATAAACCACCTCATAAAAATTAGATGTTTGAATGGTGCGGCTAAATATCAACTTTGATATAAATGGCCCTGGAGTAAATAAGTAAGTAAATAAGTTCACATGACTATTACCTCATTGGTAAGACAGTTACAAATTGTAGTCTGTTACTGATAACAAATTACTGTAATAATATTTAACAAAATATATCCTGATTAGTAGATTAGTTTTGACATAACTTACTTTTTTTTTTTTACATTTTATATGTCCCTGAAATTTAGAAACATAAAATTTACATGTCGTAGCTAAAATATATGACATGCAGTATGCAGTAATATTTAAAAAAGAAATATAAAAAAATTAAGTAAGAGTAATTTAGCAGAATCAATAAATTATGATTCATTTAATGTCATTGTGGGAATAATAATAATCACGTAATCACAGAAGTACATAAGTTATATAAGAATTAGCATTTAAATAGTAAGATACTATAGCCGGATACTGCTTCTGTAACATACTGATTCTGTAAACTCTTCTGATTCTTTCCTCTCTCCATATTTGACATCTCTGTAGCTCAGGCTTAGACTTCTTTAAAGATAAAAAGTCTTGGCTGCTTAAATACCCCTCAAGCACAAGGAAAAATACAGATGAGAACAGAGTTAGGGTTATGGGCAAGAGAGAGAGAAATTTCTTCTTTCCAATTTCTGTTCACATTTCATCACTCTCTTTCTCTTTATTGAGTCACTTCTCTGGCTCTTTATTTCAGACCCTTTTCTTCCAATAAATCCAATTCCCTTTCTCTATCTGTCTATTTTGTTTGTGTTCCCTGATGCCTTTCCAACCTTATACTATCCAGACAAACCTTTCTTCTATCTTTCACTAACATACTTTGCCTTCTCTGTTTTTCCTCTATTTCTCTTCACCATCTCTCATCGAGAGAAAAAACTTCAGGATAGCATTAAATAGACAGTCTTCTTTATTAAGTCTGACCAAACACTAACTAACTTAACTAACTAAGTTAACCTAATCGTTTTTAAAAATATAAGTGGATTGAACTTAAAACAAATAAGTTGTCCCAAAAAAACCTTCAGAATTGTGCTGTTTCAACTCATTTTAAATAAGTAGTTTAAACAAGCAGCAAAAGTAATTTTTTTTGTGTAGCTGGTGGGTCAAAAGTGACCCAAAGGACAATCGTTGCACCCTAAATGTGTACAGCATTCATGAAGATATGAAAATAGATTTTTTTTTTATTTATGTTGGCATAATTTTAGAAAAAGTGACCAAACTTCAGGATAAAAAAAAGAAAAAGTTTTTTAGGTTTTATTTTCTGATGTTAAAATGGTGCTTGGGTCATTTTTGACCCGTAAGATAACAGCAGGGTTAAGATTACTTTTGAGTTAACTTATTTATTATTTTGTCATTTTTTTGTGTCCCTAAAATTGGTAAACGTAACATTTACATGTCTATTTATATTGTAAACATTAAAAACTAAACTATATCATACAGTAGATTTTGATTTTTAGAAAGGAAATAAAAAAAATTAAGAGTAATTAGGAAGAATCAATAAATAGATAATGTTTTATTGTCATTGTGTGGGAACGTAATTTCTAATATTATGAGAATTTTCTACAATAATAAACAACTATTAATATATTAATTTGCTCATATTTCATGCTTTCAAGTAGCCAGATAGCTTACTGCTTCTATATTCAGGATATACTGAAACTTTCTTCTACTTCTCACTAATGTTCTTTGCCTTCTCTGTTTTTCCTCTATTTCTCTTCTTCATCTCTCATCAGGAGAAAAACTTCAGCATATCATTAAACCGACAGTCTTCCTCATTAAGTCTGACGCCCTTGACCAAAGCCTCTTAATCAATCACAGCATTCGCTTGGCACCAGATAATTACTGTAAGCTCTGCAAAAGATTTTTGGAGTGGGCCTGAAAGGTCATCCATCCGTATCTTTGAAGAATAAACACCTGCTTTGACTCTGTAATTGTTCTGAGGGCTGAGATCAGTTATCCTAATTTTATTATATCAGATAGGTTCACATTATCACATTTCAAGCAATATGAACCACAAACGTCCGTTATAACACTGACCTCTTTGTTCACCTTTTCAGCAGCTTTTGACTGACAGATATCCATCAGTTACGTGGAAGAAATCCTATTGTGTGTTCATATATCATATATTTTTCATGCCTTATTCATTTAATTTCAAACCTGCTTCTTTAACCGCTTCTTTTACAACTAAAACAAATTTGTCTTTCACAAAGTATAATTTATCTTTTGTTCAAATTTTCCAATTTTATTTAATCTAAATAAAAAAATAGCTTTGGTCAACAAAAAAAACATTCACACAAAGTAAAAAAAAGTTTACTATACAGAGACCACTTTTTTTTTTTTTACTTTGGTACTATGTAGATTTTTATTTTGGAAAAAAATTATATTTTGAGATACTTTGAGAAATAACTATACTTTGAGAAAAACTAATGCTATTAATTTTATCTAGGGGGTTCCTGTTTTGCTTTTTTTGAAAATCAGAAAGTACTATTTTTTACTTAATCCAAAATAAAAATGTACTTTGAATGAAAGAAACAGCACTCAAAAATGATTTTGCTGCTTGTTCAAACTACATATTTAATATTAGCTGAAACAACAAAATTCTTGAGATTTTTGGGGGGGACAACTTAATTGTTTTATGTTCATTTTACCTAAATTTGCTAAGTTAACTTAATCGATTTGTGTTGGAACAACATGAATTGTGTGGAACCCTGCATTTTTTACAGTGTAGTTTCACTTTTTTTAGTGCAGACAGACACACTCACGCATCCAAGCGTAGTGTAGGAACACATAGTATATTTTTTACTAGCTCTTATGTAAGCATGTTCTTCTAGGGAAAACAAAAGCCTCCATTGACGACAACAACTCCTCCACTCTTCATAATATATTTCACAATATATAATACATTTCACAATAGATGTCCACTTACACGCACATCTGTAAATTATTCAGCCACCATTTCTAAGAAGATAAAGCCTGAGGGTTCAAGCCACAAAGCATCCTCCTTCACAAAGTGTGAAAATGCAGATTTTCAAGCATCTCTTTGGCTGTGACCTGAGCTCCCGCAGGAGACTTATGGAGGCTTATGAGCTCAAAACCCAGAGACATTGTCTCTTTTCTCTGAACAAAACCTCTAAAACCCGACAGAAACTCCGCTGACGTGGAACTTCCTTCCAATTAGTGATCAGGTCACTTTAAATGTCAGTGGTTACAGGGTGACATATGTTAGGCGTCTGTAAAACTCTCTTATCTGGGGCTTTTGTCACCGGAGTCTCGTCTCATTCAATTGTGACGATGGCTGTCTGTGTCGAGATTACAATAATACAATTTCAAGCCTTTTTATGTAACTGGTAATCAGTTGTGAAGGGGGTACCCGTGTGCCTCAAATTCTCAGATGCACTGCTATCTCGCTAAATCATATTTCACAGGTCTCTTGATTGTCACTGATTTGCACAAATCTTTGCTCAACATGTTCGCTGTGAAAGAGGACAGCACTTTCTGAAGGGAAAAGCAAGCAAAATGTTAACTACCAGTACAGTATAATATACGTGATTAAAATGAAGAAAAACATGCAGTTATGTATGCCATATAGCAGGGATTCTCAAATTTTTCTCAGATTGATATGTTTACTTTTTTCATAATTATTACGTACTGATTATTTGGGCAAAAGACATGTACATTAAGTAAAGGAGTTAAATACTTAGTGTTTAATTTTTTATTTTACTTGGTTTTATTTTGAGATTATTTGTTTGTTTACTTACATTTTATGACTTAAAGCGAGTTCATCCAAAAATGAAAATTTGCATGACATCCAAGACCATTTTGTTTTATTTCAATAGAACATTAAAGAAGATTTTTAGCTGAAACTGTGGTTCTTAGTCATTTGTTAAATGCAGGTTAATACTGGTACTTTGAAAGTTAACAACAACAACAACATATGGCTCCTGATGTTACACTGGGGTCTTAAAGCAAGACATTCGACCTATGCAGGAAACTAAATATTATTTACAACATTATTACCATTAATCCACAGCCTCAGCGAACGCTTCTGAGTGTTTCCTGATGCATAATGATGTATGCACAGGCACAACCACATAAACGAGCTGAAGCTGTTTGTTTGCAACTGCGACAGAGGATGGATGCATTGTAATTGTACATCAATAACGATGACATTCATTTGTGCTTATCCTGAATGCTGCAGCATATGAAGTTGCAAACAAGCAGTGTGAACTCACATATGAGTTTGTGTGTTCTCATTCATCATGAGCCATTGACTTTAATGATGTGAATCACCAAAGATCACGGCTTCAATTAAAAATCTACATCTTGGATGACCTGAGCGTGAGTAAATTAACAGCAGATTTTAATTTTCTATGTTGAACTGTATGCTTTTAATTATTAATTAGCCTTTAATATACTCACAAACCCCACCAGCTCCCTTACAAAGCAATTTTTAAACCCTGCCTTGTTGATCTTTCGATATGCAATTTTAAAGTATCATAAATGCTATTATTATTATTTGCACTGGCATATACATACAGCTGCATCAGAATAGAATAACAATAATAAAGAAATGACACTTTTAAAACTGGCTAAACCTTCTGTGCATATAACAGACAAGGTTTCCTTATACACTGTTGATTTCAGCCATGCAAATTTTGATTGAAATACTTGTGAACGGCCTCCTTTTATGATAAAAAATAAAAATAAATCCTAATAATAACCCTCATAACATATGTGGACTTGAAAAATGTATTGTTAACCTGAAAAGAGACACCACTGGTAACATTACTAAGTGGGTAGTGAGATTAATATTTCAATATTGCTGCTTGGAATAAAATAGTGCCTGAGAATGAATGAAGGGATAAATGGCAATTTAACTGAATAGTTTTCAGATATTCTGGCGATTCAAAGATGCAAGCAACACCTGTAACTCGTGGTAAAAAATAATTCATAGTAAACATCTCATAGTGGAATGTAATCCCCAGATTTCTGAAAAAACTATGCATTTAATAATGTTATTAAATGTTTAATTATGCATTAAATGTTTATATCATTTAGGTTTGGATAATTTGCTTTGTGTGTTGCCTTTGTTACTTAACACTAAGGAGCAAATTAAACTTTTTAGAGGCTATACTGTATGTGGTCTTTCATTGCACCACACATGTAATTAGCAGTAAATTTTTTACATTGAACACTTTAAAATATGAAATATGGTTGTGTATCGACATACTGGCAAATATCAAGTGTGAATACAGCAGCACAATAATGCCATGGATCTTCTACTTTTTGGCAAAAGTTCTGTCATCAACAGCCAGCTGTTTATTTTTACATTCACGGTCCTGGGATTGACTAAAATTGTGATCTAACACGGTATAGTGAGAATGCTATACATCTCTAAAATTCTGCATTTGTTAAGAGTCGTTTCCTTATTTATTCTGTATCAAGTCCTAACTGCAGAAGAACCGAGTGCAGTGCGTGTGTGTGTTTTCACCTTTATGAGTTTACACCTGATTTGCGCGGACACCATATGGCTGTTCCTCAGATTGCCCACGCGGAACATTAAGCAGAGTTTTCCGTCTCGCTGTGAAATGACCGCGTCCTGACTGAACATGAGCGTCTCCGCGCGCTTCTTGGGCTGAGACATCTTAATGAACATACAGCCGATGAGAAACGCGTCCACTATCGAGCCCAGCAGAGACTGGAACAGGAACAGGATGATGCCCTCAGGACACTTCTCGGTTATATAGCGGTACCCGTAGCCAATGGTCGCCTCGGTCTCAATGAAGAAGAGGAACGCGGAGGGGAAGTTGTAAACATTGGCGACGCACGGAGTGTAAGAAGCGTCGTGGCCATGATTCAAGTCCCCTCTTATATACGCGATGATCCACCACATCGAGGCCATGACCAGCCAGGCGATGGTGTACGTGAGGATGAAAATGAGAAGGTTCCAGCGCCACTTCAAGTCCACCAGCGTGGTGAACAGGTCTGATAAATAGCGGCTGGTTTCTCCGCCGAGGTTCCCGTGCTGGACGTTGCAGCGGCCGTTTTTCTCCACGAAGCGCTGGCGCTTTTTCTTCACCGGTGCGCTGGAGAAAGTCGCGCCTCTGTTGGTGTTCACCACCTGGTAGTCCTCACCAAATTTACGCCTTAGCGCTGCCATAACTTCAGCACTTCTGTTTCATTAAACCGGCGTTTTTTGTTTTGTTTTGTTTGTTATGTTAGAATACAAAAAGTGAACTCACATTGTCTGTGGCTGTCCTTTTTTACTTTCAAAAGTGGCTGGAAAAGGGTCGCCAACTTTTTGCCTCGAGTGAATCTGGAGTGTAAAATCCAGTCAGGAAAGCCGAGAATGTCACTTCACTGGAGCATCTCTCTCTTCTGCTCGACTGTGTCTTGGTGTCCGTGTGAGACACGGGTTGTGTTCTCCGTGCACTTTCAGCTCTTCTGCACATAATAAGGCATGAACAGGAGAATAAGAGGGAGAAGAGAGAGTGAGTGGGTGTGAGGGGACTGACGGGTGGGTGGGAGGAAGGGGGTTTGTGTGAGGGAAATACTATTTTCTACACTGGAAAGATGCTTGAAAGGTGGAGTGTGTGTGTGTGTGTGTGTGTGTGTGTGGCTGGCAATGGGAAGAAGATTGGTTTTCCAGTCAAATGTTGAAATCAATACGCTGCTCAGACTGCATTGGTGTCCTGTTAAAGTGGACACAGGCTGTTTGGTTTTGTCATGTTGATGGTTGATAAAGGTTGAAAAATGAAAATGGCCTTTTTGTCACTGAAGCAAAGAAAAAAAGAAGGAAAGAAAAAAAAACCTAGAAAACCACACTCAATGTTCCTTTGATATTAAAGGCTGCTCCGAGGTTAATTCATCAAACTGGCAGCGCCATCTGCTGACTGAAATGTGTGAGTACACTCGCCAATAAAAGGACTAGTTACTGTTTCAACTTTAAAATGTAAAAAGCTATAGGAATTGGGAGTGGAGTCTCAAGAAAAAGTAAACACAAGCTCTGGAGGTTATGGGTCTTAAAACAAATTATTGTTTATTATTATTTTATTATTATTATTATTAATGCCCACAGTACATATTGGTATACTTGGGATGTATAATATACTGTACAGTGCTTAATTAATTTATTAAATCAACAAAGCTGCCCTAAACTAACACTATTGATTATTCCAAAAACGAATTTTATGTTTTCATGACTGTGTGGGATTTTTAGACTATTATGATATATAAAAAAAATTATTAGCACCTTTACGTTTTATTAGTTTGTTATTTGCCAAATAAATGCTAATACAATTTTGACTGATTCAAATATGTGTTTTCTCTCATGGCAGATGGTTTAAAAAATTCTGTTCTGCCATCATTCATTCACATTTATTGTTACAAACATATATGCATTTCCATATCATGATGAACATGAGAAAATCATAATTTGAAGAATGTAATTGGACCGTTTATGGTCTCCGTTGTCTAGATCTGGGTCACAAGAAAGCTTGTCTCCCATTTTACCCATATATCAGGAATTTGGCTTGCAACTAACTAAATGCATGGACTTTCAGAAGTTTAATGCTTACCTCCATTCGTAACTGAGTTTGATGAGGGCCAGTGCACCACAACAGTTTGTTCCATTGGGCTGACAAGGTTTAATCAGTTCAGTGGGGACCAACAACTGTTTGATCACTCACATTTCTCTAAATTTCTCTTTTAGTGTTTCACAAAATAAACAAATTCATACATGTTTGAAAAAACTTGAGGGTGTCTAAATTAGATTTTTTTTTATAACAAAATATGGAAAAAAGTCAAAAAGTGAAATCTGCTAATGATGTTGATTTTTAGCCTTAACTTATAGCTCTAAACACTATGACACATGAACCTAATATTCCCACAAGTCTACTGCATGCTTATTTTTGTCATTGTGCAGGTATTTGCTGGACAGAGAAATCTGAAACTGCATCTTTTTCTGCTCCTTTGGGGAATCTCAAATACACGGGCAGCCGTCCGGCCAGGCCAGTATATCCGTTTGTGCGATATATTTAAAAAAATCATTATAGTGCCTAGTAATGACAACGGTTTGGCTCTGAGGAATAATGAGCACTGATGAAAAAACATCCCTCTTGCTGAGGGAGCCATTGTATATTTGTCTCCAGTTTAGATTGAAACAGTATTAAATGCATTTATCAGGGGAATGAGATATAGCGGTAATGAAATATGGAGGACTGTCTGCTATTTTTTATTATTTAGACCTGTGAGCGTCCATGAACATTATTAAAGGATACTTAGTTTTAATTTGAATGCAAATTACTAAAACAACATTATAGAAGATATGGTTTATGTGATCATTTCAGCTAATCTGATTACATGTCATATATGATGATATTCAATATCCAAGGCTCAGATACATATAACTACGCAGCAGGGTGAAAAATATTGTTCCAAATGAACCAAAGGTCTTATGTTCATACATGTGATTGACGGAATACTTGCCCCATGCAGATGGCTCACTGAAGTTTTGATTGATATATAATATTCTCAGTACATAAACAATCTAAGTATGTGAACACTAGATGCTTCTAAACAGCCCTTCATGAAAACTGAAAAGAAAGAAAAGAAAAAGGAGCAGAAAGAGAAAGGCTGTCAGTGTATTATTAATAAATGCTAGCTGCTGAATAATGAATGAGCTCTAAGAATTGATGACATCCGCATGATATCACATGACTGTCAAGTTTCTTTAAATACAGTCATGAGGCATTTATTGAAAATTGAGCATGGAGTAATATCTGTGAGATTTGGTGAACTATAGAAAATTAATCATTTACAGCATTCCTTCTTAGCTTCTAATATAAGGCTATACTTAATTGCTAAAATAATATGTTTGATTACAGGGATAGTTCACACAAAAAAATGAAAATTCAGTCACCCTTCACTTGTTTATGACATATCTGAGTCTGAACACAAAATTTAGAAAAATGTTAGTTGCTGTGACTCATAAACTTCCATAGTATTTTTTTTTCTTACTAGGAAAGTCAATGGGGCCCAGCAACCAGCATTCTTCAAAATATCTTATTTTGTGTTCAACAGAAGCAAGAAACTCATAGAGGTTTAAAACCAGAAGAGGCAGAGTATAGATGAGGCGATTATAATTTTTGGTTGAACTATCCCTTTAATAGCGAATTTACAAACGAGTCCTCAATATTTGTGAATATAGCTATGAAACGAACTTTAGAAAATTTTTTATTCGTGATGTAGCACATACTCTCATTAAAAATGTATTGTACAGTAATTATTCATATTGCTATTGCATACATTCATGTAAAATAGGACAATAAACCTATGATAAGCTTATGATGCGATTTAAAGGTCTTATATTATTTAAAAACATAAAATACCAGTCGTTTATGAGCAGCATTATTATATTGTCTGATGATTGTAGTCATAATAATGTGCCAAATGAGGGGAGCTAAACATATATGAAAGCATAGAACTCTCTGTGATTGTTATTTGACAAACACTGTCCAACTGAAGCGTTGAGAAGAATGTACATATTTAACCAGTCTATAGATGGGAGAGATTTCATTGACGCCAGTATTGAAAAATAAAGAAATGTATACTTGCTCTCAAAAATGAATGGTTGCAGGTGTGATATTATCACTAACAGTAACATTTTAGTTGTGCTGCATTTTTAAACCAACACTGGCTGTACTTTTTGTAAAGTGATTGAAAGAAGAGAATGGATAGTTACAAAAAGCAAATGCAAATGTTCTTTAGATTGTTAAAAGCTGCATTCATTCTTTGTGCACAGAAATATATAAAAGGATGTTTCAATGGTCATAACATGATATCACACTGTGTATTAATACAATTCAGCCTAAAACAGAGCCAAAGGAAAAAAAAAAAAAGGAAAAACATTTAAAAATATTTATTTAAATTTTATTTAACATAAAATTACTTTATTGTGGTCTTGCAGATTTTAGCCATATTTTACTCTGCTAACAGGTCATGAGCTGAAAGACTGATCCTCTGTTGGTCACACCGCTTCATGTAAAATAAATTTGCTGGGTATAGAGTTCACCAAACTTGAACATTGGAATGCAGCAAAATCTGAAACAACTTTAAACATAAAAGTCAATGAAAAGTATAATGTCAAAAAAAGTCATAAAGTGTAGACCCACACCTTAAAGGATTAGATCACCTAAAAATGAAAATGCTGTTACTAATTACTCACCCTGATGTTGTTCCAAACCTCTGAGATCTTTGTTCATCTTTGGAACATAAATGAAGATATTTAGAGAAAATCTGAGAGCTCTCTCACCTCCATAAAAAACAATGGTCACAACCAAAAAATTGTCAAAACATTCCATGTGACCGAAGCTCCAAGAGCACTTTTGTACACCAAAAAAAAAATAAAAAAAAATGGACTAATTACTATGAAGTCACATGACCAGTGTTTTTGTAGCAATAGACTTTCATACTTTTTTATTTTTTCCTAATGGCTGAATGCGTTTGTGCAGATATTATATACAATAATCGATAACACATCCTTTCACATCTTGGCTTTTATTGACTCTTCTTTTGTAGTTTCAAATGATAAATTAGGTTGGCCATGTAAATTATGGTACAAAATCAGGCAGTGAGCTACTTTTTATATTATTTTAGGCTGCAAATTTATTTATTTATTTTTCAATAGCCTATTTCATTGGCTCTTACTTTCTTGGCTTTTCTCTGTTCTGTTAAGGGGACAGAAATATCCAGGATTAATTAATTGGGCGCTATTTGAGTTTATCTCTCTCTTTTTTTTGTCTTTAATAAATTGTGTCACAGACATCCTATTAATTTATTATTACAATGCCATGCCCTCGTTTTGGACCCAAAGGGATATATCACCATATTTCTGAGAGACAAACACAGTTTAAGAGAATAGGATGGGGAATAGAAACTGATTTGATTTTCAAAGATAAAAATATGAACGCCGTCTACCCAGACATCTTCATCTGTCAGTGTAGAATTCATTAACGTGAGAAAGTTTCTAGCAAGAATTTAAAAACACACTAGCCTATAGATATTTGTGAGAAATATCTGCAATGGGTCTGACTGCGTTGATAAAACAAAAGTGGCCTCTACTAAAAAAAAAGTCTTCCCAACAGCACCCACTAGGTCCAGTGTGCTCCTCTGCGCGATAGTTCACTATCGGACGCTGCTCCAATGCCCGGGATCAGATCAGAGCGTCTGTCTCCTCGCAGGACCCGTCCGCTCTACCCACAGTTCCCCGCGCTCAGACAAGATGGAGGAACGCAGCAGCTGCGGGAGAACAATGTTTGGACTCTGAACATTAAAAGAAACGGTCGAGGGGGCAAATTTTACAGAGAGCGACACAGCGGTGGACATGCACTGGTAAGCGAAATCTTCAGATGCGCTTTGCTTGAAGTTTGAAGCGGCGGAGAGGCGCTCGAAAGCGGGGCAGACAACAAAGCGCAGCGGAGCGCAGTAGTGTAGCATGTAGCCGCGTAGCTTGACGCGGAGCATCAATTGTTCGCTGGAGTTGCACGGTGCTGTTTATTATGGGTAAGCGCTGTCGCCCGAGCAGCCACACCATTGTGTTTACTCCATATGTGTAATATTTGATTGTTTTTTGAGCTTGGGACGTAAGTCTGAATTATATTTTATACTTTGCGAAGTGCTTTGTGTATAATCATTTCACTCATATTTATCAGTTACGTGACCGCACATTGCGTGTTCCACACTTCATAGGTGTTATTTATTTATAGCGGGGTTTAGCCCGATTGCTAGCACGTTAGCAGCGAGGGCCTTTGTGAGTCGGTATGAAGTTATTAATATGGATCCCACCATAACGGTCCTGCCTTACTAACAAAAACTAAAATCCCCACGTTTACACTACAGACTGCTCGGTCGTGTGCCACAGAGTCGTGTTGATTTTTGTCGCCAGCTTGGATGGTGCGTCCCGAGTTGAGCTTGTTTTGATTTGAGAGCGTTAAATGATTTATTTGTCTGATTGATGAGCTAGCTCTGTTGGCTAACGTACGCACGAGCTATTTACATACCATCTGCGTCGCGTGCCGTCTGCGCGCACTCACAACACAAAGAGACGCGAGCTGCGTGCTGCTGTAGAGATAAAAGAATCCTCTGCTGGGACAAAGTGCTCTTTATTTCGCCTTTCTGTGCTCCACGACATGTTTGGTCCCACTTTAGATTAAGTGTTTTAAAGTACTGTGAACTAACGTTTTATATGAGTGTTTCATATAACGTCATTATTTCCAAATACTTACATTTCTAGTTGATCCTACATAATCATGTATTGAACTCAGACCATAACTTTACCCTTATCCAACTTTAATTGGAAAACGTTTTCCAATACAACCGAAGCATTAGAAAATTGTACAAAACAGATAATTTATTTGATGTAAGTACTTTTGTTGACATTCTATATAAGGTGTGATACTCTTTTTATCAGAATGCTGGACGTGTGTGAACCTCTAATATTTAGTTGGTGACTGTGAACTGTCCATGTCCCGAATGCACCCCTGTTGGCCCTTGTAGTTCTTCATCTTTGCCTTGAACGTGGTGATGTGATACGGATGGAGCAGATGTGACTAACGCAGGGCATCTGGTTCAGATCCAATCCAACAGCTTTTTAGAGGGAAATGAGTAGTATGAATCATCGGATGGTGCAGGAATCCAAAAAGCAATTGGGCATTGACTTCCCGGAAACATCTTGTACCCTGAACAAACGTGCCCACAAAAATACTGAGGCATGGAGAATAATCTGCAATCAGAATTAATCAGATAAGATTACTGCAATATGCCACAATTAAACTATTTTTAACCACAGTAAAACAACTGTAAATTAGTATGCAATTGACTTTTTTTTTTTTTTCTTACTTTGTAATGAGTAATATTATGCTTTAGTTAAAGGGATTGTTCATCAGAAGATTTAAATTGTCACTGTTTACTCACCTGTATGTTGTTCCAAACTGGTATGGCTGCCTTTTTTCAGTGGAGCAAAACATGTGTGTGTATATTAATTATTATTATTGTTTTTTTTTTGTCTGTACAATAGATGACAAAGATAATAACTGTAAAAAAAAAAAAAAAGTGGTAATCTGCAATTCCTTCCGTAAAGAGAGATTTCTACCTGATAATTTAATTTTGTTTTGTTGGTATAAATGGTGTATAGGTTGGTTTAACGATGTAAATATTTCTGGTTGGAATCAAACCTATTAACTTTGATTACTGCTTCTATTTGCGTATGTGGTTACCAGTATTCTTTACAAAAACAACAATACACTTATTATAACATTTATTAGTACATCATCTTAATTTATTATTCATATTTTTCCAGAGTAGTGTATATTTAATTTATATAAGATAATTAACACTAATAACATTAATAGCCTTATCTGATCTCATTCAATTTAGTGATATTTTTAGTGATGGTACTTGAGTTGTATATGGTTTTTATTTCTTTATGCGATGACTACCCAAGTGAATGAACTCAGATCAGTTTGAGTTCAGAGTTGAACTGACTCACTTTCGTTATAGTCATGCCAGCCTAAAATTAATATTTATTTATTTTTGGTTAAGATTGTCAAAAGTTTATTTTCTGTTCTGTTGTTTATATGTCACTGTGTAGGCATAAATGTGGTGTCAGAACAACAGCATATACTACTAAGACATCGATCACCTCAGGTACAGATAATGTGCTTTATTCAGTGTTTAATTTTACCAGTGTAAGTTTAATTATCATTTTATGTGACATTTATTGCCATACAACTGAAAGCAGCAGCAGATAGTTTACCTCAGATCTTGAAAATAAAATAACTAGCAGACTGTTTGAAAATGAAAGTCTTTGACAACAACATCAGTCATTCAGTAGCCTATTAATAATGCTAAAGAGGAAAAATGATGCTTTAATTAGATTTAAAACCTTTTCCATTCCGTTGGGAGTGCAGTGGCTGGTATTTAAATGTTTTTGTCATGTCGCGTTTGGTGCAGACAACCAAATATCTTGTCGCTGGAATCTTGTTGCGTTGCATGTTATTAGGCAGTGTTAAATTAGTAACAAATCTTTCTATTGGTTTAAGTTGGTCATTCACAATACAACAGCTTGAAAGTAGTTTGCAAGTTTTTGAAAATGATTCATTTGAGAAAGTACAAAAATGTAATAATGTAAAGTCTATAGGCATGAGTGAGTACTTGATAACCAAAATGATGATGGTGGACTACAGGGCTATATTTTCGCATGCCTGTAATGTTTTTTACACACAAAGTAAAATCGGCAACTATTGGCCTGTTTCCACACGTCTGTGTGATCAGATATTGACGTTGTAGTTGTCCATGTGAAACAAAATTACAAAATTCAACTGAAAAGCCATCTATTTTCTGTGTGTCATCATGTAAACATGCCCTGTGTCAGAGTAGGATATCCCATCTTTAAACATGAGAATACATAGAAATAACCACCACAATACACTGAGACTTCTCTCGCACACAAGTTTAATCGAGAATCAAATCATTGCAAAATACTTAAATGTTTAGAAGGAACGTCCCACAGGCCACAATCCACTAACATTCCCAATGCTGGACAGGTTCACAGGGCACAACATCTGTGTTTATATTTATAACGCTCTTAATCCTTAACGTCCAAAATAGAGCGTGTGAGCAAACGCCAGCCAGTTTGTTTTGCATACATGATGTCTTAAAGTGGATGTCTGTATAAATACTGGTTTCTACTGTCTGAAAATCTGTAATTTAGCTATTACAATCAAATATTTTTATTTAATTTAGAAAAAAGAACATTTATAACTATTGCCATAAGATTTGCATCATTAAATGATTTTTAGATCTGTGATCTGTCAGTCTTCTTAATCCTCGCTGGGGTGAGCAAAAGTGAAAAATAGAGATGCTTTGTACATGTGCGCTTGGTATCTGTATTTAGTCTTTTTACACTATAGTAATATTAAAATCAAGCGGGTAATTACACGCGTAGAATGAATGACTAATAAAATTGTTCATATGCGGGAATCATTTTATCTCTACAATTCACTTTAAATGAAAGTGAAGCTTTCGTTTGTTGCTGTTAATGACTACTGATCTTTATGAGCAGGGAACATTTCTGCTTATCACAAGTCACAAGTGAATTGTTTCCTGTAGTTTATTATTTATCTGGTAAAAAAAATAAAATCGCTACCATAATACTCCCATGAACATTTGACATGTCTTTTGTGTCTGACCCACAAACCTGTGATTAATCCGTTTAAGCACTAGTTGGATCAAAAGGGCATATGGCTGCTGTTTCTTAGTTTGTCCTAAAAACTCTGTACATTACTTATTTACATTACATGCCTCAATAATAAAAAAAAAAAATGTTTTTAATAAACATTTGTCACAATGACCTGTTTTTTTTATTTTTGTTTTATGTTTTTAAAGAATTTCTGTGACTTAAAATGAAAATCATTCAGAATTGCAAACTGACTCAGAAGGATGGAATGCATTTGGCCAGACTCAGCACTAATATAACTGGTTTGGTACTGCAAGATTTTTGAAACATGTATTGTTTTTCCAAAGATTTAATTTCCTCTTTACAATGTAGCTTTAAAATATTAGGGAAGTAAAATTCAAAACAACATCACAATTGCGGGTGTGCTGCCGTTTTTATGGGTTTGTTTGTGAATGCTGGTACTGATATCTGCTGTTCAAATGTTTTTATTATTATTTTTTAATTCTTTAAAATTTAAATGTATTTGTTAGTATTTCATTTTCATTTGATTGCATCAACTTTTTTACATTGTTACAAAATATTTGTCTTTCAAAATAAATGTTCTTTTGAACTTTAAATTCACTCTTTTCATTCATTGGTTTTGCAAAAACAATATGCAGTTATAACTTAAAACATTTAACATAAATGTTTCTTGAGCACCACATCAGTGTATTAAAATGATGTCCGAAGGATCGTGTGACACTGAATATTATGTTATAATAATTAATATTATGGTTAGCTTAAAAGACATTCAAAAATATTATTCCGAAACCGATCTTGGGAACAGTAGTAATTTCAATATTTTGCAAAAAGTAAAATCGCTTTCTTCACAGAATTGATTTTGTGGCGAATCAAATACAGTTATGCATATTGAACAGTTAATAAACTTTAATTAAACAGTTAAACATTATTCATCATTTGTTCTTTCTGTCTTTAGGATGAGCGAGGTGGCCTTGCATTGAAGCAGACCCCATCTCCCCCTGTTCCAGCATCAGTGTCGGTGTGATAACACTCTGAGCCTTGCCCCTTCAACATGAGCCTGATCCAGGACAAACTTGGCAATGAGTTCCTCCGCTCCAATGGTGGCATGGAGCCAGGCTTTGGTGCGAGCATGCTCATGTTCAGCCACTTGCCCCCAGTTACTAGCTTCACCCGACTGGCCAGTCAAACAGTTATGGCTGAACTGCAGCCCCACGAGATGATCTTGAAGAAGGAGCGGGACTCGCCGGACTGTGGAGCTGGAGGAGGGCTCAATGCTGGAGGCATGGTTGCTGGAGGTGGCATTGGAGGAATGATGGGAAATGTGTGCGATTATGTTCATGCCATGGGTATTAAACAGGAGAAGGTTTCTGAACATGATTACAGACTGCCTCTCTATCCGGGGACTGGAACTGGAGCTGGAGTACGAAGTGGAGGAGAGTTGCTAGAGGTCTCGCTGGGGAACCATCAGAACCTTGTGGTCCACGACCTCAGTTTGGGAAACGTAAGTGTGCCCACGTTTGTCTGTGGTAATGCTTTTAAAGTTACATTTGGACAAGATGGTAGTTACTCCCAGATTTTTTTTTTGTAGACTTCTTGCTTCTTGTTATATCACCATTTGAAGGGTTTATTCTTTGAGTTCTGTATGTGATGTTTAAATTTTTTTAAAACCACAACAGGAAAACCACACATATTTTGCACATGCAATCACGTTGAAATCATATACATGTAAAGTACTGGTATCAAATCGAAAAATGTTTGCGTCATACCCAGCCCTAATCACACATTCACTTTTGTTAACATTAATAAGTGATCGAATGGGTTTCACGTCAAAATAATGAAAAAGAAAAATATTTTTTTCTTGTGTTTCACTTTTTAAAAACAAGTAGTGCAATATCAGCTTAACAAAATGTATTTTTTTTAAATGGTGCTATTTGTTGTTTGATTTTGTGTTTTAAACAAGTTGTGCCATGGTACTTATGCCATGTTAAATGAAGGAAAGACAGATAGAGACAAAATATTCAAAGGCAACGGTTTTATAATGATTCTTGAATTAATAATAGCATTAGTTATAAATTTAAAGACTGTCTTTGAGCCTCAACCTTGAGTGTGGGTACTGCATTTTTTAATTGTTTTAAATATGTTATGTAATTTTTTTATGTATTGTGATCTATCTCTCCTATTTGAATATATTGGAGGGTTCCATGTGACCCGTTTTTGTGGTATTTTTACAATTTCTAATGTAATCTGAAAGTCAGACACATGAGTTTAACCAGATTTATCTTTAAGATCTGTGGCCTGTTGCAAAATTAAACATAAACCTTTAACATTAGGTTTAAGATTGAGGAATTAATTAGAGTAGCTAGTGTAAGAAGTCTTATTTTTCCAATGCAATTTAGAGCAGTCCCATTTTTTATATAAGCAACTTATCTTATTGCCCGTCTTACAAGGCAAAAACAAATTACTTGACTAACTTGTATGACTAGTCTAAGCATTTTATGTAATAGGCCACTGGATTCCCTGAAAGTCAGCATTTTATCTCAAGCTGAGCTGAATATAAGATTTCATAATAGTACTGTAGGATTGAAATTGTTTTTCCTGTCAGTGATATCATCATATTTCTGTGAATGCGTGAGGGCTTTGACTGTTAAATGCTCCAAGAATCATCCAGACACGTGTGAGGAAATGCAAAACAGCACCTTTGCTTCTCATACTGTGGTAATTTAGCTCTTTCCAGGGTTATAAGGGCAGTGAATGCATTTAATCATTATAAAGGCTTATTGATCAGCTCATCCGCACCAACGACTGAAAGGAAATCAGGCTGAAGCATTGAGACGCTGCATCTGGCTCTGTCTTTGTGCATTAGCCAGAAGCAGCTGTGATTACATTAATAAAATGATGACTCATGCTAATTCACAATTATTTCTCGCAGAAGGCCGAGAAATAACACGCAAGAAGTCTTTGTTCTGTCTTTTTGTTTTCTGCTTGGTTGGTTTTAATCTTTCCCAGTGGCTCTTCCTTTTGTTCTTTCTGTTGAAGGAGAGGTCGTTTTAAATATGTCTGACTAGAGCAATGATTAAGATTTGTTTTGGCTAGCTCTGAGTGTAATGAAAAAATCTGTCTCTTCCTCGCTTTAGTTTTTCCATTTGTTCTTTTGTCAAATACGCAAAAGCCTTCAGAAGGACAATGAGTGTCAGAATGACAATTCATATTTCAATCTCCATTCGGGATGTTTTTTTGTGTGTTTTCAGCTTTCTTTTGTTTTTATGCTACCCAAGTGTGCGACAATATTCAGATGTGCAGCTGGTCAATAATCCACATAGTCTTTTTCCATAGATTGTCCCGAAAATGAGGAAAGTGGCATTCACTCTCATGGGATAGATGTAGAATCTCGTAAATAAGAGATTTACCACCCTGCCTTCTGCCACATACACATTAGGGAGTGCTTTTAATATTCAAACAAGAATGTAATCTATTTTCTGTGTGCGCATTTGTTTCAGTTTAAAACAAAGCAAAGCAAATAAATAAATCCAAGGTGCAGCGCGACCGCCTGTGCATACATAATGAAAAACAGATTTGTGTTTCACAAATGTTGTGTGAATGAATGGGATTTTGTTGGCTTTTATTTAGTCCGCTCCCAATCCCATTCTATCTTTGTTATCCTTCCAGCTGTCAGGGCGGCTGGTAAAGGAATCCTCAGGGAGGAAAGGTCGAAGGTCAAACGGTGAGGGACAGGAGGCCAAAACACGGAGGAAACGAGGAGAATCGAAGGTGCAAACGCGCACAGATTTTGCCAGCAGCTTATGTGTTTTTCTCAGCGTGTTTTTGTATTCCTTCATGTGATAATATTAGTGTTGTCTAATGCTAAACAATGTCTTATCCGCAGTCAATGATGCTGGATCCAGATGGAGGGAGCTTGTCTCCGAGCTCCAAACCGCACATCTGTGAACACTGCAATGCAGCGTTCCGGAGCTCCTATCATTTACGCAGACATGTGCTTATACACACAGGTAAGCATGTGTTTATACTTACAACATCATGCATGGGATAGTATGTGTACTACACTGAAGACATTGGTCTGTGCACACGGTATCATCACAAATAAATTTGTTCTAAGGATTAACAACTAGTATTAAGCAGTGATAAATGGGGCTTGCATTCTAAAATGGCTGGTTTGTCAGGTTCGTCAAATAGCTAAGCCCTTTTTTTTACACAATTGCTTGATATAATTAAATGTTTGGATTATCTTTTTAAAAAAATAATTAATTGATTAAAATGAAAAGGTTTGAAAATATTTCTAATTAAATAATTTGATCAGAAAACATTTAATTGCTACATAAAAATAATGTATAAAAAGATTTGTTCATGGCATGTGTAAATAAGGTATAGTTGTGAAGGATGAAAATGTGCAGACAACTTGCACAAATGACGTTTTATGATAAAAATATAATTTCAAATAGAACAGCTAGGTTTTTGGTTTTCAACAAAAGTTTTGGTTCGTTGATTTGTAGTTTAGTTCTGCCCATCCTATGGCTTTTTTGAAATGGTCAGTTCTGTTGTAATTGCTGTAATCATTTTATGCAACTGATGCCAGTATAGAGTGCAAATACTTACAAGTTATGCTAGCTCTAATAAAGCATCATGTAGTATTGCTGCCTCTGTAGTTACTAAAACACTATCACTGCTTGACATGTCCATGTCATTTACAGGTGAGAGGCCTTTCCGCTGCACGCAGTGTAACATGAGTTTCATTCAAAAATACCTCTTACAGAGACATGAGAAGATCCACAGTGGTAAGTTCCTTAAGTTCGCATCAACTTCAACTTTCATAACCTCATTTTTAGCTTATTTGTTTGCAACCTGTCAAACATGCTTCAAATGTATCTGTTTTTGTTGTAAACTGTGCTAACATATATTTTTTTCTTTTTTTGTTCGTTTTCCAGGAGAGAAGCCATTCAGCTGTGACCAGTGCAACATGCGTTTTATTCAGAAGTATCACATGGAAAGACACAAGAGAACACATAGTGGAGAAAAGCCATACAAGTGTGACACCTGTCAACAGGTGTGTTTCTTGTGCAAGTTTTTAACCAGTTCAGTTTGGAGTTTGGCTATACTGTGTTTTCACGCATGTGTTCTTCCTTTAGTATTTTTCCAGAACAGACCGATTGCTGAAGCACAAGCGGACGTGTGGGGATGCCATCAAAAAGGGTCTGGATGGAGCAGATCATGAGTTGGGCTCAGCAGGTCACACAGAACACGGCAGCTACGGTATCTCTCAGGGAAATGCGCCCACCCCTGCCCGCAAACGGGGCAAGTCAAAAAACCCCAGTGAGGGGGGTGAACGCAAGCGTAAAAAGGCACCAGGGCCTATGGGGGTGACGCATAGTCAAGGGGTGGATGGTTATGGGGTTCATGACTTTGGCTCAGCTGTGAACCACGGGGCATCAACAACCTCAGCTTCAGCCCAGTCAGACCCCAACATGCATGCTGAACATGGCCGGGCACCCAAGATGGCCTTCAAGAAAGGGAACAGAAAGTCCCTGGAGAAGACCGCTCACTCCATGGTTCATTCTAAGCCAGGGGACATGGAGTTGCCTGCTGGAGGAGGCTTGGATGGTCTCGGGCTTCTTCCAGGTCCAGGGGCCAAAGTTGGTCCCAGCAGCAGCGGCGGCAGTAACTACGACGATGCAATGCAGTTCCTGAAGAAGAGGCGATACCTCAATGTGACAAACAGTGGCAGTGCTGGTTCTGGAACTTCAGAGTACGATGTCAGTCATCTACAGTCAACCGTCAATCAGGGTGTCGTTTCTGGGGTTCTAGACAGCGATGGCACACTTAGCCTTCTGGACTCTTCCTCTCTGGTAGATATAAAACCAGATAAGTCTGGAATCCCGGATGAGGTTCTCCAGAGCTTGTTAGACCACTATGCTCACAAGCCCGATGTTAGCTTTGACATCCCTGATCACCATCATGTTGAGCTTCAGCCGGCTGCCACAGACCCATTGGGACCTGAGGACAACCCGTCAAGTCCCAACAGTGGTGACAAAGCAGTGATCATGCACGAGTACTCACGTTTTCTCCTACAAGCACTAGAGCGGACCAGTCACAGTGCAAGCTTTGTGCTGGGTCCCAGTCCTGGTTCTGCCGTGACTACCACGGGACCTTTTCCTGGGACTAGCCCACTTTTGTCAGACAAGCATGTGTATACTTCCTCACCTCTTGAGTACTCATTCTCACATCCGGTCTCGTCTTCGCCCTCGCTTTCCTCTGTGCCAAAGTCCCACTTTGGTCTCCTAGAGGGCTCGTCACCTCCCCCGGGCTTCCACTTGAGCGGCCTGGAGCAGTCAGCGCACACACAGCAGCTCACACCTTCCCAGGAGCTCAATGAACAGCTGGACAAGCAGCACACCTCCCCTCCACCACCTCCACACACCCCCAACACCAATGCCTACCAGATCGCACCTCAGCCTCCCGACCTGGGCGGTCCAAAGGAACCGCAAGGGCCAAAAAATGGCGCTACAGCCACCACCGGTGGATTCTCTTTGGCTGCTTCCCAGGACTTGGCTACCCTGGACTCAGTCAAGGCTCCATATCAGATTGAAAACTTTGCCCAGGCTTTTGGGGCACAGTTTAAAGGGGGCAGAGTGTCCCTGGCCTTTAGCAGTGACTCGGGGGGAGAGGTAAATCACCGCTTACAAACAGCAGGGCTTATAGTCTCCGAATTCTCAGGGTATAGCAGTCTCTTGGCTGATGCCAGCGACCCAGTCAGTAGTGGCTCCAAAACCCCAACAAGCCAAAGCTACAGGTGAATGGGCTCCTGTGCCTAGATGCTCAGATGGAGGTTCCCTATTTTTATTTTGTCATGCTGTCTTTGTGTTGTTGTTGTTGTTGATGTTGATGTTGTTGTTGTTATTATTATTGTTATTATTATTATTATTAATATTGTTATTATTATTGTTATTTAGTTTACTCCTACTTTAATGAAATTGTAATGTTTTTTTCTCACTGCCATTGTTCATATGAAATTTTGCCCTACGTTGGCCTGCGATGCATTTTCCATTACTTTTTGTTTTGTTTCAAGTTCCTTTAGAAAAAAAAGGAAACTTGCCTGTTTTTTAATGTCAGTAGACTTTTAGTTCTGCTCTGTTAATTAATAGTTGGGGGAAAACAAGCAAAAAAAAGTTGTTTGCTCTCACGTTTTAGCAATTGACTTTAGAAGCGTGTAAAAATAACTGTACGTGGCAATGGCAGGGAGTCACCCAGAAATGAAATCGTCTGTTACAGTGATTCAAGTATTACTCAGGAAAATGTGTGGATGGCAAAACTGTAAGAAAGCATTAATTGAAGAGGCAGACGTTTTGCAAATACAAAGAGCTTTATCAGGAGATGCATTTTTTTTATTATTCTTCTGAATGAGCACGCCGTGTAGAAGACAAAAGCGCTGCCTGCTAAATTACACTGACACCACTTTCCACTTAGCTGTATAGAGATTATGGTACTTTTATGTCAATGTGAAATGCTCACATTCTCTTTCAGTAAGGGCCATATATATAAATATATAAATATATATATTTATAAGAATATCTGTATGTAAAATAACATTTACTCTTTCTCGAGACTGGCAAGTGACTTGGAGGGGGATAAGGAGGGATTGAGTCTGTGAAGGGAGGCCTGTGACTGACGACGCATAACCCCCCTCACCCTGTCCTCCTCTTATTTTATTTTATTTTTTCCTTGGATTGCAAAGCCGAGGGCTGTACACTAGAGGGCGCTGCATGTGAGCGTGTAAGTGCCTCTTGGCACAGGTCAGATCACGGGATTCTTCTGCGCCTGTCTGGCTTGCTCATCCCTCTCTCCCTCCGTCCACTCCTCCTTTACCTTCTGCGTCAGAAAGAATCCCATCTAGCACTTTTATGATCCGGTTCGTTTTACATGGTGAATGAAATCACCCAGACAGATCATCACACAGAATGTGAACTCTGTAACTGACATGCCGTTTTTAAAAAGGGGGCAGTGGACAAACAGGTGGGAGTCAGTTTAGTAAGTGTATAGTTTGTTGAAATGACCAGAGATAAATGGTCTTTCTGATGGAAAACTTTAGTTTCATTGAGAAATGTTTGCTGAAATTTAGGGTGGGCTTTCCTTGGGGTGGGAGTGTAGGTTGTCTTATTTTATATTTCATTACCAGGTCTCATGGACATAGGTTAGGCTATAAGGGGATTTTGTCTTCTCTGTTTTTTATTTTATTTTTTGAACTTTTTGGGTTGGGGAAATGTGCTGTGTGTTAAAATGGCCCCTGCTGTACCATGTTTTTGCCAGAGGCGACTTGTAAAAAGTCCCACTCTTAGTAATTTATATAGTTTTGGTCCTAAATTTACTGACTTACAGCCCAAAAGGAATTCATCCAACTTATTGCAGCGTGCATGCAGGGCAAAGTATTACCTTGAACTACATTTTTGTTTTATTTTGTACTGTACAAGTGTTATTGTAAAAATAATAATGTTTTTATTTGAACGATCAATAACTGTCTTCCATAATCACCATTGGCTGCTGTTACACTGTTGTTGAATTACTGTCATCCAATGTAGTTTTTTCTTTCATGTTTTTCTTTTTCTCCTACCAATCCCTGAAAGGACAGAACCACATGCAAGATTTGTTTGTCAGACATCTTGTAGGGAACACAGACCAACCATTAGGACTCATTTATAAAGGTTGGGGTACTTTGTTCACAATAATGATGATAATAATAATAATCAAATTAATGAGGAGTGTGATGGCTATGATGAAAGCACCACAGCTGATGTTTTTATACCTCATATCACTGATGACAGAAGCAGGGATATCAAAAAGTGACTATGTAGCATGACTGATGTGGCTACTGTTGAGAAGCGCCTCAAAAAATTCCCTCACCATTAAACTTGCCCTTTTTTTATTACAGCATTTGCTTTTAATTCCCTCTTCTGAGACACTTTTCTGAACATTGATGTCTGGACTGCGCACAGAGAGAGTTTCTGAATACAAAATCTTCTTACAGTTGGTCACTTTGTATCATTTTAGTAACTGTAGGGACAGGAGATCCAAAGAAGCTCTGAACAGAAATCAAAGTTTATTCATCACAGGCAGTGCAAAGGCTATTAATTCACTTTTTGTTATGAATTCATTACGCGCCCTTCAATAATGTTTTATAATTTGTTTAGTGTTTGAATGCAGACCACTTCAAAAATATGGTTTCCAGTTTAACGTGTAAAGCCCCTTTAAAACCCTGTTAAGCCTCGAATGATTTCCTATTTGGCTTGAATAATGCCAGCCATTAATCTGTCAGTGGTTGCCACCTTAAGGTCCTCTGGACTTTTTTTTTTTTGCCTTCTTGCTGTATATTCCAGAAAGTATTTATTTTGTTTACATACGGTTATAAACACTACATCAGATTCTTTTCCAAATATTCTTCTTTTTTTGTTTTTTTTTTTGCATGTAAAATAATGTTTTCTTTTTGCCCCCCTTTTGTCGCCATGCCAAATTTGTAGCTAATGATCTTTTTTTCTCTCCTGTCTTATTTTATGACAGATTCTTGTGATCTGATACACAGGACTATACCTGTCCATTTTGACTATTGATTAGGAAAAACAATAAAAATGCTGGTATCAGTGTGTTTGGACATGTGGATTTATTTCCATTGTGATGTCACAAGGTTGAGACACTTTTGCATAGCATATCTTGTGTGATAAATATTCTGATTAACTCAGCAGGTAAAGTTGAAGGACTTATGTAAGTGGACTTAAGCTTCTGAACCACTAATGTGGGCTGAATTTGTATCTAATCTTAGGACTTGCTCTGTCATGGTGCCTATAAATCATGGTACGTAAGCTGACAATCACAGCAATTAGCCTCTCCGAAATAAAGGTACGAGCACTGTCACTGGGGCGGTATCTTTTCAAAAGGCACACATTTGTACCTAAAAGATCCATGTTTGTACTTTATTAGAACCAATAAAATTTACGAAACAGACTTTTTAAGTACTAATATGTAGTATGTAATTAAGTTACCAATATATTTTTCAAAATGACCAATATTCTACTTTATGTACAAATGTGTACCTTTTGAATGAGAACCACTCCAGTGACGCACTCAAAATATGACTTTTGCTGCTTGTTCAAACTACTTATTTAAAATGAGTTGAAACAACACAACTCTTAAGCTTTTTCAGGGGACAACTTAATTGTTTATGTTCAATCCACTTATATTTGTGAAAACAATTAAGCTAATAGATACTTAATAGATTTTCGTTGGGACAACATGAATGAATTGGGTGGTATCATGCATTTTTACAGTGCTTCTCTTGTACCATTATTTCTGAGAGTGTACTTTAATTACTTTGAATATTTAAACAGAGATCATTTATTTTTTAAATTGGGCTTTGCATTCTATTAATAGTGTTTTTTTTCTTGCCTTTTTGTTGCTTGCACCATCATGAGGTAATGTCTATATCAGGGTGGAGTGTGGACTCTGTGTTTGAGGTCTTTTTATAGATTTCTTCCCAGCCCAGTCCAATGTAGTTATCTGCACTTGCCTATGAAGTTCATAGAATTCTGCAGTCATTCCCACATAGCAACTCACTCTTAAAAGTGAATGATGGACAAATCTGGAAATTTTATGTTCTGTGCACTTACTGTAGTAATTACAATTAATTATAGTCACATGTAACCTTAAACCTAATCCACATTCTAACCCCAACCATATAGTATGTACATGTAAGATAATAATATTACTCAGTAGTTAAATAAATAGTTACGCTACTACTTCACCCTAAAATAAAGTGTAAACGTTTTATTTTGTTACATAGGGCCTACGCTAATAATTAATATTCGGCTAGAATGTATTAAATTGTTTCGAAGTGACTAACGACAGTTTTTAGATTTTAAAAAATCTGAAATTTAAAGGTTTTCGAAAAAAAAAAGAAATTGTTTATTTGTGTGAGACTAAATTCATTTTGAATAACTAATTTATTTGAAGGGAAAAAAAAAAATTATTGAAACATTTAAACTAATTGAAAAATTCAAACAAAATAGTGAATTTTGTTCTACAAAATATAAGAAGTTTAATATTTGGTCATTAAAATTTAAAGAATCATTTTGAAGTTATGACCAGATTTAAAAAAACAAACAAAATATGTTTAGATTTGTGGTGTGTATTATGGGCAGCTCAATGTTGATCAAACTTGTGAAGTCATTTTCAAGTTTAAGCATGTTCTCATATCTTACAGCATCCAGGAAGTTTTTAATACTGTTATAGTCAACAGAGATGTTTATGGCCCTGTTCATTTCAGGATCATAAATTCAGTGTCGTTATCAACAGAAACATTGTTCATTTTGTTTGAGGAGTGAAGCAATTTGAATGTATGAAAAATATGCTGGACTTCACATTTTTGAATTTATGAAAAATATTATGGGAGTGTCCTTTTTATTAGATTTATTTGACATTTTATCCAGCATGTTAGTATAACTTGTCAAAGATTCTTTTTAAGGATTCATCTTTAATATTTTGAGATCTGCTTTATATTTGCATATCCTATTTATAACACAATAGACATGATGCACAGTCACTTAGAAGGGTTAAAGTCCATTCACTGTTTGTTTGTCTTCATCCATGTCACATATTACATAGGCTGCTATTAAAATGGCTTTAGTACTCATCTTATCAGGCTAGGTATCTAAGTTAGTATCAGTTCCAACAAGCAAAGCAACCAAAGAAGCAACCAAAGAAGCAGCTTTCTACATCTCTGCATGTCATAAAGCAAAAGCTGTATTATGTCCTGAGTGCACTCGACCAAACAGAATCATTTTTAATTGGCAACATTTGTGCAAAAATGGCATGTTGTGGCTGTTTCAACAAAAACATAACCGGTGCGAATTAAAAAGCATGTTAAATATTCTCAGAAACAGATATATACATCTCTGGCAGTTGTAACACTGAAAAATAAGCCTACCTCAAAGTATAATCACTTTTTTTGTTAGTAATATCTAGTAATGCATTTAGAATTTTTTATTCTACAGATGAACAACATTTTAATTTTGCAGTCATCCAAACTTCAGACAGCATGAGAAAAAAGTCTTAAAAAAAAAAGAAAAAGACTTTAATGTATCAGTATTTTGTTGAAAACGTTTGCTCGGGTGAAATAAACCTACTTTGTTTTTTTTGGTCAATTTCTTTCTCGTGCAGGCAGAGATCGAATTAAACTATTTGCAGATTAAGTGTTATCACTCGGGCTCAATAAGGCCTTTTCCGATCCTGTGCCCCTGTTTTTTCTCACTTTTTTTCTCACTTTTTCTGCTTATTGTTCAGTTCCTAACCTTTTCTAATATTCAAGAGTTCGCACTTAGATATTGTTTGATAATAATAGCAGGTTTGGCATGCTGTCCCGGGAGAGAACCCTGAGCTCAGAGGTAATTGAGCACAGGGCTCCCGCCTGGTCAATAAGCAATAAGGGGGTACGAGATCAGGTTGTTCTCGAGAACCCTCCCTGGCAAAGGAGGAGGAAAAAGGGGGTGGATTTTTTTTTTTTTTTTTTTTGAAAACAAAGATAAAGGAATAATTTTAGATGGGCTACTTATAGTGAGTTTGGACTCGTCTGATTGGCTTACTAATAATTACAGATGAGAGTCCAGCTGTGATCAATCAAATCACGTGCTCCTCTCGAAATTAATTTGTGAAACTTCACAAAGTCTTATCACTCTGGTTGCCCCTGGTCTTCCCTTCAGTGCTTAGTTTGATTTTATTTCATAAAAGCCATACATATGGGGATAAATGTGTATTCCAAGCATTAAAATGTATTTGTTTACAGGTTACTTTGAACTATTCTGTGGACACTGGGTTATATGAACAATGTTATTGGGCAATGCCAAGGGTGATAGAGATGCTTAAAGGCCATCTCTCACCCTCATTGGCATAAGCATGCAGGAAACTCACTATGCCTTCTTGGTCCTGCTTTATGACATCACACTTGATTTCCAGGAGCAAGTAATGCTGGTGTATTTTTCCACACCATGGTGGCTCTCCAGCCTGATGTGCCTAAAGACCTGGATCTTGGCAAAGGAATTGAGCCCCAATTTGACTATAGATCTTGCCCGAGCCACAGATCTTGCTCTTTTTGTCACCCCATGCCACTGGCTGCTTACTTTCAAGGCTGCCACAGTCATCATAGAGCAGCATCACCAGAGACCTTGAAACTTTGAGACACCATCTCATAAACTCTGGTCTCAGCAACTGATGTTGAGATAATTTTGAGATCCAGAGCTCCCTCCATGTGGAACACTTTATGCCCCATGAGCAGTGCTGACTCAAACAAGTCCATTGCTTGGTTGGTACAGTGCTGGAATTCCTCACCTTTCAACAGCATTAGACCCTGTTTCTCTAAAAGTATTTGTGGTCACTGTTTCTGCGTGACATGTACACATTGATAAAACTTCTGTGGCTAGGCATCCCTTCATGCCTTGTTTATTGCTCTGTGTCAGACTGCTCAGGCCTATCTGTAATGCTTAGATTTGACCTCAATGAAGATACTGACTCTGAAAGTGTCTTTTCTGCTAGGTTTGGCCACATTTCAGATAGTAGAATTTCCAATTCCAGTCAGTTGCCACCTATTGGCTACAATTTGTACAAACGCCATTCTGAAGGTAACTTCTGTGTCGGTTTGTCGTTCTGCAAACCTTCTTTCCTCAACCCCATAAAGCTCTAGAGTAAGAAAACCTTTAACTCTTATGTCCAATCTTGGCTTTATATTCGCCATTCAGACCTGTGGCCTGAGGGAGTCTAGGATTCAGAGCCCACTGCACTAGGAGTGTAGCATCTTCCAAGCTTTATCTTTATGTTTGTTCAGCAAGTTTGTCTTCTCCAAACATTTTCCTTGTGTTTTGTGATTCAACTGTAGGATTTCAGGCCCTCTGGGGTTAATCCATTCTTCTGTACTCGGCAGCTTTCTGTTTCAGCGTTACAAAAGGCATTTTTCCTCATTGTGGTGGCATTAGAGTTGATGTTCCTTTATGCCTTGTTTCCAATGAGCGATATGGGACAGTTTTGTACAGTAAGATTTGGAATTGGTCACCCTGATCAGACATGTGTTTCCACTGCAAACAGTTACCCTTACTTGTTAGGCATGGTGTACGTCAGAAGGTTGTAATCAATGTCATTCTCACACAAAGAGGAAAGCCATAGGGCAGTTCACATATCACATGTTTTGACTGCTCGAGTTTAATTTAAATTTAGGAGTTTGGCAAATGCTTTCAATGGCCCTGTAAACATGAAATGAAGGACATATCTGTTGAGATCCTGTTCTTGCTTCTTGGCACATGGCTGTTTGTCACAAGAAGAGACAAGCTTTGTTTTAGCATGGTTCATTGCTGTGTCATCATTGTTTTTTTACTGTGTCATGTTTAAACTTTGTATATAAAATGGCGCAACCTCTGTTGACTTGTTGCACTCGCAAGTGACAATTCTCTGTAAACCAAAAGTGTTTGAGAGTCTAGCTACACCCCTTTAGTACCGTACTGTTGTGAGAGGTACCCTTACGAAAGGATCACATGAAAGTTAGCTACTTCTGACTGCGGAAACAGAAATAAATTCTTACTGTACCAAGTTCCTTTTGAAAATGAATGTCTTAATTTACATATGTAATCCCAACATCCTCTTAGAAGGGAACCAGACACTATGTCATCATGTCACTCCCTGGACATGCCTGCAAGCAATCAGACAATTACAATTTTGTGACATGTATTGCAGGCACCTATTTGTGGCCTTAATGCTGCGCTACATCATAACATGATGCCATCACATTCCACCTATAGAACTGGCATACTTCCAAACAAGCTACAGACACCAGCTCATGCAAAAATATTCCAATAGCATTAAGTAATCTTGTTTTTATTAGTTTATATATTAGTATCTGTAGATTAGTCATAAAACATGATTACTCTTTACTCACCTTCATTATGCTTTTTAAAAAAAATTTTTTTTTTAATTAACTGTTATTTATGCTAACAACAATATATCCCAGTAGAATCAGAGTGAACATGTTACTGAACGATTTTTAAGAAACACATATTTGGTTTTGCATTACATCGATGGAGTCCATCTATGTTTCTATACTACTGTTACATGACAAAGATGCTGATGGTTTGCTCATTTGTTATTTGTTTGTTATGCTGATCCCACACCTCCATTAAAACCGAAACAGAAAGGAAGAATGATATTATTTAAGGTGTAAATAAGGGCTCTTCAAGGTTTCCTTGACCTGTAGCAGGCCTCCCACTTTTTCTAAACTCATATATGCTCATTGTTTAAATACAAAGGGAAGTAGACATTTGTGGTTGATTATCTTTGTTACCAAACATCACAACTTAGTAAATAATTAAACTTATATTACCAGAAATGTATTAAATAAAGTTTCTGTTTACTATTATGTGTACTACTGCTTTAAATACTTTTTGGAGCATGGAGACTGAACTCTCTGATATTAAATTACTTGACTTATAAAGTGGGGAAAATAACTTATTTTACCAAAACCATAGGTTCCGGTAGCGACAAAACTTTAGTAAACAGTATCACAGCTGTAAGCCTGTCAAGTTTACCATAACCTTAGGAACTTGGTCATGTTCTTCTTCTGCTTTAATTAAAGGCAAAAGGATTTACTGCAGTTCTCAGTGTCTTGTCGGTTTGATGAATGACTGGCACACATTAAACTGTCCTGAGTATCTTAGAAACAAGAAACATTCAAACATGGTAATCTTGAGCAACCTCTCACACATTTTCTTATTGTTTAGCACACTTTGAGAAAAGGACATCAAAACAACAGCTCGAATGTGTGTCAGTCTGTTATTGAGAGAATGTTGTGCCACATAATGCATCATAAAGCAATAATGACAGCTGATATTTGATTACTTCCTGGGAACCTTCATTTACTTCTTTGTGTGCATTACATTAAATTTCTGTTCCTATTTTCTTATTTTACTTCATGTTTTACGTCAGTAGCCAGTAACCCCCACAGCTATGGATTAATTATATAAAGAAAGTGTTTTTTTACTTTTACTTTAGTAATAAAAAAAACTTTGCACATACACACACATATATAGGTGGAAAAGTTGATTTTTTTTTCTGTAACAAGAACAGGAAACTTGTGCCAAGCAAATTAAAACATGTTTTCTCAAGAAAATGATCATTTGAAGTTGCACTCTAAAGATTAATGGTGTTGTCAGTGAATTTCCCTGAAAGTTTATGTTTCACCTGCTGTAAAATCTACTGCCTTTTGTATTAAAATTTTTATTCATTTAACGAGACCATAAAAATTTTTTCAATGCTGCAAGTTTCTCGAGTTCTGTAATCATTTTCAGAACAATGGTGACCAGCTATATAGTATCTGCCTTCCTCCCATGATGATTTGCCTGCCTCATATTTTCATGAGTAAATAATAGACTAAATAAATAAAGAGGCTGTTCTCTTGAAATACATAAACATGTCTCTAAGAAAATAAGCTTCCTATGTTTTGTGTGTGCAGTCCTGATACGTAAACCAGAATTATTGCATTTATGCAAAATCTAAAAAGTCACGTAATCTTTATTACAGTAGCACTTTATATCGTGCATACAGTTTCCAAGCAGCTTTACAGTGATGAACATGAAAAAATAAAATAAGTTATGACGTTTCATCATTGTGAGACAAGTACATTTAATCATATTCAGTAATCAGAGTAGGGAGCTGAAGGGGTTCAAGTGACTATGTTAACTATGTTGGGATAAGGAGTGAGGGAGAGACAAACTACATAGCTTTAGGAAAGAGTATGGGTTTCCCTAATTAAAGGGTTAGTTCACCCCCAAAATAAATCATTATTTACTCACCCTCATGTAGTTCCAAACCAGTGAGAATTTTGTATTTGAACACAAATAGATATTTTGGATGAAATATTATGAAGAATTTTGAGGAATTATTTTCGTATTTTTCTTTGAACGTCTTAGGACCCTTGCTGTCTATGGAGGATGAGGAAGCTCTCAGATTTCACCTAAACTATCTTAATTTGCATTCTGAAGATGAACGAAAGTTTCAGGGGATTGGGACGACATGAGTGTGAGTAAATAATAACATTATTTTCAAGTTTGGGTTAACTACTTTAATGCATGTGTGTGTATGTTAGTGTAAAGACACTTATCTTTCATCTAGATTTAAACTGATAGAGTGTGTCTGCCTCCTTGAACTGTGCTTGTTAGACCTGCAGGGCAACTGCCTTGTAACATTAAAATAATCTAGAGTTCAGGACATACATGTATGAATGAGTTGTTCCACTTTAGGCATTAACAGCATAAGTTGTAGTTTAGCAGAAACTTTTTTGGATGTGGCATTCAGAGATGGACTGGGATACAATTTAGGCTGGTAAATTCCATACCCACCCAGGTAAATGTTTGATAAATAAACGATCCCTGACAAATTGAACAGTATAGGAGTTTGACTCTTCAAAGTCAACAATTTCCTAGTCAGTTTACCCCTTTTTTTGCTTAAGATGTTAGGAAGACATTTGCCAATTTCACAGGCTCTGATCATGCAGAAATAATTAAAGGCTTTCAATTTAATGACACCATCTCTTCCCTTTTCAATTTCCCTAATATTTCTATGCCTCTCCATTCAACAAGGATCATCAGCCTAATAACCTGAGCAAAGATAAGAACTAGTTTTACTGGAAATTTTAACCAGTCATCTCAATGCCAAAAAATGGTCCCAATCATTATTCATGCTCTAGTGTTACAAACAGAACTCTATTCACTTTAGTGCAAAACAAACAGTTTCAATTTACTTCACATTTATTCATTTAGTAGAGGCTTTTCCAAAGTGACTGACAAATTGTTATTAGATTGGTAAAATGTGTATTTATTTACTTTATTCATTTTAAAATAACTTGGACCCAACATTTAGCAAAACAATACAATTCAACCAATATGTTAAAACAAATTATTTTCTTATTTTCTTTCTGCTTCTCTTACTTCCTGGCTGAATCTGATGTGGGATCACTGCACCAGACCTTGTGCTATATACAGTACAGTAGATTCTCCTTAAAGGGATAGTTCAAAATCAGCCCAATGGGAGAGCAGCAGGATAATTCCCTTTGGACTGATTTGACCTGCTACCAGCCAGAGTTTATATATTTATATATATATAACAAGGTCTGGAGCAGTGATCCCACATCAGATTCAGCCAGGAAGTAAGA
>CAIGQV010016547.1:18442552-18456647 GCA_903798115.1 Danio jaintianensis | reverse complement strand
CTTCTCTTCTCTTCTCTTCTCTTCTCTTCTCTTCTCTTCTCTTCTCTGCTCTTGGTTTATTGGGATTACAGGCTTTAAATCTGCTTCTAATTGGACAGCATAGGCTGACTGTGCTTTAATTGGATATGATCGAGTGTGAGTTTGTGTAGTGTGTACCAGTGCAAAAGTGCTTCTCCAGGGAACCATCTGTTACCTAAGTGCCATTTAATGCTTTGTAAGCCGTTGGAGGAGAGAGTAAGGGAGAGTATATTAAAATGGCTTGTTTTTGTGTACAAATGGCCTGATCAGCCAGTTTTAGAAGGAAAGAAGGAAGTGTGGTTAAGGAACAAAAAAGAGAGGAACTCAAATATTTAAAAAATGAACATTTAGCTCAGAGGTATGTAATGCGAAACTAGATTTTGACACATTGATCACATAAGGAAAAATCTAGCCATTGCTGTTGTGAATGTGTACAAGCTTATATAAAGCTTTCTTATGGTTGGAAAGGTGTCCAAATGAAAAGTGCAATTTAGTTTTACAAAAGTATCTTAGTTTTGCTTAGTAATATCATGCATTTTCCAAGATAAGAGCTAATATGATATTCATGCACCTCTATAATTTAGGATTAGTGGTTTGTTTATATTTAAAATATATTTATAATTATAATTTTTTATTTTAAATCGTATCGCAGCTCTATTATAGGGATTTTTGTAAATCTATATATTTTTGTTATCATTTAAGCGAAATTGTGCTTTTGTATTTTTTTATTACTTTTTGTTTAAAGTTTTTATTTTATTTTCATTTATTTTATTTTAAAATGCAGGCAATAAAAAATCTAGTCTATTTCATTTCAAGTGCAACTACAAGGCTCTATTTCAGCTCTATTCAGCTTCAGCTAAATATGACATGCAAGGGTGGGGTCAATTTGATAATAGCTTTAAGAAATATCAGTCTAAGATACTGCTTCCAGAACAGCAGTAACTCTAAGCAGGGGTCGTATAGCTGTAACTGATACTGATATTCTAATCACAGTTAAGGCTGTGTGAAAGAGGAACAGACTGAGAGTATGTATGTGTCGTTAAACAGAGAGGGGAAAAAAGAGAAAAGATAGAGGAACAATGTTAGTGGTAAATGGTAGCTAAATACTGAACACATACACAAGTATCTGTGATGTCATAAATATTGCTTACACTTGCTTGCACAAACTGTTTTGACTCTAGGCAACTAACCTATTACAGTTACATCACAATACATTTATAAAAGAGACTATAAAGACTTTTATTTTTTTTTATTTTTAGAAAAGATGTAGCCATTAAAAAATAGAATTGCAATAGTTTTGCACAGCTTTAAATAACAAATCTAAAATATAATATACTTACTCCCAGGGCCATTTATATCGAAGTTGATATTTAGCCGCACCATATTGGTGTTTCGTAACATCTAGTTTTTATGAGGTGGGTTGTTAGCCCAACACTCAACTCCCAACCTGGAGGACCAGGACATACATACACTATGGACAATTTAGCTTATTCAATTCACCTGCAGCACATGTCTTTGGACTGTGAGGGAAACCAGAGCACCCGGAGGAAACCCACGCGAACACGGGGAGAACATGCAAACTCCACACAGAAATGCCAACTGACCCAGCCAGAGCTCGAACCAGTGACTTCTTGCTATGAGGCGATATCGCTACCCACTGCGACACCGCGTCGCCCAAAATATAATATAGTAATATAAAAAATAATATTTGACAAAAAACTGTTTATGTACTAGTTACACCTCTAAAATTATTTTGAAAACAATTTGGAAATATGATTTTCAAATGAGTGTAATCTGTGAAAACAATTAAAGCTGCTCAGTTAGAATATATGTCATATGAATATAGAGTATATAAAATCATGCTAGCTGTGGAACACGAAATATTTAAATAGCTGATGTGATGGAAAAACACATCATTCATTCACATCTGCAGCTGACGGTCAGAACAGCAGAAACCATTGCTCATTCATCAACGTCATTTTAGAGCTAGTATGTGAATGATTCTCTAGCGTAATATCTAAAGTGATGACAAAACAGGTGATTTTGCTCACAAACAACTACATTCTGGACTAAAAAAGCCTCAAAAGTTCTAATGTCGTCCAACAGCAGCAATATTTGTCAAACTGTAGAGTGTCCTCTGCTTGCTGCTGTATGTGGGCAAAGTGATACACAACGATAAAGGGTGAAGAGGCTGGTCGATAATCAGATTCAAGAATCAGACAGAACTGTTGTATAAATATATATAAGGCCAATATCTAAGGCCAAAATATTTATTTTTGTGAACTGCAAATGTAAAGAAAGATGTGAATTTTTAAAGTGACGAAGTTATAAATTAATAAAAGAGAACATTATTCTCAATACGTTTGTAGTATCAGATGTTAGTAAGATGTTCCAGTTCTCATCTAGTACTAACAAGACCATTTCTAACATTAGAAATCAAACATTTAAATCGATTCACTGCACATTAAAGTGCATTCACTTAAATCATACCTGTCATATTGATGGTTTTACGTAATAATTAAAATTTCTTTGATTACATTGAACGGGCAACACCTAAAATGGGGCAACACTATGACGTTGTGAATGTGTCACAATATGACGTTTTTAGAGAGGTCACAGTTTTATGGCCCTGTAAAATAAAGAAGATGCCTTCTTTTCATTCCAATTGATAGCAGACGTTGCTAAATACAAATAGGCGTATGATTATTTTATTATCCCATATCTGTTGGCATAGAGACAGGTAATGTGATAGTTCACCCAAAAATAGAATTCTGTAACAATGTCCTCACTCTTGTGACCCTCAAAACCTTTTCATAACTTTAAATGAAAACTGTTATTCAGCAAGTGCCACCCCTACCTCATAATATAATCCTCGAAAATTTCAAATACTGAAAACGTTGGTTGTAAAAAAAAAAAGAAAAGTGCATTAAAAACATCAGATAACATTGTGTTCAGACTGACGCACTGTACTGTTCACACCCTTGCTATAAAAGGGAAAGGTGAAAATATCATTTCTCTTTACATAGTAGTTTAGCCCTCACATATCTCTCCTTTAAATTAATATTTTCTATATGATGCTTTACAATAAAACATTTGTGCATGTACATTAGATTAGTCAGTAGCAAAGCCAAAACTGTATATAAGTTAACAAAAAACTTAAGATCACAGTCCAAAAAGTAATACATTAGGGAAAAATATTAAATACTATTTTAATAAACAGGAAAAATCAATAGAAGCAACATATAAAATCAGTAACATATAAAATGTAGCTGAAATGTTGTAGTTTGTATTTATTTTCTTTGCAATAACTCGTTTGAATTCAAATGTATTATCTTTCTATTCCTAAATATGTTAGGTACCAAACTTTTATTTTAATGCATTTAACGGTTTAATAAAACTGTACATTAATAAAACTGTAATAAAAATGCACAAAATTCATTGCCTATTTTCAGTCGGAAATTGCTTAAAATATACATTTTCAAAATGGGGTGTACTCAATGCTGGGCAATATATGGCCTATTCATGTTTCTGATTGGCTGGAAGGTGTGCAATAGTTTAATGTACGGGCTGTTCCAGTCAGTTTTGATTACAGTTCAAAATAAATGTCCTTCCCTCAAACATTAGTAGTAACCATAATAACCCCGTGACAGTTGATGGAGCCTTCATTTCTCAGTGTTCATTTTGTTAGTTTCCCAAAACAATGGGGATTAACCAACTGAAATGCTCCAAATTTTTGCGAAAAGGTCATGCATTAAATGCATCATGCATGTAAAATCCTTAAATTCAATAAATCCATTGATTATTCCTTATATTTGTAGGGGATAAACATCCAGGCTGTTGTTGTCGCAGAATAAAGCCTGACAGACTCATCAGCTGCCCAATGTGAAGCGGATTTAGGAAAACAATGCAACAATGTAAATAATGCCTGGATGTGCTTTATCCCACTTATTACATGGCTACTTGCCACAAAATGTAAAAATTAGGCATAATAGTTTATTAATTCTTTTAATTAAATGCAAAGCTGACAAAAATAAACACAGCTGAATGGAGCAAACACTAACCTACCTTTTATTTAGTCACAAGGTGATACCAAACAGTCAAGATGATTCAAAGTATTCAGATGAGCCTGTGTTATTAGTTATCTGGGAATAACATACCTTGGAATGTCCCGACTGACCAGTCAGAATCAGGCATTCCAGAGAATGTAAGGAATGATGTATATCCAGTTGGTTGTTTTCACAGGCCGACGTGGAGCTGAATAAATTCACTAATGGTCAAGATGGTTAGTAGTACCTGGATGAGCCTGTAGTAATAATTTCATCTTGGAATTTTGTGATGAACCTATCAGAATCAAGAATGCCACAGAGCCGTGTAATAAATATATTTATTATCTACAGTCCTGTGCTAGTTTAAATAGTACTGTTGACACTGCCAAGCAAAAACACATTAGGCTCAAACCTCAAATGGGACAAGGAAATATAATCTTAATTATAGTACATTTAACAACTTGTTTGAAAACTGGCACTCATATCTGGCTATTGACTCACATAAACACCCCTTTTCTGACTTTTTTTTAAAGATTTTATTAAAGCCATGGAGTGAAAAGAGGAAATGATTAAACAGAGAAAGGATTTTGTGTTGTGTTTTGGGGATGGAGGATGATGGATGTGAGTGCGTGTTGATCAGTGGGAGGTGGAGGTGAAAGCAGTTCAGTTGTCAGAATTTATTTATTTTTGCTGCCTTGCATCAAGTTTTGTGCTTTGAAACAGCACAGGAGACTGCAGCCTAAAGGCATGTCAGATCTGCCCGTCAACCCACACATTTCTCTCTCTCTCTCACACACACGCACACACACACATGTTTGTTTTTGTGAAAAGTGGGTACATTACATAGGTTTCCATTGATTTTATACAGCACAAACCGTATTTTGTATTGCCCTAACCCCACCCTACCCCTAAACCCAACCATCACAGGAAACAGTGTACAGCTTTACTCTCTGATTAAACTCATTCTGTGTGATTTATAAGCTTTTTGAGAAATGAGGACTTCAGCTGTGTCCTCATATTTCACCTCCTTTTTGTAATACCTGTGTCATACCTATGTCATTATACAGATTTGTGTCCTGACATGTCACAAAAACACACACACACACACACACACACACACACACACACACACACACACACACACACACACACACACACACACACACACACACACACACACACACACAACTCATCGTAATTTGTCCTTCTTACACACTTTTGCCTCTCTGTGCATTTGTTATAAGTATTATTGGCTTTATATACATTCTTAAAAATAAAGGAGCAAAGGACAATCAAAAAGGGATTTAACAAGCTGGGATGCTATAGAAGAGTTCCCCAAAGACCCTTTAAGTGAAATGTTTAGTAACACTTTATTTTAAGGTGTCCTTATTACACGTTCTGTGTACTTATGATTAATTATGCATAATTACATACAACTAACCCTAAACCTAACCCACATTGTAACCTTAAACATAGCAAGTATATGCAATTACTTAATGTTACTCAGTACTTAAAGGTGCAGTATGTAAGTTTTACACCCAGGGGTTGAACTAGGTATTGCACTCCTGGATCAAAACACACACAAGGGAGGTTGCCAGATTGACATGTGTACCTGAATATCGAGCCTCAAGGCTGATTTGAACTAAAAGCAACGGCATGCGATAGAAGAAATATTTTTTTTCATACTAAAAACCAACACCTGAAATTTCTATTTTAGAAACGGCTTCTATTTCTCACAGGTGAACAGGATAAACAATGATCACCCCAGGTAAACCTCATGTGCTTTTTCAGTGTTTAATGCTAATAATGTGAGTTTGAATGGCATTTTACATGACATTTATTGCCATACTACAGCAGATAGTTTCACCTCAGATCTTGAAAATAAAATAAACTGTGTTATTATTTTATTATTTGAACATAAAATAATATTAAAATATGTATTAATTAGATTATAAATCTTACCATTTCATGATTGAGTGGATATTCTGTGCTTCTGAATGGCTGTATTTAAATTTCTGTTGTGTTTCGTCTGGTGCAAACAGCCAAATTGCTTATCACTACAAATCTCGTCACGTAGTGTGTTGTTAGAACACGGGGTTACAATGTAACAATGCATATAATGTTTACGTTCGTAATATTTATATTATTTGCTAATTAATAACCTAATGTGGAACCCTGAATCTGCGTCTCATTTTGGAGTTTGCTGCTGTCCACTGGAGGTCGCATTTCGGACACGGACGCATACTTTGAGAGCCTTCATGACTGAATGAATCAAATACATGGTTTTTTCAGCAAGGCAACCCGGGGTGCTGAAATATAATTGGCTAAACTGGCATTAGGCGGGTTAAAATAACCAAAACAAAGACAGCTTTTTGGCACGGAAAGCACATTTTCAAAGGAGAATATCTGACATCAGCATTGTTTTTCAGATAAACAAGAATGTTCACTTAGCATATTTCTTAAATATCTGCAAACATATTATCATGCTTTAGAAGAGTCAAAAACTTACATACAGAACCTGTAAATGAATAGTTACACTGTAAGGACACATTAAAATAAAGTGTGACGAGCATCTGTATAATCTATAAATTTTTTTAGAATACTTAAAAAAAGTTTTTTTTATAGAATGAAAGTTTCTATCATCACCAATTAAAAAACATATAGTGTATTTAAACTTTTCATGGTGTTTTTAGTGTCATTTCATTTTCAGTGTCATTTCAGTTTAATTTAGCAGATACTTTATGAAAGAGCAACATGTTAATACTATGAAGATTCCCAGTTAGTCAAATACAGTATACAAATAATAGATTTCACAGAAAACTGGTTTTATTAGACCTTACGTTCATACACTGAACATAATTCATAATATTGAAATAGTTCTGTTCTTAAATAATATTAATCTTACAGTTTAACTGAACGAAACATGGTTTGCAAATTTAATAGGTGTGTTTCTGTGTGAGAGGTAGTGAGACAAGTTTCAAGGGCATTTTATTCCTATCACACACACACACACACACGCGCGCACACACACACACATATTCAGAAATAGAGGTCCCACTGTACGTATCAGTAGTGGAATTTGGTTGGAGGACAGAGTGTTGAGACATCAGCTCCTCTGGTAACAGAATAGAAGCAGCTTCATTTCCTTTGACTGGAATGAATGCTTACTACTATGTGTGTGTAATTGAATTCTTAAACGGCCCAAAGAATTGAAGGTTCATTGTTTTGATATAATAAGAGCACTTTAAAATACCTGTTGTTATATTAAAAGTCTAAAACAAATCAGATGTGAAATGTAAGTTTTATAGGTGTGTAATTATTATGTAATTATCATAAAATGTAATAACAATTTTATATAGTTATATATTATGTTATGTTATTTTATTTGAAGTGTGGAAGTTAATTATATCTATAAAATAAAAATAAATAAACTATAAATGACTACTTTTACCATATATTTCATATTTACCATATTTTCCATAATACATATGACCCATTTGATATTAGATTGCTAGAACTTACATTTACGTTACATTAACATTAATGTTATACTTGTTTTAATTAACATGAAACAATCAAATATTTCAAATCTTCGCTCTCTGGAGAACTACTACCCTTATTTAGAAGAGATTTTTGTCAAAAGTTCAAATAACTTAGTAAATTCCAGTACGATCATCAGTGACATGACCTCTGCTCTGGTCAGAAGTGAAGCCTTATGTGCTCTTTGACCCAGAGAGCCTCATTCCTCGTTCAGCTTTAGTTTTCTGGTGATGCTTTGAGCTGGAACTGGACCTTGCATAACCCACTCATCTCTTTTGTGTCTGGAAAGGATTAGCAAGTAGTAGGCTAATCACCCTAAATCATGCACTGCCCTTGGGAAAACACACAAGATGCTTTATTAATGCCACTGTTTAGTACAATAATGCAGAATCAAGACGTTTTTTTTAGCTGGTGTGTTATTTTTTACCTCAAGTTTGGTTACATGTGATTTGTAATATGCTTTACTAGTGTTGATAATACATGTTAAACTTATACATAAATAAACGTGAAATACAAATATTTGTAAAGCATACACATTTGTACGATCTGATATTATAAATGTATGTATGCTTGCACACCATTTTCAGGACTATCAGTTATACTTTCTCTTTTTCCCTCAAACTAAAAACAGAAACAGATGTTTCTGATTTGAACATAGTGCCTGAAAGTCTGGTGGATCTTTACTTTTAAACAAACCCCTTAAAGGGATACTTCACCTAAAATTTTAAGTTTAATTGGTAACTAATACTAACTGGTACTAATGTTATAAACCGGAAACCATTGACATCTATTGTAGAAAAAAAAATACTATGGAAGTCAATAATTGCTGGTTTCCAAATGATGACATAATTTTAATTTATGGGAGAACAGTATCTTTAAATCTACTGGAAATGCATACTACAGCACTGGTTTTCAACGAATGAACGTGTATCATCATTCATTAAAAGTGCATTGTTTGATACATGGCCTAAAGATATATAGATCCATTAAACCAGATTAATATTCAAAGAATATACAGTACAAACAATTGACTGCTTTGTTTCAGGTTAATTGATTTTGCTTCAAATCACAATTTGTTTTTTGCTAGGTTTTATTAGCTACATTGCCAATCTTCTTTTGCATTCATAATTGTAAGGGAAATGAGCTAAATCTCCATATGATGGCTCTGTTATATTGATTAAAGAGCATATGTAAGACTTTGTAGATAATCATTCCTTATATATGTATTGTAATGGCCAATTCATCAGAAACAACAGAAAACTATGCCAAGTGTTCGTTGAATTTTGGCCACCACTGTATGCTGTACTCCATCCATACACATGCTTTCACTTTATATATGCACCTATAGACCATTTCAATGTGGCGATGTCACTGGCCCATGAACATTTCCTGCTTGTTGCCAAACTATTTCACAACTGTAACAAGAGGCAATTTAATCATATCGTAATGTTAAAATGGCTGCCATAACATGATTTATCAATATGTGGACCTTTTTGGATTCTTGAAAGCTATGGAAATTAAAACTGCAATACAGGAAATACATTAGGACCATTGTTATTGTTTGCATCCCTCAAAATGGTCTATATATAAAGGGATATTGCATGAAAAAATCTGAATGGAAACATAAAATCTAAAAATGTGCTTAGAAATGCGTATGTGAGTTTTTTTTATGCATGATAAGAAGAACTGTCAATAAGCTTCATTGAAAACACATATATTAGAAAAATTATTTTATCTACAGTGAAAAGCTCCTGTGTCTACATCACAACAGATCATGTTACTTGACATCATACAAACCTGTGAACCAGTCTTTGTGAACACATTTAACATGTTGCTGAGCTGAAGTCTATCATCCAAATGATTTGGTTAAATAGCCTTCCAAAACAAGATTATGTAACCAAACATAAATCGTCCATCTTTGAATGCAAGATAACATGTCGTTACATGGTATTGAATTAATTATCTGCCATTTATTATGAAGGGAGAGAAAGCTACAGGGGTTTCCCCAGTTACAACATCTTTCATTTTATTATTATTTTATGTATAATTTGCACTAGTTTCCAATAAAGTGCCAATTGTGTTCTCCTGTATGGGATGGGATGAATGGGATGAATTAAATGATTATTCTTTGCTTTTAAATGATTATTTCCTTTTTTGTGTAATTTTAAATGGTTAACTTTGAGTGGAAACATCACTGTTTCCGGCATAAATGGTTTTTAAACAAGTAATGAGAGGCTATTTCTACTTCATTTTATTGACCTTTTCTTCTCCATTAGGCGTGAATGAATGTGACTTTATTGCTGGTAAACTGTGAATCAAGAAGTCTGTGTGACCATTTAGGTGTGTGGAAAACCAGATTAATATATAACCGGGAAGTTATGCAAATAGCCTAATAGTTCTTCATTTCTCTATAACCTTCTTTCTTTGTCTGCACTTGGATTTCTGACTTCATTCTGAAAACAAGCAATAAAAGCAGTAGTAGCAGTAATAGGTACATGACAACTGTGTGTGTGTTTAGGAGTTCACTTTTCCTTGTCATGTATTGTTCTTTTGTTTGTGGTTGCTAGGTATTAACTCGGGCAGCATATAACTGCGAGTGGCAGTTACTCCGTATGACTGTTTGTTCTTGGAAAATAATGAAATAACTGTCAGGATGTGATGCATAATTTGTGTATGACAGCAAATAGTTCCTCATTGACCACTGAATTATTAACAGGGTGTGCCTGATTGGATTATAAGAAACATACTTACAGGAAACCGACTGACAATTGAATTTTGTGTCTTAGATTATATGCATTTGTTGTATATCTGTTGTTCATATCATTTTGTCTTTGTTTTCACAGCTGTAGTAGAGATAGATGCAATGGCCACAGGCTTACCCACTGATTATCCCACCCCTACTGTTGGTAAGTTCACCTTAACTGCTTCCAACCCAAAACATTGTTTAGTTTAATCAAAACTATCTTTCTATCAACATCAGGTGAAGCTGTCAAATTAGTCATAACAATTAACTAAGACTTTTAGCTCAATTAATAGTTAGTAAGGTAGTAGTAGGGTTTAGGTATTGGGCAGAGTTAGGGATGTAAAATAAGATCACACTTTAAAAGTGCTAATAAACAGTAATAAGGCAGGTGCAAATGGTGTGAATTAAAGTTTTACCATATATATATATATATATATATTAATTTTTTCCATTGCTTGTACAATAATAAAATCTTCATATTGGTTTTAATACTGGTTTCACATTCTTTTGTTTATTTAATGATGTGGGCTTTAAGCTTTAATGGGCTTTAAGCATTTAAGTGGAGGGACTATAACTTAAAGTCATAAATAAACATTAGCTTGCTTTATTTGAAGATTTTAGTATAAAGAGCTTTTGTCTTTGAAAAAAAGCCAATTTTATTATCTACAGCTTAATTCAAATATTTGTTGGTGAATGCTTACTTTTACAAGGTCTTTTTCTATAGTGATAGCAAATCTGTTACCAATAGCATGCTATAATCCAGTGGTGCCCAAACCTGTTCCTGGAGTGTCTTGCAGAGTTTATTCCCTGCCATAATTAGAGACAGCTAAACCAATTAATCAAGGTCTTTAGACTCTTCAGAAACTTCTAGCCAAGTGTGTTCATTCTAATTCTGTAGGACAATGGCCTTCCAGGAGCTGGGTTGGACACCCCTGCTGAAAACATTACACAAATGTGTTGAAAGTAAAGATGGAAAAAGCTCATTTGTGCAGCACTTCAAAGATGTGAGACCTAAGCATAACGTCATGTATGTTTGTCAGACATGTTTGTTTGAAAAGCAATGGAAATAGTAGCACATTGCAATGGAAAAACACATTTTGTGTGAGTGAACCCTTAATGAGTGACTGGCCACTTAGTGATAAACTCAATGTTTTTTTTGAAGTGACAAAATGAATTCTGATATATTTTGCAACAGTTATCATACTGTTGGTCAACCTAAATGTGCACTTGTGATCTTACAAAGACCATGGCATGCACATGTCTGTTTAGTTCACATGACTGTTGGGTGTCATGTTAGATTGGGCTCTCACATGTACAAAATTTTGAAGAATAGGTCATAAATCCTGCCTTTTCTATGCGGAGAAACTGGATGTGAGCCAAATCACAAAATCAAATTAGACTTTAATAATAAACAGTAATTGGGAGTGACATGTGGCATACGTGAATTGGATAAACTACATTGGGCATAATGTGTGAGTATGTGTGTGTGAATAAGAGAGTGTATGGGTGTTTTCCAGTTCAAGAGATGTGCACTCTTAGGGCTGGGTTGCAGCAGGAAGGGCATCTACCGGTAAAACAGAGTAATTGGGGGTTCATTCCGCTGTGGCGACTCCTGAAAAAGCAGGGAATTAGTGAGTGAGTGAGAGTGATCAGGAGTGTCTAATCCTGCTCCTGGAGGGCCAGTGTCAGGCATTGATGGAATTATAATAATTATTACACGTTTGTAAGACTTGACACTCTTCAGAACAAACAACCAGCTAGAACAACAATAAAACAGAGTGTTTTAGGTCAATGCAATTAAATTCTCAAAGATATTCTCTAGTGCATGTTTCTTAGGACATCAGAGTGCCCATGCTGCACACAGATATAAAAAGGGGCAATTGCCTGGTGCACTGTGTTTTGAGGGCGCCCCTGCACCGTTTGTCACCGGATACACACAGTGCAAAAACAACAAAGTTAGTGCCTCTACTGGTTTTAGTGTTAGGGTAAACAGAGGTTTTCCTTTTATATTGGTTAAATGTTAGTTCACCAAAATATGACAATGATATTAATAATTACTCATCCTTATGTTTTTCCAATCCCCCGAGACCTTTATTAACCAGAACACAAATGAAAATATTTTAGTTGAAATCCGAGAGCTCCCTCATCCTCCATAGACAGCACTGGTCTCGAGACATTTAAAGTTCATAAAAGCAACTGAAAACATTGTCTAAACATTCCTTGTGACTTCAGTGGTTCAATTGTAAGCATACAAACCTTTAAAAACACTTTTGTGTGCCAAAAACAAAATGTATACAATGTATTGCCACTAGTATTACCCATACTAGTGGCAATACCCATACTACCTTTGACAATTTGTTTCCTTCCTTTTCTGAACTTTGTATAATTCCATGACAATTGCTTTCTATGGATGTTGAGAGAGCTCTAGGTTTAATCTAAACTATTTTCATTTGTGAAGATGAATAAAGGTCTCGGGATTAGAACAACACGAGGGAAATTATAACAGAATTTTAACTTTTGGGTGAACTAACCCTTGTGTCCTTATGCAGTAAGCTTTTTTAGTGTTCCTAATTATGTATTTGTGGCCAACAGCAACAAGCATTCCATCTGGGAATACAAGTACAGCATTCCCAAACAATGCCACAACTTCAGCTCTGTTGACAACACGTCGTGGTGATGTCACATCTCTACTCTCATCTACACAAGACAGCATTTCGAGCTCATCCACAACTTCACTAGTTAATGCTACAAGCTCATCAGTGAGTACACCAGGAAATGCCACAACTTCACCTGCACCTGTAGCCAACACCACAAGTCCACTTGAACCTACAGCGGGAAATTCAACAACCGATCCTGTAACTGCTCCAGGGGACAACACAACTACTGATTTCCCAGAGCCAGGCAACAGCACAACTCCACTCCACACTACAAGTGGCAATTACACAACTCCTCCCATTAGCACACCAGGCAATACCACTGCTCCACCAATTACAACACCAAGCAATGTTACAATTACAGCGCAAACCACATCAGGTAATGCTACAACAGCAAACTATGCCACGACGTCACCCTCAGCCACACACTTACCAACACCGGAGAACAATACAACAGGGAACGCTACCACACCATCTATCACTACACCAGGGAACAATACAACAGGTGACGCTACTGCACCACTCATGACAACACAAGTGAATGCTACTTCACCACCCTTAAGTACACCAGGAAGCAATACAACAGGGAACGCTACTGCACCACCCATGACTACACCAGGGAACGATACAACTGAGAGTGCTACTAGACCACCCATGACTACACCAGTGAATTCTACTACACTCCCTTTTACTACACCAGAAAGCAATACTACAGGGAATGCTACTGTACCATTCATGACTACACCAGTAATTGCTACTACACAACCCTTAACTACACCAGAGAACAATACAACAGGTAACACTTCTGCACCGCCCATGACTACGCCAGTGAATGCTACTACACAACCTTTAACTACTCAAAAAAACAATGCAACAGTAAATGCCACCACAACACCCATGACCACACCAATAAATGCTACGGCACCACCCATATCTACACCAGGAAGCAATACAACAGTAAATGCTACTACACCACACATGACTACAACAATAAACAATGCCACAGTAAATGTTACCACACCACACATTACTACACCAGGGAGCAACACAACAGTAAATGCTACCACACCACACATTACTACACCAGGGAGCAA
>CAIGQV010016547.1:18345529-18410391 GCA_903798115.1 Danio jaintianensis | reverse complement strand
ATCTATCTATCTATCTATCTATCTATCTATCTATCTATCTATCTATCGTGGCTCATATGCAAATGCAGTTTCAAATATTGTAATTTCATTGGTTATTGATGCATTGACAAGGTTAAGCCACATCGGCATGGTCTCATTTCACATTTCATTTAAAGGCTTTTGGCCACGATCACCCTTTATATTAGCATATGTGTAAAAAAAAAAAAAAAAAAAAAAAAAGTATACATTGGGTTTGTGAGTGTTCTATTTAACACATTTTGCTAGACAAATCATAGCCATGCTGCAGAGTTTCCTTCACAAATGTATAGTGCAGATTCCGTGCTCACCAAATTCTGGGGTAGTGCCGGTGCAGAGTTCAACCATTCACATGGTTAGTCATAGTCATAAAAGACCTGAAATTTAAACTGCAAGCTGATTTCCGGTCAGTTGTTGAGGGAGGAGTGTGGCTAATGGCTTATGCACAAGTGTGAGGTGGTCTAATGCGCATTGTAGTCTCTTCGAAGTGTAATGCAGTGGCTCCCTCCTGTGGCCAAGTGTTTTCCTGGGATTTTTACTCAGGTACAGTCCCCACTAACCCTCCATGTCCTAAAAAAATAACACACATCACTTTTCATCAGATCATGAGCTGTTGGAGAGCAGGGTGAAATGTAGAGTAACGATACAGGAGTTGAACTGGGAATTAGTTAAGTGTTGATGGTTAGGTTATGGTTTTAATTAGGAATGTTTTAGTATTATACATATAAAATGAAAGTGTGAGTGCTTAGTTGTGAATTGATTACCGGTAATGCTTATAGCTATGTTTACTCTCTTGATTGTGTTTTAATAAGCAATATTTTCATAATACATTTATTTTGATTTGCATAGTTTTATTTGAAATATAATTGAAATATTGAAAAATAATTTTATGTTAACGTATATGCATTACATGAATAAATGACTTTTATATTACAATATACAAGCGTACTGAACCCAAACATTGACAGTGATAGTACACAAGCACAACTATGAATATTAATTTATCTTGATAAATAATTTTCTTAATAAATGTTTCGATTTTGTCTCAGCTGGTTTAAGGAGAAGTTTCCGTCTAAGTCGGAAGGACCGTCGCGGATCTTCAGGAGAGGCCAATGTTTCTGACCAGAATGATACAGACTTCCTGACTTATGAAGATGTGGGACGTTACCAGCAGCGGTCCAATGAAAAACCTCGATTAGTAGTTCTCATTGGTAAGATCATATACAAAACATTTTGTATCTGGAGTCTTTTATTTTGTGAAATGTGTATTTTTGCTGCAATAAACAGCCCACTGGTTAAACCAGAAATCATCAAAAACTATTTAAATATATAAACCAAAGGCACATTAAAAACATTATAAATAAAACTTGTAACACTTGTAACATTTACCATGACAGCACTCTCTTGTAAAGACAATTTTGTTGAAAAACAAAACTCTAATTATTAAATAGTGGTTCAAAGTTAAGATTAGACACATAGAATTTGTTTTTAAAATGCACAGCATCTTCAGTAAACAACTCCTTAAAGGAATGGTTCACCCCAAAATGAAAATGCTTTCATTATTTACTCACCCATTAATTGTTTCAAACCTTTATGAGTTAATTTTTTCTGTTAAACACAAAAACATAAGATATTTAGAAAAATGTTGGAAATCTGTAACCATCAACTTCCGTAGTATGTTTTCTTTTTCTTTTTTCAAAATATGGAAGTCAATGGTTACAGGTTTTCAGCTTTCTTCACAATATCTTCTTTTGTGATCAACAGAAGAAAGAAACTCATACAGGTTTGAAATCAATTGAAAGTGAGTAAATGGTGAGTACTTTTTTAGTTTTGGGTGAACCATTCCTTTAAACCATACCAATACAATCTTTACTAACCTGGTTAATTGTAATACACAATCTGATGATACAGTGACCTCTAGTGGTAATAGTGATTTCACACCACTTCAGAATTTCTCTTTGATCTCTCAGTCATTGTCTGGCACACTTTTTCTTTTAATATAGCACTTTATGTATATCTGACTAATTTTAGAAATACAGGTACATTCCAAGCGTTTTCTATTTATTTCCCTTCAACTGGAATGATAACAAATGTATAATTTAGAGTAACCTGAATCCATTATGGTGATTTTGATATAAATTGGTTGGATAACAGTAAGAGAAACATTTTTTTTAAGTATCGTATCCAAATATAAATTGCATCAAATGATAACACGCCCAACAAGAATCACTTGAGCTAGTAAAACATTGATAGATTTCATTTTTACCAGTAAGCCAGAGCGGATTACAAAAACCTATAATTTGATAACAGGTCTGTCTGATCATAACCTGACCTTAAAACTAACAAAACAACGATTTCAGGGTGATTTTTTTTAGAACTAGAGTTAATAATAACACACAAATTGGAATTCCTAGGCAGAAAATCTTGCAGTTTGAAAATTAATTGTACAATATAAACTGGGAGAATATATTTCAAATTGATAATTTAGATGAATGCTGTATTGTTTTGATGGACACAATTGGTAATACAATTCAGAAGTATACATGTTCCTTTAAAAGTAATAGGAAGAAGGTGTTTTTGCCATGGATAAATAAAGATATACATCAGTTAATGAAAAAGAGGGATCTGGCACTGAAAACAACAAACAGATATATTGATATTTAAAGGTTTAAGACATAAAGGGGTTAATGAACTTAGAAAAGCAAGTCATCATATTTCATGCAGTTGTTTGCTGAATCACGGGGTAATAGCTCACTTATTTGGAAACATATGAATAAACTCACCAATCAGAAATGTAGTCAACGTCAAGGTATATCAAAGATGATTATAAATGAGAAAGTTCGTAATGATCATTTGGAAATTGCAAATGAATTTAATACTTTTTTTTTATTAAATCAGTAGAAGAACTCGCAACAAATTTAAATTCTGTGTGTATATCACATGAAGTAGCAAGAAGTTTATCATCTTTTCATATCTCACAGGTTGATGAAGATAAAATTAGCAAAATTATTAATCAAATAAATAGTTCAAAAGCTAAAGATATATTTGGGTTAGATGCTTCTTTTATTTAAAAAAACATAGTTCAGTGTTGCTAAGGCCAAAAGCTTATTTGGTAAATCTGTCTATTAAAACTGGCAAGTTTCCACAAAATTTTAAAACAGCAGTGGCGACCCCTGTTTTTAAGTCTGGGGAGTTGGATGAGGCGTGTAATTATAGGCCCATCTCAATTGTTTCAGTAATTTCAGTAATTAAAGGTTTTTAGAAAAGTTAGTGGATAAACAATTAATGAAGTATTTGGAAAAAAAAAAATTAGCTGAACCCTAAGCAATTTGGATTTTGACCAAAATATTCAACAGAAATGGCAACGTGTAACTTTATAGATATGATAAAAAGCAGTTTGGATCAAGGAAAAGTTGTGGGAGCAGTATTTTTAGACTTTAAAAAGGCTTTCGATACTGTGAATCATGAAGTACTCTAAATAAATTGAAACAAATTAACTTTTCACAACAAGCTCTAAACTGGTTTAAATCATACCTGGATTGTAGACAGCAATGTGTTAAAATTAACGGTGTGAAGTCAACACTTCAAAAATGCAAATTAGGTGTACCACAAGGCTCAATATTGGGACCATTACTTTTCTGTTTGTATATAAATAATTTACCTGAAAGTTGCAATGAGGTTGGTTGTCAAATGTAAATTGAAAATTGCATGTTCTCCCCGTGTTCGCGTGGGTTTCCTCCGGGTGCTCCAGTTTCCCCCACAAGTCCAAAGACATGCGGTATAGGTGAATTGGGTAAGCTAAATTGTCCGTAGTGTATGTGTGTGAATGGGAGTGTATGGGTGTTTCCCAGTGATGGGTTGCAGCTGGAAGGGCATCCGCTGCGTAGAACACATGCTGGATAAGTTGGCGGTTCATTCCACTGTGGCGACCCCAGATTAATAAAGGGACTAAGCCGAAAATAAATGAATGAATTTAAATACCTAGGTGTCACTATAGACTCAAAGCTTAAGTTTGATGCCCATATTAAGAAAATGTCTAAAAAGACTATTAAGACAAATTTAAACTACATTAGTAAGACCATATATATCTCTTAAAGCAGCGCAAATGTTTGTGCATGCTATGATATTATCATGTATTTCTTATTGTGCAATAATTTGGGGTTAAGCTACTCAGTCAGTTGTTAAGCATGTAATGTCACTTTACAAACAAACTTTAAAAGTAATGGATCAGAAACCATTGTCAAAAAATGACATCATTGTCAAATTAAAAAAATATAACTTAAGTTTTGATGTTTTTTTAAAGTTTTCATTTTTTTTAAAATATGTTTAAGTGTATACATGGTCTTGCCCCTAAAGTAGTCTGTGAGTTGATACAAAAATTCAGCAGTGATGGGGCAAAGACTAGAGGGGCAGTAAGTGGGAATTGTAGAATCCGCAGATGCAGAACCATGGGTCAGTCATCCTTTTCGGTGAAAGGTTCACATCTATGGAATGCCATGCCTGTTGATTTAAAATTACAATGAGAACTCCCAGTTTTTTCTGTAAAGCTGAAAGAATGTGATAGGGAACATTTGATTCTGTTACTAATTGTTGTTTAAGCGGTTGTTAAACTTTATAAAAAATTTTCAACATTTTGTGCTTTAGCTCAAGATGCTAACCTCAAACTAGATACCATGACATGTCTAAAACAGAATTTAATGTATTTCCATTATATTTTTGTGTTAAAACATGAATGACAAACTCACTGAAATATAAAAAAGTTGACAAATAATTAATCTACTGTTGGTTGATGTATCATAAACATTTTACAAAGGAATGAGAGAAGAATGAACATTTCTCAGTGCCTTCCAAAGTTACCTGTCGGAGGAGGTGACATAATTTGAAGAAGTTATATGCTTTCTCTACCAGTGCTTTACAGATTTTTATGCCTTTTTATAACCGATGTAACAGAATTTACCAAAATATAAAAACGGACAAAATCTGTTTTTTAAAATATAAATTTTTTAAGCTGTATTTTAAAATTACATTTAATACAGAAAATAGATGTTTCACGTAAATGTTTATTTAGCATAGTTAGTCTACACACAAAAAAGATTTTAAAAAATGTGACAATTATTTCATGAAAATTGGAGCTGTATATATAATTCAGTAGGCAGAGACAGTAAAAAAAAATGTATAGTGGGAGTCTTTTAGTTAATATAACAAAATGTCCCTAAATACATATACACACATACATACAAACATTGTTTTCAGAGATATATCGATATAATGTGTGTTATTATTTAAAAAAAAAAAAACTATTTATAAATAATAGAGGGTTTATCTTGGAGACCCAAAATGTACCCACAGATCTAGAATCAACCATTTGATAATTTTAACTATTTTTTGTAATCTTTGTTCAGGTTCTCTGGGAGCACGAATCAACGAATTGAAGCAGAAAGTGATAGCAGAAAATCCCCATCGTTATGCTGTGGCCGTACCCCGTATGTCTTTTCTAATTTCCTATTCAGGACACTTAAAAAAAAAAAAAGAAAAAAAAAAGTATACATTAAATCATACACACATCAAACCATAAACACTTAAACTGTGAAACATTTCATAACTATTTAAACTATTCAACTTTAGAAAAGATCTGTGAACTTTCAAATCCGTATGGGATAACATTTGTGATAGGCTTTTCTAGTGATGGAGTAAAAATGAGTAAAAGTAAAAATTGAGTAAAAATGTTTTGAGTAAAAATGAAAATTGTAGACCAGGGGCCGGTTGCACCAGCAGTGCGTAAGTTAAAACGTAGCCTAGCTGTGACTTAAAGCGACACAATTTACGCACTACTAAATATTTTTGTTGCACCACTGAACTTAGTTTAAACGTAACGCTACATTCCAGCTAAATATTTACGGCAGCCTCCCCCCCATGCATAATGGTAGAAAAGAGATAACAGCGAGATTAGTTTACATAGAGGAGCTCGCGATGATAATGAAGAATGATTTTCCTCTACTCAAAGCCTTATTTTCCTCGGTTTTTGAAATAAGAGTTTAATTTTCCTTTAAGGAGGGTTTTGTTTTAATTGCATCCATCAATTAAAATGAGAATTTCGTAATGACTGAGTTATTCTCCCTGCTCTTTACGTTTTGTCAGTTTAGTGGCGAATTCGTACGAGTTCAGTCATACGAAAATGTTCAATTTTAAAAAGGAGGCGTGGCACCCAACTCCGCCCCTAAACCCAACCGTCATTGGGTGATGAGCAAATCGTACTAAATTGTACAAATTAGATCGTACGAAATCATACGAATTAGCCACTTAATCAAAAAGTTACGAATTCCTGTGAGATTGCGTTGGTATTTCGCGTGCATTCACGGCTCACAATGCAGATATGTGCGTCTGTTATTAGTGACTGACTGTAAAGTACTATAAAAATGTAATTTATCATTTAATTTTCATAGAACAGTTATATATAAACGCATTAGTTGCAGAATTCTAAAGCAGTTTAACAATTTAAATGCTTTTTATAGGATATTGCGTCATTCAATGCGACTACGCATGACTTAAGGAGAGGTTACGACCTACTAACTACGGTTTGCCATAAGAGCATGTGGTACAAACGAAGTAAGAACAAATTTAGTTACAAACTAGCTAGTAGTTTCGAAGCCCCTAGTGTGGACTTTACGTTCCAGTTTAAGAAAGAACTTATGAACAGCTGGTGCAACCCTACCCAGAACTTTATGTTGTCCATTGAGAATAGACTGGATTGCTGTGGTTTGCTATAAGTCAATCTAATGTGAATGACAGGCTGTCCCACTTTCATGCCTGTAAACATGACATCAGAGAAGAGATTCAGTTGCAAGATGAAGGGGAAGTTATTTTGAGTAAAGATTACAAGGGCATATGAATTGAAAGAAATAAAGGTTACACTTAATTTTAAAGTATGTGTACTTAGTATATACTTATATAACTGGGTTAAGGTTAAAGGGATAGTTTTCACACAAAATGAAAATTTACTCACCATTTACTCTCCACTTGAGTGGTTCCAAACCTTTATTAGTTTCTTTCTTCTGTTATGCACAAAAGAAGATATGTTGATGAAAGCTGAAGACCTGTAACCATTGACTTCCATATTAGGAAAAACAAAGACTATTGAAGTCAGTGGTTACAAGAAAGAAACTCATCAAGGTTTGAAACAAGTAAAGGGTGAGTAAATGAGAGAATAGTAGATGAGAGAATATTACATTTTAGGTGAACATTCCTTGTAAGTTCAGGTGTAAGTTTAGGGATACTAGTTATGTAATGACAATGATATGTACATAGTGTGAACATGCAAAACATAAAAAAAAAGTCCTGAATAATCAAGTCAAGTCATGTTTATTTATGTAGCGCTTTTCACAATGTAGTGCATGGAACTAATGATGTGCATGGAAAAATAGCTGTCCTTTTTCAATTCATGTTGACTTTAAATGATCAAAAATTGTCATACCGTCACACTCTTCCTTACTCGATGACACAAAATGTAGATTTTTGAAGAATATTCAGGTCAGTTTCGGCCTTGTTTGGTAATGAGTGTGAAATAAAAATAGGTCTGCCGAGCATCAAAAGGTTGCAAAAGCACATATGGACCACTTTGATGATACTTTTATGGTCCTTTTGTGTTTTTATTTTTCCCTCTTTTTTTTTTTTTTTAAGCTTGAAAGCTTCAGTCCCATTATAATTGCATGAAAAATAGTCTGGAATTTCACATTGTGATTCACACAAAGACACTCATATGGGTTTGCAAGTATATGAAGGTGAATAAATGATAATTTCTTTAAACCATATGACAATTGTGTCTCTCTGTCTTCTATCACAGACACCACACGACCGAAAAAGAGCCATGAGAAGGAGGGAGTGGAGTACCACTTTGTGACTAAGCAGGCATTTGATGCAGATGCACAGAATAACAAGTAAGAGATGCTGTGATGTGCTACTGCTAAACAAGTTTCATCCATTTGTGTCCTGCTGTCATGCCTGATTTGAATTGTTTGTCTGCAGATTTATAGAATATGGAGAGTATAAGGAGAATCTGTATGGGACCAGTATAGAGGCCATTCGCTCGGTTCAATCCAAAAACAAGATGTGTCTGGTAGATGTACAACCAGAGGTAAATTAAAGCAGTATTTGCCCTCAGAGTTGATGAAAACCTCAAAACTATTTTCTGACCAAAAAAGTAGCATATGTATTATTGCATATTTTATGCATCTATGCAATTGGTGCTGCTTATTTTATTTTCTCTGCATCACCTATAATATCTAAAGAAAGTCTTTATCTAATGCTGATGTGCAATGACTGGTGTCACCTTCAGGTGGAGCTACTTGACTTTTGAGACAAGCATATTAGTCGTTCAACCACAAGCAGCACTTTAGACCCAATGGCAGGAATCCTTCTTGTAGTCATGGGAGGCATTTTACCTTACACTTGCTCTCAGACATTTTTTTAAACTGAGATTTTACTGCTACTGGCTGAAACTGAACATAAAGTTTATCAGGACATGCAGAGCCCATAACTCTTCATAATGTGTGATTTTATAGATGTACTTAAAAGGTTAAAATTAGTTATATGTATAACATCACATGGTGGTTCTGATGTAGAAATATAACAATTGATATATGTAGAATGATAGATCTGGGTTGCCACAGGTAATGAAATTTGTGGAATATCATGGGATTTTAAAAGGCTCTATTCTACGTAGACATTAAAAGTCAGGAATTTTTAATTAGATTTTTTGGGTTAGTTATGGAATATCAGGGTTCTTTGTTTGTCGCTTTAAATTGCAATTTCCATTTATCAAAATGTCATTTTTCAACACCATATTTCTTATATCATACATCATGTGTCAATACCTATTTTAGGGTATTTGTCAGCTCCATTTTAATTCCTTTCAACTGGCAATCACTTAAAGGGGACCTATTATGCAAAAATCACAGCTGTGAACAGTGTGTGAATATTCACAGCCTATAATGGTAAAATTAATTAACTTTTTTTTTTAGAATCACAAGTCATAAAAACAGTCAGCAGAAACTCTTTGACATTCTCCCTGTCATAAGAGGGGGAAATTCCCACCCATTAGTGACTATTTCTCCCTCATTAATATAGACAGCCCTGAGTGAGAAGCAGCCTTCCTCCATTAGATATTTCACATTCTACCTGCTGAAGATAATGTCAGTGACTAAGAGGCATTATAAATGTGGAGTTTTAGGATGCACAAATGAACACCGTAGTCTCCATACACTGCCTTCTTCTGAGGCACTTCTTTTCACATTTTCAGTTTTCACAGAGATACAGTTAGTTCCGTTTTGAATCTGCCATTATGCTGACATGTTTGTAGCTCAACCCTCTTTTGAAAAGAACACAATCTAATTTGAATTTACAGCGACAGTCACCAAAATGGCACAATTTGGATTAAAGCATAAATGGGCAATTTCAAAGAGTTATAAAAAATATTTGTGTGCTATTTTGAGCTGAAACATCACATGCACACTCTAGGGACATCAGAGACTTATTTTACATCATGTAAAAAGGGGCATAATAGGTCCCCATTTAAAGTCAAATGCAATCACCAGACTGTACCTGTTATCTAAGGTTAACATGCAGCATGTACCTGTTATCTAAGGCTAACATGCAGGATGATATAAATTTGAAGAGCTTTGGTTTCTAAATGACCACATCAAAAACAGGGTGTTACGACAGAAGATGGCAGAAAAGCGAAATCTAAAGTTTTTAAAACTACTATGGAGTTGTCAAATATGGGAGAGGGAGCACTTCACACCCAGAGTAAGTATCTTCGATAAAAAAATAAAATAAAATAATAATAATAAAAAGAGGTAGATTATATTTTGTTCTCATAGTAGCTATTAAAGTAATGGATAATGATATTCAAGCTAAAATCATTTTAATATTGTTATTAATTTTTATTTTTTACCAGTGGAAATCAGGGAAAGTCAGAGAATTTTATATTTGGCTTAAAGTGGAAACCCAGACAGACAGATCAAAAGACACATTTCCTTTTTTGTGTGTGTGTGTGTCATTTACCTGTCTTCCCAAAGCTATCCCGCACCAATTCATACCTTTTTGATTTAGTAGCTAATTTGTATGAATTGGTATGGTCGCATTCGTACATTTTAGTATGATTCTATTTAGAGGTGGGGTTTGGTGCCACGCCTCCTTTTAAAAATTGTACATTTTTGTACGGTCTACCTGACCAGTTGTTTTGTTTGTCCTCCACAGGCTCTGAAAGCCCTGCGAACAGCTGAATTTAAGCCTTATGTCATTTTTGTGAAACCGAGAGTCCCCGAGAGCCGCAGACGCCGCAGTGCCGCCACATCGCCAGGAGGAGGAGAACACGGCAGAATCACAGTGAGTCTGATCACACGTTTACATCACTCAGCTCTCGAGAAACCCAGAGCCACTGATCAACGACAATTCCTGCAGCCTCTCAAAAATCAGCCTCCAAACGGTGTAATTTAATAATGATTGCAATAAAATTGCCAACTGTCTGGATCTGAAAATCAGCTTAAGGTTCGTCTCACTTTCAAAATTTAGGGGTAAAAATCACAGAAAATCTACAGACACGGCTTGATTATTATTATTATATTTCTTCCACATGTCTACTGACTTCCGTTTCTTTTGATTGTCAGGATTAACATTCATGTCCAGCGCTCTCTCCTCTTTTCATCTTTCAGGAGGAGGATCTGCAGGAAATGCGTCTGTCGGCGCAGCAGATCGATCAACAGTACGGTCACCTCGTGGATCGGGTCCTGATCAAGGAGGACACTGCCAGTGCCTGCACAGAACTACGTAGCATCCTGGAGAGGTTAGAGAGGGAGACCTTTTGGGTTCCTATTAGCTGGGTCAGACCCTAAGATCAACCCCATTAGCTTCATTTCAGACTGTTGATCAACACTTCCACTGAAAGCTTCTTTTCTTCCATGAAGTGCAGCTGAAATGCACCCATCCTCCTGGGCCAGGCTCCTCGGAGCTCTGCCGTCAGTGAAAGAAGCCACAAACAGGCTAAATAAGAGATTTAAAGTGACACAGATCACTGAAGTTTGAACAGATTTTGTTTCAGGCTGGGACATGCAGGCGTATAAGCACTTGTTTTGGCATGAATGAGCTAATTTATTTTTTAAGATATTAGTTATTTATTATTTGCCATAATAGTTTGTTAATTTGATACGTTGTAGCTTCCATTTAGGTTATTTAAGCAGTTAGTTTCAATAGACTGTTCACTGAAGCAATACTTTATGTGTGCAACTGACAGATTATATTACCATAAAGGGATTGACCTTTGTTAGTAAGTGGCTGTGGATTGTGGGTACTGTTTCTGGCTTGATCAAAAGGGAAATTTGCAGGTCATACTGTAAAATTAAGCCATTCCCCACACATTTAGCAACCATAACTCCTTTAGTTTGAGATCATTTTACATTTTAAGTTCATAATCTTTTTTTTTTTGGTCAAATTTAATTGCAGAAATCAGGTTCTTTTTGAAATGCAAGGTTGATTATAGTTTCACAGGAAATTATTAAACTCCTGCTGTGCCAACAACTGTCTCAATGCAACAAGCTTTTTTTTCTCTAACCTTTTCTTTATTCAGAGGGTTACAAAATACCACGCCAAAGCACTTAAGCTGTGTAAATATGTAACTAAGCATCATGGAGTTTCAGTTCCCTAGGTGTAGTTGTGCTGAGACAGTAATACATGGGGGTGTGCGATATTGACAAAAATATATATCTCTTGGTTTTAAATATTTTTTAGGGGGGGTGTGGGGTGGGTTAAATAATATATAAACACAATTTGGCTGAGTGGGATTTTGTTCTGGTACCAGTTAAGGGCACTAAAACTGCCAGTTGGTGGCATATTCCTGCATATTCCTGTCTAAATGAGTGAATGAGTGATTATATTGAAATTATATTAATCATGACTCAAATGATTCATTCAAAAACAGATTCATTCAAGAACAAAAAAAGCAGTGTTGCTCTGAAATGCACAAATGTTCTGCTCTGGCAGATTTTTTTAATGAATTGTATAAAATCAATATTACACTTGTGATAAAACTCACATGCGAATATTCAAGAAAACAACAATCTTGCTTATGTGATATTTCTTAACTATTCCATATTATAAATAAAAATCATAGAGGGAGATATTTTTGCTTTCATATCTTGAATCATAGGGTTGTTCTGCAAGACTTGCAAAATGAGTGATTCAATAATGTCTGCTTGCACACTGTCATTTCAACAATTATGATATTATCATAGTCAATAAATATCGCACACCTCTTATCCAACATGCCTCTTATTCTAAACTAAGGCAACAGTTGATTGTTCATCTTTGTATATCTGCATCATGTGCTCATGCATTTTTGCCATTTAACTTGCACATCTTTCTAGAACATTCTACCATTTCCCAGTTTCATACAATTTGCTTTAATTCTACCTCACTCCGATTTTGAACTGAAATCTGTCGCCTTTGTTGTAAGCTGCCATTGTTCGATGTAAATTCTTAATTGTATGTCGTACTGATTGCAAGTAAAAATAAAAAAAAAATGATCAAAAAGTTTCTTTTATTGCTTGAGCACAAATTTAGACTAACACTGTCTCATATTATTTCATTTCTTTATTCTACGAGGTTGATGAACATTCTAAAGTACGCAATTATTATTCAGGGAAACACACTTCTAAAATATTTCAGGTGGATCTTGACCACTTTACAGTTCTCTGTGGCAAATGATTTCAGTTATTTTAAGTGTTTAAAACCTACAATAGCACAAGATCCAAAACTCACCAACCAAAGATAACAAATATGAAACTTTCCTACTTTCTGAAAACAGAATCTCCTTCTCCCTCTCTCCCATACAAATACACATATAGTGTAGACACATTTGCACAATCACACACAAATGTATTGTATACCAGGCTCAAAATTGTGTAATCAGTGGGACCTGAAAATATATTTGGGAGCATTTGTGTGAGTGCAAATGATTGTGTTGTGGAATGTTTTCATTTCTCTATAAACGTTTGCTAATTACTGCACAGTATGTGCCTAACAGGGTGAGATATATAGTGGATAACAATAATTCTACTCAGTCTCACAGGTTACGTGCTTTAAAGTGGAATGTTCTGGCAAAAATGCTTTTACTACAGTACGAAGTTCGAATGAGTAAATTAACCCACACATCGAGACAGTCATTTGAAAAGTCCCTGTGAGAATTCAATAAGCATGAGTGATTCAGCGCACAGCATTTACCTCTCAATGCGCAAATGGCCTCAAATTAGCACATCACATCTGCACTGCAAGAGAGACGCACACAGAGATAATAAACTTTTAGGAGATTTTAAAGGAATTTTCCACTTGTCATTGCTGCAACCTCACTGAAGTTTACCATTTGCTGGTTTTTAAGTCTTGACAACCAAGTGTTCATTCAAGGGCAATCATCTGAGACTTTATTTAATCTTTTTTTGTGTGCTTCGGTAACAGTCATTCATCGGTAACATTTTTTTTTGTTGCCGAAATGCTCACACAAAAGACACAAAATATGTGTATATATATATATATATATATATATATATATATATATATATATATATATATGTGTTGGCGGTTCATTCCGCTGTGGCGACACCAGATTAATAAAGGGACTAAGCCGAAAAGAAAATGAAAAATTAAATATATATATATATATACATATATATATTAGGAAAGAAATTACATTTGTGACTACTGAATACAGTCTGCACATTCATTCATAAAGTGATTTTTCACCAAATGTACCTGTCTGCCATCTATGTTAATCAAATTACAAAAGTACAAATAAATCATTGCTTTTGACTTAATCTTAATCTGAAGCTAAAAAATTATTCTGTATGTGATTCATGCACAAAAGACTATTTGGTGTTATTTTACATTTAATTACATTCTGAAGTTTATATAGTACCTGATTAGGCTAATAATATTAGTGATGCCTAGGGGAAAAGGGGCTAAAAATAAAAGGGGTTGGTGGAGCCCCTTGCATGAAACCCCTTGCACAAGAATAAATGTAGCAATTTATTTTACTACATTCCATAATCCAGTTCCATAATATTTATGTATAATAAATAAAATAACTTACCTGAACCTGCCAACAAACTTTGATCCGTGTATTTACCTTATATTAACCGGCACCTTGTTAGATAAGTACCCTGTTATATAAGTGCAGATACTGTAAAATAAAGTGCAACCAAGTCTTGTGCCAACATCACAGGCCTTGCAATATTAAAAATTTTTATTCCAGCCAAAGGTTGTATAAAGACACCATTAAATGCATCGTTTTTAAGTAAAACAAATCTTTTAGTACAGTATATAAAATTATATACAGTTTTTTTCCTCCCTGAAAAACATTATTGGTCTGCCATCAATAGCTCAAGCTGTTACTGTCTCTAAATTGACATAGAATTAGCAAAGAAAGCCTAATATTAACATACAATAACCTTTTTTAACAAAGAAAAAAAAATCTGAATATTTTCAATTTTTGATCCCAGGTAATTAAACTGTTATAAAATAATGCACACCCAGGATGTAATGGCCTCTTTGCTTCATGTTATGGCCATATTACCACCTCACATGTTTATTATTTTATATGAATTCATCCATTATTCTGTATATATGGTAAAGATAATGTTCAGATGTTGCATTTCAAGACATTTGCTTTGGCCTTGTTTATAAAACATTCATACACAGGACTCAAACAGATCAAAATGACAGCAAGCTGTACTGCGGCTTTTTGAGATTATTCTGTCAACCACTCTATTGCACATTAACATTATGAATATATTCTTTGCTGCAGGCAATCAAATCCAAGACTGCGTTACCCCATTTCCAAGCTCTACAGGCTATTGTTTTCCCTTCTCGTGTTAGATTGCATTTATGACAGTTTGACAGCTGCTGTCCTAAAACAGAACTGAAATAAACAATGTTAGATTTGTTAAATCTGAGTGAAATATTTGAGACGTCCACAACACTCATATGAATCATTTCTAAATAATATACCAGCAACAACAACAACAACAAAAAAAAGGTATTCGCATCAATCAGAGAGGGCACTAGCACTGCCAAATTCAATCTAAAAGTCGTGAACGGCCAAAGAAGCTACATTCCCTCAGTGGAGTCATTCTTTAATCCTTTAAAAGCATCAAGCAAAAGCCAAACATCCGATCAAACAACCCACTGACTGTCAGACTTGCTTATTTGTTAGTAGATCATGGTTTTTAATTGGAAAATGGACAGAAGGCTTGGATTCAGTGGAAGCTCAGCTATCTTTCTCCAGTTTTATTACACAGGTCTCTGAGCAATGGCATATTTGTGTGATAGACTTCCATCCTCTTAATTGGGCTGAAAGAGGGAACGGATGTGATGCTTGCTAATTGACGTTTGTTTGATTGCGTTTCACGAACCTTTATTTGTTTGGTGGCAGAAAGATCCTTTGAAGTAATCCCGTCTCTGTCTCGTTCTCCCTCTCGAGCAATTACGTTCTGGAACATTCTGCTTGCCCTATAAGACAGATGGGAAGACGAAGAAAGAAAAAAAAACAATTAAAACGGGTGGCAATTGATCTCATTAGTATGGGAGTCTTGCCAGAGGAGTGTATTTCTATAACAGAATCGTAAAGTCATAAACACAACATTTTCAGAAAACAGGAGCTGTAGCTAATAACACACTCCTGCGATAATTTAAAGCACCCAGACTGCAATTAACTTCTGCGAAACATTGCACAAATGTAAAACAGACATTCATCTCTGTGCGGGAAACTATTCTCATTAGCTGCTCTATTAATTTATCTAGGCCTTTTGTGTAGCGTGCGACTGACAGCATGATGATTTACACTGCATTGTGTCGCGTATCATTAAGGCGCTTTGCTAATAACGCTCCGAAAGGCCAACATTAATAACATTTACAAAACAGTAGCCTTTATCGTGGCCTACCTTTATTCTGGTTCACCAAATGCCATGAGATCAAATGATATTGCAATACGGACCGAGAGAGTTCCTAATTGCGTCATATTTTTGTGCAGTCTGTACAATTAGCCTCAGCTGTTCAGACTCCAAGCCTTTATATTCATTACATAGCAGTAATTTAAAATGTTCCACTAGTGTCCTGAGGCTTGATTATCAGCATGTTACGTCAGACATGCCGTGATGTCTGTTTACGGAAAAAACAGCACCGCTGGCATTGTAACTTGTTAAAGCTTAATGAGAATACTGTACTGTCAAGGGAAAAAAAAGGGAAAATGTTGTACCTTTAGGGGTGCGACAGCTTGTCACGGTGGCCTGAAGGGTACATTAGGCACGGGTGTGGATGCTGCCCTGATGACAAGCTGTTGTATGCCTAAGGTAAAATATATGTTTTTCTCCTGATGGCAAACTTTTTGTCATAATTATAATGCAGAACTACTTTCATACTTATAATACTACTAAATATTCAATGTCTGTCAAGTCTTTCTTGTCAGTTTTTTAATCATTCAAAATTGGTGTACATTAAATTAAATATATGCAATTTATAAACAAAACAAGTATATTTGATAAGGATGTTCTTTACCTTATGTGAGAATAAAATGTCAAAATATGAGTAAAATTATGTTCTATCGTTTGACGTAACATATATAGTTAACACAAACCTTTTTGCAAAATAGAATAAGTGATTTTACAAAATTGGATTATATTTTAAACATTATTATTATTTTTTTATTCACTGGGTAAATTCAAATGGTTTAAAGGATAACAATTAAAGATGGCAAAGTATAAACATTTAAAATCACAATTAATTAGAATTTACTGTACTGTATATCTAGTGCTCAGCATATATAAGTACACCACTCACAAATCTATCTTTTAAATTAATATTTTTAATAGGAAGCTATACAATATTATATTTGTGCATATACATTAGATAAGTCAGTACTGAAGCCAAATCTGGAGCTTATCTAACAAAATAACTTATGATAACGGCCCAAAAACTAGTACACCCAAATTGTGTTTGTGTTCTATGTTATAGAAAATTAAAAAAGAGGAAAAATCAAGAGAAACAAAAAAATTGAAAAATTTATTTTATTTATTAATTTTTTTAGCAATATTTTGCTTGAATTTAATTGTATTATCTTTCAATTTCTAAATATGTTTGGTGACTAAAATATTATTTTAATAAATATATCTGTTTAGTAAATCTGTTTTGTTTAAATGCACCAAAATACATTATTCACTGAGAAATGGATAAAAATATTCATTTTCAAAATGGGGTGTACTTAATTATGCTGAGCACTGTATATTACAATTATTCTTTCAACTTAATTTTTCAAGAGGAGGTGGAGCCATTGTAACAAATGTGTCTAGTTTACCCTAAGTCAAATTAATCATTATTATTCTTTAAAAAAATAAACCATCAGATACAGCTAATTGTCTGATAAATATTTTTTTTTGCTAGCTTAATTATGGCAAGTTAAGGGATAGTTGACCCAAAACTGAATAATTTACTAATTATTTACTCACCCTCAATGTGGTTCCAAACTTTTGGGATTGTTTTTCTTCTATTAAAGGCAATGGAAGATATAAATGTCATTATCTACCAGATTCCAGCATTTCTCAAAATATTGTCCTTTGTGTTCAACAGAGGAAAGAAAATTAAACTGCTTTATAGCAAGTGAAGGATGACAATTTTCATTTTTGGGTGAAATATCCCTTTAAATTTATGTGCATTTGGGTTTGAGAACCACAAGAGGGCGTGTGGTGGGTAATTAAACTCATTACAGATCTTAAAGGAGTAGTTCCTGATAAAAAGGTCCAGTCAAAAGAACTGAAAAAAAACATTTCAAATTACAAGGTTGCATGAGAGGTTGCAACAGATAATCCATAACTTTGACAACAAAATGAGAGGCATTTTCAATTTGATTTATTAATGAATTCCATTCATCCATCCATCCATCCCTCCCTCCCTCCCTCCCTCCATCTATTTATTTATTTGTTTGGTTGTTTGTTTTTTTATTTCTTTGTTTGTTTGCTTTACATTTATATTTACTTCATCACTTAAAATCAATGCTGTGCTTGGTATTTCACTGCAACATTAGTATCACATAAATATATGTCAAAACTCTCACTGTTTTGTTCCTACAGATTATTTTCTATTTTGTACAGTTATTGTTTAATATTACTGTATTATATTAGTGTAATTTTACAATAATTTTTTATATTTAAATAAAACGTTTTTTTTTTTTTTTCAAAGACTCATCTTGACTTTTTTTGTTGGAATATTTGTGGTCTGCTGAAGGTGATTTGTTAACTTTAATACTTTTCTATGTGATATTCAATGGTTGAACTGGAGAGTAACGCCACATCACTTAGTTTTTTAAGCATGTTACTTTTATAGAGTACTTTTATAGTTTACAGTTTCTCCCTTATTCAGACAAAACATCATGGGGCACAGCGAAAAAGGTGCATAAACAGTTAAATGTTTTACTCTGATATTAGTATTCTATAGATGTAAGATGCAAAGGCAATAAAAGCTCTGTGTCATCTTTGAAGGATTTAGATAAATTACCTCCTGTAGAACATCCTCTCTCTGCATACTACCTGTTGCATTGAGCCTCAGGGGGCTTACAAACAGACACTGCATTTTCTTCTACAGATTGGATTTTTGTCATTAAATTCAAAAGAATAATAATGAATAAAAACCACAGATTTGAGGCATCAGACAGACTTTCATCATCACATATCTCCTGGCTGGCATGCATGTTCATTCATGGACTGGTGATACTGACAATAACAATCTTTTTAGAAGACTTGGGTAATTATAAGCTAAAATGTTGATGGCAGCTCTGATTGGCTAAACAAAATCAAACCTTTTAGTAAAATTATTGGTAAAATCAAACCTTGTAGTTTGTGAAAAAAATAAATAATAATGAATAAATAGATATATACGGACTGCTTTAATTACGACTTCAGGTACAAAGCTGGACTTACATTAAAATTGCATGTAAAGGATTCAGCTGTACAATTTGTCATTTTGGTAAGTTTACAGTAAGGTTGTATCAGTTAAGGTTAATTAATGCATTGGTTAACATGAACTAACGTTAATCTTTGTTGATGTTAACTAAACTTATTCCATGATCTGTTGAAATTCTTGATTTTGATTGTCTGGAAGGTGTGTAATAAAATCACTTCATGCACAGCTAGATCCAGTCAGTTTTGATCACAGTTCGAAATAAATGGCCAAAACATTACTAGTAACCATAGCAACTCAGTGACAGTTGGGGAGTGAATGAACCGCACTCTTTTCGATATCCAGCTCAGGTGCCCTTCAACAAGGCAACTAACCCCTATATTGCTCCCATGGACACTGGATGCAATAGCTGCCCACTGCTCCGAGTGTATGCTCATTGTGTGTGTGTGTTGTATGTGTGTGCTCTCACACCTCACTCAAAAATGTGTGTGTCCACTTCCATAAGTTAAATGCAGAGGAGTATGCAGAGAGAAGTATAGATACTTGACAGGGCTCACTTCCCTTTCACTTTCAGTATTAGATTGAAAGATCAAAAAAAGCCAACACTAGCTGTTAGATTTGCCCGTGTAATTTTCTTGTACACACATGATCTCTCTCTTGCCTGCACTTTCTCTCTGTCTGCCTGCTGATTCAATGCGGAGACTAGAACTTATCATAAGATCTAACATATCATAACTGACAAAAATTCTATTAAATATCGTGCTGCTTTGCGAAGTGCAAAACTAGTTTATATAACTAGTTAACGTGTCTATAACTTAGTAAATGACCATGGAATAATTAGGGTAATGAATGGCTTGCCATTCCTTAAGGGATTATAAATGCATTTCTGCTGTGTGTCTGGCAGTTCTTTGCCTCCACTTCATGCATTTGAAATCCTTTAATGCACAGCAAGCCCTTAATTATCCCTTACTTATATTAATGTTAGTCAATTAAGCTAATTAGTTGCCCCAACTAAATTTTTCTAATTACTGCAAATTAATTTGTCTAGTTCTTGTAAATTTCTAATTTGTTCTAACTTATTGTTTTCTAGTTACTGCAATGTTTTTTTTTTTTTTTTTTTTTTTTTTGTTCTAACTTATTGTTTTCTAGTTACTGCAATTTTTTTTTTTTTTTTTTTTTTAGGTTGCACAAACTTAATTTTTCTAGTTTTCGTAATTTAATTTGGTTAGTTTTGAATACATTTTATATTGATAATGGCATGCTGCAATGGGCATCCAATGTCACCTTTAACTTTGGTAAACAAAGAAAAATTTCTTTGTGATATGTTCAGATATTTTTTTTCTTTAGGATTAACTAATCTGTCAGTCTCTGCTATAGTAAAGTTTTGGTTTACCACAAGAGACCAATTATGGCTTGTACTTCATTTCAGCAGTAGTTCTATATATTAACACTTTCAATTATATTTTGACCACTAATCAAGGAAATGTTAGTTTTCAATTACAGAAACCTGGACACCTTTGCAACTCAGTTTCATTACAAATGTTGCTATCACTCAATTTTGATGGTCCCTTTAACACATTTTGTTGATTATAAGTTATATTCAAACTACATGCCAACTAATTATCATCAGAGTATTAGCAGACTTTAAGGTTAGAGTTAGGTTTAGTCTAAATTGGCATGCACCTGCAAAGTTTCTTATAGTCTGGACAATGTTTTGATGGAGTAGTTTCTGCATATATTTAGCAGACAAAAAGTCTAATAAGAATTAGTTGGTATACAGTTGCAATGTAACTTACAGTCAACAACATGTGCAAAAAAGACCATCAAAAGAATGATACCGAAATGTTTATTACTCTTAAAAAAGTTTTTATATATTAATATCCTTTATCTTTAATATCCTTTATCTTTAATATCCGGTGAGTATGTAATAAGCAAACCTTTCTGGTGACAAAATAAATCCCTTCAAATTAATATTTTTTTCATTGTGTGTGTATTTGTATTTAACCTGGAAATTCAGTAATATTAAATCCAAAGGAAGAGCTGTAGAGAGAGACCCGTGTGTGTGAAGTGCTGTAAACGCCTCATACTGAGATTATTATTTGTCAGTGGGGAGAAAGGTGCACAACGGCTAAAATAGCTGACACCAATGTGTTCATCGTTAGAGCTGTTGGACGTGCATTTGAAATGCCATTGATTTCCCCAGGCCTTGTTCTGTTTGCTGTGCAGAGCCCTTATCGTCACAGTATAAGCCATTCAATTAGCCAGCAGCCTCTCAGAGGCAGTAAACAACAGCGACAAGTGATTACATATGACTTGTCCTCAACTACTGCCTGTTATTTACTAAACATGTTTAGAATATTCCTGCAATATGGGTGGGGAAATAACAAGAAAAATAACTGTTTGACTATATTTCTTGTGGGAAGGACTGAACTTTTAGAAAAAAATAATAGAAAAAAACCCCTTAAAATGACAAGATAACTGTAAGCAGCATGAAATTAGGCAAAATATATGGGAATATATACTATTCTGACAGCCTCGAAAATGAAGTATGTAAATTTTGAACAAAGTAAACGATTAGATTACTACAAAAAATGTAAAATAAAAGAAACAATTTCCATCAGGCATATTTAGCAACAGTCATTCAATAATAATCAATGCTAGAGTGCAGTTGGCTGACAGTAAGTTAAGATCGGGAAAGAAGTCTCAATCAGAACAATGTGCATGCATTTTCTCAATATTTAGATTCTTTTAACTCTTATATTCCAGATTTTCAAATAATTTTACCTAAGCCAAATATTGTTGGAATTTGTTTTGTGGTCCAGGGTCCCATATTAAAAATAATAACACCAGTAATAAGATACCACCCAGGCCCTTTGTGAAAATATGGGGGATAATAAGAGCATAGTTATGCATTACATGTGCTGAGATAAATTAGTGTATCTTGTGCATCTTACCTCATCTTACCCAGTCTGTAACAACCCTGACAACAACAACACACAGTGACAGGGCAACATTTGGATTCATAAACCAGTAAATAAAACACTCATATTTAAATAATATTGCAATGAAGGCAGTAAACAGCAATGGCATCTTATGCAACTTGACCTTAGAAAGCTGTGTGAATCCAAATTATACACAACTTTTGTAGCTTTGAGATACAATTAAGTTGATCGGAGCTGGTGGCTAGTTTTTCCTAGATGTAAATGGCATAGCAGAGTCACAACACTCGAGTTCTTGCATTATCTCCGAGTTCAAAGACAGCTATTTTGTTCTTGAAGATGTTTGTTTATGTGTATCTGTTTATATGGGCTGTGAAAAGTAATTTGTTTTCGGTTGATGAAAGTTTCTGGCATGTGCTTCTCTCTCTTCTCAAATGTTTAGAGGCACAAATAATAATATGTTGTCAAAATTGTATTTCTCCATTTGTTTCTGACAATCTAGACAGACATGCGTAGCCTTCGCCCATGCACGCAGCAGCAACCATGCAATCGTGTAACAACAATCAAATAAAAAAGGACACAAGTATAAGAAGAAAGAAAAAAAACAAAAAACATTTCAATCAAATTAGAATGGATCTTGTTATAAAGAAGTCCTAATATAATCGTATAATGCAACAAACAGAAAGAAAGTATTGAGACACTGTACAGAATGACAGATAGAACAACAGAGTGATGGATGAAGTAATGGACATGGATGGATGGATGGATGGATGGATGGATGGATGGATAGACAAAAGCAAAGACACAAGTGCTAGAATTGGTTTTTCCTTTATTGTTTTCATCTGTAAGATTTGAAGTACAGAAGCAATTTTGTTGGAGTTAGAAACATCAACCCCTCTGATATCTGCTAATGAGAGAACAGCAGAGGTGATTTGACACCCCTTTGGTGTTTGTCCACATGGCAAGAGAGAGTTTGTCTTCTAAAATTACTGTTTAACATTATGAGTGACTTCTTAGTTCACTGTTGTACAAGTATGGACAGATTCTGCGTTTGAAGTGTGTACATGTCTGCTAATTCTTTTCTCAGCATGTGCTCGAAACCCTCTGAGGTTCACAGATCTATCTCTGACATAGATTTAGAAGAAATCAGCACATTTTCGGGCAAATAAGGATGCGAGTTTCATCCTCTACAGCCCATTACATTTGATTAGCAAATTAAATTGCAAACTAAACAAATAAAAACAACTACATTCTGTCACGGATACTTTGCGACTCAGGAAATTGTCCAGTCTGCAGTTTTCGTACTATTTGTATAGAATAAAACATGTGTCCATGTTAACAGTCACACAACTTTCTCACATGCCACAAACAACCCATAGCACATGTTTAATATTCTATTCCCTCTGGCAAAATTATAGTTTCCACTCGTAATAGTATTGTTTAAAAATGCAGCATTGTCACATTCCGATGTAGGTGCAAACTGCGATTCTTAATACTGCAGCCCCAAAAGAGGGGCATGAAATAATAACTAATAATGATCCTGCAACAAAAAATATCTTAGCATGGGTATTTATGACAAAAAATTGCATAACGACTGCAAGTTCAAATCTGATTGGACAAGGGTGCCCTAGGTCATGTGTGAAAGCCTGGGCGTGTTAAACCAAATTACATACCTTTTACTCATTTATACATAGATTCCAGGAGCTTGTCAACAGATGTCTGGTGTCTGCCAGTGGATTTCCTGTCCCAGTACAATTTGTTCAAAAGCTTCACCTGCAGTTCCAACACACACACTCTGATTCTTTCTTTTCATTTTGCGACTTAATTTTTACACGTTCAATATTCTTGAATTGAATATTGAAGCAAGTTAAACTGATGAATGCAATCAAGCTCACTCTAGTCACCCAAAACTGACCCTTTCATTCTTCAACATGTACAGCGTTTCAGCCAAAAAATCATTATCTGAAGTGAATCTCTTCTCGCACAATGTGCTTTGGCTGAAAATAATGAAAAGAGGGTCAGTTGAGGCTTCTGCAGAAGTGACCTCATATTTAGTTTGAGAGCAGTAAACACACAATCACACCTTTGAACTGTCTATCATCCATCATCAAAGAACATTGTGGGAACATAGTAAATATTAGATAACATATGGCAATTACAGTGTTACAAACCGCAGCACAGATAAAGAGCTCTTAAATGATGAGATGAGACAAAGACAACCGTATAGAAACCGAACTCACACAATAAACCACCTTCCACCTTTTCATGCTCCCAAAATCCCATCAATCACCTTTCAATTAAAAGATCACAGCAGCTTTCTAATATCGACAAATGAACACCTTTTACATTTGACAAAATGAGAACTGCTAATTGTAACACCATAATCCTATAAAGCGAGAAAAACTCTTGTTTTTGTACTTCCTTTGTTCTTCGTTTTTCCAAAAGAGATCCAGAAAGTATGTAAAAGAACCATACTCAGCCCCAATCGGCTCATAATGGCTTTCATTGTACCGTGACCAATTCAGCTTTTCTATGAAGGATCGACCAAAATAAAGGCAAGGAAGGAAAAAAAAAGGGGCTCTCGGTTTTATGATGCATCGCTGATACATCAAGCAGCCAATTGAGATGCGGAAACACATAGCAAAGAACAGCACAAGAAGACAAATCTGTCTCCACAAGTTGATGACATGTTCGAGAGAACCGTATTGTAACGCATGAAACTGACACATGCACAGTTAGAATAGTTTCACAACATTTTCTCCGTTAATAATTTACAGTGTTTTGGCAGTAGACTTCAAAATGGTGGCTGGGTATGGCAAATGCGAAAGCACGTTGAGGCCATGTGCATTTTGCAGTTCCTCGTATGCTTCTGTTTTTGTGTTCGTCTCATGTTTACAACTGACCATCCTGACAGGTCCACAAGCTTCTGCTTTCCTTCGCAAGTCCAGAACAAACAGATGGTGTTTGTGAGAAAATTTTGGGGTCCTTGTGTTCCTCAAGAAGCTCTTTGGCTTCTAGTTTGCATGTCTGTGCCAAATGATGACATGTCTACAAAAACAGCCTCTTTTCCCTCTGTCCTTCTCCCATTAAAATGGAGTGTCTCTGTTTCCCCTGGTGGCGTGGAGGGTTACGTCGCTCAACAGGCAATCTCCTCTAGCGTTCCCAGTGTCGTCTGAAGGGGAACGCTGACGGTGTGGCTAATCGATTCAGAATGGTTTACCACCGGATCACAGGTACTCTAAGAGAAATAACATAGATGTTATCAGTCTTATCACAGCCATTCCTGATATCTAAATAAGACCCTGTTCACACCTGGCATTAAGATGCATTTTTGTTGATCAGATCACAAGTGGACAAAAGAGACACATTACCGTTCACTTCTGGCTTGTAAATGTGTTACTTATGTCTACTTTCAACCACTTTTAACAACTTCTTTGATTAGAAATGGTCTGTGGGTGGTTGTTGGATTTCTCTGATATGTAATACTGCAAAAGCTTATGCAATTTTCATAAATTTCAAAAAATAAAAATCATATTAGTATAGTACCAAAACAATTAAAATTGCTTTATAAAAGTTACTTTATGCAGTGACTAATGAAATTATGGATAATTGTTTTGTTTTATTTTTATCAACTCCTATTAGGCCTAGATACTTCTGTTTTACTGTTTTAATATGTACAGTCAGGCCCGAAATTATTCATGCCCCTGGCAAATTCTGACTTAAAGTTATTTTTATTCAACCAGCAAGTTATTATTATTTTTTACCATAAAATATCAGGGTGGTGGCAAGGAGACCCTCCAACCTGAAAGAGTTGGAGCTCATCACTAAAGATGAATGGGCAAAAATACTTGCTGCTTGAATAACAGTTTCTTTAAGTCAGAATTTGCCACACTGTAAAAAAATCCAACTTGAAAAAAGATGAAATTACTTTTTTTTTTTTTTTTTGTTTGGCAGAAATCTGTAAAAATGTCTGTACAACTACATTTAACACGTTTACTTAACCTAAATCAAAAATTTCTTCATTAAGTTAAAAAGATTAGTTTTGTGATCAAAACTTTGCAAGTTCACCCAAAAAAGCTTCTGCCAACTTGTTACTTTAAGCGGAGTTAATCTCAGACCTCCTTAAAATAAAGGTTGCAGTATTTCTAATCCTAACTACAACAACAAAAATAATAGTAACACCAATAATAACATTAATGTCATTATAATTAACAACAACAAAATACTACTGCAATAATGCTTTACCTAGTTCGCTCTACAAAAAGAAACGCTTAGCGCATGTGGTCTGTTAATTTGTATTTAACTGTTATGTATATATATATATATATGGAAGTTTTTTTCCTAACAAAATTAAAAAATGAAAATTCAAATGACTAAAAAGATCAAATAATAAATCGAACTTTCAAAACAACTACCCAAATGATAATTCAAATGCTCAAACGATCAAATAATAAATCAAAATGCATTCTCAAATGAGAAATCAAATGTATTTAATATTTAATTTTCATGAACAACAAGTAAAATCCTGTAATAATTAAATGACAAATCAAATGGTCAAACTGTAATTCAAATGGAGGAGTTTCTGGTTCCTCCTGATTGCACACACACAGTTGGAAGCTCATGATGGACTGATTACTAGGACTTTAAAGACACCTCATTCACATAGACTCTTTGCTGGGTCTTGTTTTTCCCTGTGAAGCATTACAAAGCATTTTTCCCTGTTTGTCCTGCCATGTTTTGATCCTTGTCTTGTTCACCGTTATTGTTGTTTTGCCTCCTGTCCTGTTTCTAATTCTGTATCTAATAAATGTTTTGTTAACATTTGTCTGTTTTATTTATATATATATATTTTTTCAATTTAACTATGTGTGTTTGTTCTGATAATTTATTATTTCTTAGTACTAATTTCCAAAAGAGTTTTTTTGTTCACTCAACTTCAGACATTTTAGGTCAGTGCAACTGCTGTTTTCAAAAGTTGAGTACACAAGAAAAAAATAAAAGGAAATGAGGATTATGTTTTGTTTTTTTGTTTTTTTTTGTTCACTCAACTTTAGACATTCCAGTTTTGCAGACAAAAAATGTTCAGTTTAAGCACAACTTAAAAAGTTTAGTTACAGAGTCTTATGTTAATCCAACTAATATGTTCATCCATGTTTTTCGTATTACTGGCAAATAATTTTAGGTCAGTGCAGCTGATGTTTTCAAAAGTTGAGTGAACAAGAAAAAGCGAAAGGAAATAAGGATTATGTATTTTTTTGTTGTACTGGCTTAAGATTTTTTACAGTGCAGGGTATGAATAATTCCAGGCTTTATTGTATATATGCTGTAGTTTGTTTATAAAATTATTTTAACAAATATTTGAGAAAATTGAAAGTAATTAAATTAGGTAAATAAAAACATTATGCAAAGGATAAGAGAAAATGATCATGCAAACAACAACAAAAAACAAAACAAAACATGCATTATCCAAAGGATTGGAGGCTTAAACTCACATTTCTGAACGTTGCCTTGAATAGAATAAAACAGTTAAAAGTACAATAAAGACTTTTCATATTCATAAAGCTGTATCTTATGTAAAATTATTCACAGGCGCTGCATGAGAACTGCTGTTTGAAGAGAATGAAACATATTCCAAAAATTATATTCTATTTTGCAGTCACATATGTACACCTATTTTTTTTTACATGTGCAATCACACTATTGGAGCAATCCTGTCAAATGCATTTTCAACTAACTCTGTATACATGGTCGAAAGTGGACAAGGTCAGAACGTTTCACACCCTGTTCACACCTGTACTAAGCATTGTCCACTTGTGATTGGATCGACAAAAACCCATCTTAATACCAAGTGTGAACAAGGCCTAAATGATTTAGCTTAACAGGCATGTTTTTTTATTTTTTGTTTTTTATTTACCACATCCTCTCCATGACTCTCTTCCTCCTCCTCTCGGTTCAGCAGGTCCAGCAGTCTCTCCTTCACCACCTGCCAGCACACATCACAAACCACCATCTCATTCACTGCCAAATCAGGTCTCAAAGTTCTGGCCTGAGTTCAGCTTTGTAGCTCTGCCAGTGCTGTGCTAATCAAATCAGCAACATGGGTTGCAGCCCAGGTCACTAACCACAGGGGGATCCCAGGATCAGGAAATCGCATAGGGATTGAGATTGGCAATTTTGATCAGGAAAATAATTTTGGTCTCATTTCCAGGTCCAAACTGGATTGACAGATGCCCATGTTGGCAAAGCACAAATGGTCTCCGCTTCACCCATTTAAACTTTCAGTGGAATGGACAGGATTTGAAGCTAATAAAATAGTTTTAAAAGTCTCAGAAATCAAAACAGAACTTTCTGGTGGGGATGTTAAAGCCTGTTTGGTAGTACGAAGAACTTTTTGAGATCTTTGCTTGACTGTTTACATGGTTGTAAAGTGAAGTCTAAAGTCTGATAAATAATTATCTCTAAATGGTCTATAGTAAATTTATGCCTGCACATGAGGGGGTGTTGACCACAACAATGTTTTTTCTTTTTGGCAGCCTGCCCGTTATGACCCTCATCTTGATCCTTTTTTTTTCTATTTGGCTTCTGCACAACAATAAATGAAGATAAAGTTTGGTACTACATCAGAAACACAAACTATCTATCATGTTTATGACTTTCTTAAAATATTAAAATGACAAATCGATTCCCATTTGTGTTGCAATTCATTGCCACAGAACTTTCAAAAAAAGTTTGGTAACACTTTATGATAACTGCACACTATTAATAATTTAATAAGCATTAGTTAGTTCATTGCTGGTTAAGCAATAACTATATTAAATAGATATTAGTCAGCAGTTTATAAATACAGCCACAAATGCTATTTGTTTATTTTTGGTTTATAAACATCGCCAGACAGAACCTTTTTTGCTATTTCTGCACAGAAATTTGTAAAAAAATCTGTGGATTTATGCAGATTAATTTTGGGAGTATATTAGCTCTAAGATTAAAAGATGAACTTTTTAACTTGAATTTAAGGTTTACAATGCAAATCCAATTAAATCCATTTGTTTGGTAAACAAAGCAAGTCTCTCATATAATATATCTACTAAAAGACTGTGTTTTAAATAAATAATATAAACATTTGCATATTATTTAGTATAATTAATGAAATTATTATAAAAACTGAATAAACATATATTTACACACAATTACATAGGGACATTAAAGACTCGATGATTGATAGGCTAAAAAACCTGTAGAAATCTGTTGATTTCTGCTCACATTAATTCCGTGTGGGCCTACTTAAAAGCACATATAATGTGCTTATTGATTGTATTTTTTTTTATGTTGGTTATGCTTTTTTTATTACTAAATTAAGTATTGCATTATTTACAAACCAGTTATTTAAGAATAGTTAGTACTTTTTAAGATCATTCAGAATGAGTAAGTAAATGATTAATAAACTATTTATATGAACACTTATACATCTTGTTTTTCAGGCATTTTTCAGTAAGTTGCTCTTAATGAGGTTCATTTATTTTTTCTGTTTAGGATATAACTGAGCCTGTAATTGTCATTTACAAGGAATTTACAATGCATAAATAGTCCTCACTTTAGATGAGCTCACAAAACATTAGGAATTTGTGTTTAAACTGTACAATAATTTTATTTTTAGATTAGATTTTTAGATTTATATTTCATTTGATACAGTTGTATAAATTAATTTTTGTCTTGATCTTTTTTTTGTAAATTAATCACTCTGTCTTTCATTTCCTTTCGACTGTTTAAAATTGTAAAACAAAATATATTATTATATATTATTATAATTATTAGCATTATATAGGGTGAGTAAATGAACATCACATCTTCATTTTTAGGTGAACTACCACTTTTTGTCTACTGTGATTTTATCAGCTTTTTATCAGTATCAGCTATTTGGTAATGTTAAATTGTACTATGGTAAAGGCTAAGCACATGGACTGGCCTAATCAATATTGATGAGCTCTAGTATGAGTCATAATACCAGACACTGGAGGCGTCTGTTTGCCCTGGACCTGACGAGGGTTAACATGCCCTGTGGACATTACTGAGTCTTGCTTATTAAAAACAAACAAACAAACAAAAAAAAACGATAATGTTTTTAGATCACCAAATTATTTTTTATATATATATATGTAAAAAAATATGTTTATTTAAAAATGATCTTGCATCAAAAAGCCATCAACAGAACAGGACAGAATTCAAAATGTGTGTGTGTTTCCTCAAGGGCACGAGTGGTATAAGGGCTTGTGCTGGCTGCTGTCCACAGAGCAAAGAGACCAGCAGCAATGCAGAATTAATAAAGCCTCATTATGATGAAACTCTCCATCAGATTGTCATTCATTCTACACCAGAGACAGACAGACTGAAGTTTTCAACAGCCGTCACAGTGTCTGGGGGAAACTATATGAGTGTGTGATTTTTTTTTTCTGAATATATTTGCATTTTTTCAAGTTGCATTTTTGAGTGTGTTTACTACAGTGTGTATGGTGTCTCGTCTGAGACACTGAACAGCTTGTCTGTGTCTGAGTGTCACACTGGATACAGAATTAACACTCAACAAGTGGCAACTTATAGTAAGTTATTCACCAATGGCGGGTAACTGGCCAAACAAATAGCTCTTGCAATGATTTTAATATCTGGGGGAAAATAACAGGAGCCTTTACATTTTTAATAGCTGACTCCTGCACTACCATTTAATATATATATTTTTTTAAATAAGTATTTTATGCTGACAAAGGTTGCATGTAATCGGTTGCAAATATAATAAAATCAGTATTATTTTGTCATATTATTACATTACAATTAAAAAAAATATTTTTGGTAACAGTTTTGTTTAGGTCACAATTTATCCTATAAACTACTGACTTATTACCTACCTATTATTGCGATATTAACTGTATTTTAGTAGTTATAAAGTATGATTTTATACTACATCCCTAATCCTACCCAAAACTTAAACCCAGCATCCACCGTACTAACTATTAATAACCAGCTAATTAGCAGTTTATTGAGCTAATAGTCTTAGTAAATGGTTTGCTTATAGCATGAATTGTGACTTAAAATATAGTGTTTTCTACCCAGTTTTCGTCTTTAATATATTTTTAATTAAAAAATTCAGTGTCACATGATCCTTCAGAAATCATTTGCTGCTCAAGAAATGTTTCCTTATTATTATCAATGCTTAAAACATTTGTGATGCTTAATATATTTCTGGAAATCATGGTAGATTGTTTGATTCTGAGAGAAGGGTCAAAAAGTAGCAATTATTTCAAATAATATAATAATAACCTTACATTTTTTTAATAGTAGTGTATATGATGCTGCAGCCGGTGTATGTTTTTTGTGACAGAAAAATCTGATAAATACTCAGATTGTCATCATCAAAAAAAAATTACCAAGACAGACAGACAGATATTGATTTTTTAATTCTTCTAAAATAAAAACATTGGTATTGTGTCACCTAAAATAAACATAGTGGTAAAACTGTCTTTAAAAATGCTCTAAGTTATAGTTTCATTTTAAATTTGTAATTAATGTAATAACATGTGGACGTACCTCATACGCATAATCGAATAGCTCCAGAAGAGTCAGGATACTTGCACCAATAAACAAGCCCATCTGACCACCAATATCACCTGCAACATAAACACATTTATGTAGATGTAGAAGAACAGAAGGAGAGGAAAGATGAAAGTCTTCATACTACAGTGCGTTATGTTACCTAGTAGACCCGCCACCTCATATGCTTTCTTCTGCTCTATGGTCTCATAATTCAGAGCCTCAAAGAACACATCCAGAACTAGGATATTGTCCCTGCATCAACAGAACACAAAGAGTGATGTTTTGAAGTAAAATCATCAAACAAGTTTCCTGCAAAAGTGATTTGTCTGTTGGTACCTGAAGAGAAAATGACACAATCACAGCCAAACAGAAGATCTAGCTTCAGCTGTAATAAATTACTATGTAGTACTGAAATTGTTCATTTGATGCAATACACATAAATCATTATTATGTTTTTTTTTGCAATTACACCAGTAAATGATTTGCATAAATATATCCCAATCAGTAAACGACCATTCCACTACACCTTCCGGTTACATTAACAATTTCCCAGTTCAATAGCTTCAAAAGCGTTTTGACTACAAAGTAATATTAATTAACCACATGTACTCACAATAGGTTAGGATTCAGTGTTAGTGCTGTATACCTACTGTATGTGATTTTGTTAATATTAGTGTATCAAGTAGCAAAGACAAATGATAAGTACAGCAGGAGGATTTTGGGAGGTTTAACACATTTTCTCCATCACTGTAAAAAATGCTGGGTTCCACATAATTGATTTGTGTTGAGACAACATGAAGGAATTAAGTTAACTTTTTTTTTTTTTTTTTTTTACAAATTTAAGTGAAATGAACATAAAACATAAAAGTTGGCGAAAAAAAATCTCAAGATTTGTGTTGTTTCAGCTCATTTTAAATAAGTAGCTTGAACAAACAGCAAACTTTTTTTTTTGAGTGTACTTTAAGGGGTAGTTTTGTATATTGTTGTTATTATTTGATTTTTAAAAATCATATTATTTTGTATTTTTCTTTGTATTATTTAAATGTCCAATATTTTTTTAATTGTTACAAAAACAAACAAACAAAAAAGACATATAAAATAAATAAAAATAAATAAAATACTAAAATTAGATAATTAGATTTTGTTAATATTTCTTCAACTCAGAGTAATATTTTGTAAAATAAACTGTTCTAAAAATGACTCTAATGCATTTAAAGGCAGTCACTTGCTTTGTTCCTAAACAAATTGGCCATTTGAATGTTTTGACTGAATGGACCCTATCATACACCCGGCGCAATAAGGCGCAATTTGTTGCTATTTTCAGACCAACGCAATCCTAGTTTTCCCATTTTGCGCCAAGTTGTTTAAATAGCAAATCCATTTGCGCTGCTTTGTGGACTCATGGGTGTGCTGGTCTGAAAAGGAGGTGTGTTAAGGCGCATTGTTGGTGCGTTGCTATTTTGAGGAACTAAAATAGACTGCGCAATTGACCAGCTGAAAGCTGGTCTAAAGTCCAACACAGAGTGCGTTAGTTGTGCGCCTTAAACACGTACACATTGCTTAATACACACAGGATTTACAGCAATACGCAAATATCTTTACATATGAAAAAGAATTAAAGGATTAAAATATTACAAAAATTATTACTTTCTACATAAATATAAAAACCACTACCTTCATGCCTTCTTCATCTCGGGGGGCTTTTTTCAGTTTATTCATGACAATTAGCTTTTGTATACTGTTATTATAATTATTAGTATTATTTATTATATGCATATTTAATAAAAACAAGCTTAGATTTGTCCACCTGTCGGGTTTTGGACCATATGGGGCATAAGGACGTGTGTTTGGATATAACACTTCGTTATTATTGTTCATTTATTCATTTGCTGGAAATTAGAACTGAATTTAGAAATAGTTTTGAAACAAATCTTTGCGCTTAACAAACTAAATTAAATATGTAGGCTAATGGATGTCTTCAGTGGAGTGTGTACAACATCGTACAATCCACGAAAGTAAAGTAGTAAAGTAAAGAGTAAAAGTAAAAAGTAAAAAGGCTGAATGGAGGAGGCTGTTTTTTATCCTTGCGCTGCAGATGGTTTGTTTACTGTTTTCTGGCTAGTGAAACATTCTGTTTTTACACTTACAAAGTCCACCATGTAAATAGCAAATGCACCATGGCGTGACGCAACTGACTCTTAAAGGTAATGGGAGATGAGACTCTAATTGGTTTAATGCACATTATTCTCAAAACACACCCATAACTCATTAAGAGAATAAGCACAACCCTGTTAGACCATGCGCCGTGGCGCAAACCATATTTTTCCGTCCTTAAAATAGCAAAAGTGGATTCGGACACGCCCTTAATGCTTTTGCGCTTTAGACTTTGTGCCTAGATCGTTAAAGTAGAGCCCAATGATTCAGTGACTCACTTGTTGAGACTATGATTTGCTGCCACCTAATGATGGTTTAGTTTATATTCCAAAGCAATCATTTCATTACAGTAGCATAAAAAAATGCAAGGCTATTTGTAAATAGACTGTGTTTATCTACTCTGAAGTCTGAATCAAATATAAAGTAACGCTGCAAAATAATAAAACAAATGCTTTCCACAAAAATGATATCATTTTATGTTTAAGCTATGTGCAATAGAACTTTGGGCAAATGCAATTTCACTGTGGGTGGAGCTACCACATATTAGGCAACAGAAATATAAAAAACAAATGACCAATAAAACACCATGGCTGCCAGGGTTCAAGTAGTCAAGATGTTTCAAATCAAGTTGCTTGACTCCATATATCAGTATCATGATGAAGACTGGGCCTGTTTTGGATGTTATTGGCTAAACTTCATACTGCAAACCCTGAAAATTTTTTCTTTTTAGCGTTATCTAAACCATTCTTTATGCTCCTATTATGCTGCAGTGACGAATGATCTTGGCATGACCTATAATTTGTGTATATGTGTAGAGGAGCTAAAAGTAAACAATTTTTTTTCTCATCATAATAAAATAAAGCAGTCTAGAGAAGCATATCTCTCTAGTGGGACACCAGAGTGATTATATGCTGTCTGCTTTATGCTAATTTAATTGACTCTGCGCTTGAGCAACATGTGTATGTGTATGTGTGTGCGTGTGTGTGCGTGTGTGTGTGTGTGTGAGAGAGAGAGAGAGAGAGAGAGAAAGAAAGAAAGAAAGAAAGAAAGAAAGAAAGAAAGAAAGAAAGAAAGAAAGAAAGAAAGAAAGAAAGAAAGAGAGATAGAGAGAGTCAGTTTTCTTATAGCTCCACGTTTCAGACACATCAATCACATGCTTATCGCAATGACGATGAACTAATGAATGGAGAGGATGCGATATCTGTCAGTATATTGAAAAACAACCCCCCGAATGTTCCTGACACAAAGCAAAAGAGTTCTCAACTTGTCAGCTAAATGTCTGGAGGAGAAATAAATATGTCTGAGAGGCACATCAAATGTCCTGTGGGCTAATGCCACTTTTAATGTCGAGAAGCATGTCTAACATTTCAAATAGCAAACAACACACAGGGAGGAATTTGTTTGAGGCAAGAGAAGCTTTCCATTTTTGTGTCAAAAGACATTTTTGTGAGTCACTTATGCTGTTCAATTTCTTTAAAGTTAAAGTTACTTTATAACTTTCTTGGTTATACTCGAATGGTTACAAAACACAAGTGAAATAAAAATAAAACACTTCAAAATAACAAATAAATATCAGTGAAAAGATTTGTTTAGGTTTATTTTATTAATTTTTAAATAAATTTATTTAAGCATCCATCTATTAATAAATAATACAATCAAGAAATGTTTTTTTGATATCTTAAGCCTCATGTGACATTGTAAGTCACATATAAAGTAATTTTTTCAAATTTCAAATATAATTATTTTCATTTTGTGCTTTTGATTTTCAGAAAAATTGGTCAGAATAACAAATATTTTCATTTGTCGTGACTGAAAATCAGGTTTATTCCACCAAGTACTGATTTCTTAATTATTCTTAAATTAAAACATTGGTTTTGTGTTGCCTAAAATGAACGTAAACATGTCTTTAAAATTCTCTAAATTGCATTTTTATTTTAAATTTGGAAATAATGTCATAACTAGTTTACAGAATAAGACAAAAATTCAGTTTTACCCAAACACATAAATATAAACTTTTTTCTATAGTTCCATATATACATACAGTATATAAAATAATTCAGATTTGGTGAGCTTAAAAAAAATTCTAAATTATTATACTTTTTTGTTGTTGCATGCTTTTTTTTCAAACTGCTATTTAAAACTTCAAACTTGTGAATAAAAAAAAGCAAAATCTTAATTCCATTCTTTTTTCCTAAATCCTAATAACACCAGAACTCATCCTTGGCAGAAAAGAAATGGCTTGTGATCATTAACAAGCTCCACGTCCCTGTGATCTTGTATACGAAGTGGTACATTAACTGGTAATTTTGCAAACTGGTGGCAGTAATGAGGTAAAAGTTAAATCCTGGGAATTTTTTTTCCAACAATTAAAAAGTTTGAAAAGTGGTGAAGTCGCAAGATGCAGAAAAATATACTTCAGAGGATACCGATTTAAAAGTCACTTTGATGTATTAGAGAGGAAAAAGGCTTTTAACACTCACGTGATATATTTCTCTGATCTGTTGAACTTCTTCTCCAAGTAGCGTGCAGATGTTTTACTGGGGATCTTGACCATGGAAAGCTCTTTGTTGTATCGAGTCATGTTACAGGGGCTCCTGCAGATGCAGTTTGTGCCTTCAACAGCTGACAGAGCAGCTACAGAGAGTAAAGAACAGTGGAGAGAGAAAAGAGAAAGGGAAAATGAGGAGAGACAGGAAAGGGTACGGGGAAGAAAGGGAAAATATATGTCAGTTCTTTCTGCAGACGGCATTCCTGAGCCGAGTGCTATATATGACAGGACAACTGACAATGTAAAGGAAAGTAAGGTCATCTTGCAATTCTCTGGTCATTTCATAGTGTTCACACAAACACGCACGCACAGGCACGCACACACACACACACACACACGCACGCACACACGCACGCACGCACGCACGCACGCACGCACGCACGCACGCACGCACGCACACACGCACACACATGCACACACACGCACACACACGCACGCACACACACACACACACACACACACACACACACTAAGGATTTCAGGACATTTTTAAATCACATTGTCAAGTCTTCTTCTGGTTTTCGTCCGGGCCGTGGTACACTGGACCAGCTCTATACCCTCACCAGGGTGCTCGAGGGTTCATGGGAGTATGCCCAACCAGTCCACATGTGTTTTGTGGACCTGGAGAAGGCATTCGATCGTGTCCCTCGTGGCATTCTGTGGGGGGTGCTCTGGGCGTATGGGGTCAGAGGCGCTCTGTTAAGGGCTGTCTCGTCCCTGTATGAACAGAGTAGGAGTTTGGTTCGCATTGCCGGCAATAAGTCAAACTTGTTTCCAGTGCATGTTGGACTCCAGCAGGGCTGCCCTTTGTCACCAATTCTGTTCATAATTTTTATGGACAGAATTTCAAGGCGCAGCCTTGGGCTGGAGGGGGTCTGGTTCGGGGACCACAGGATCTCATCTCTGTTATTTGCAGACGATGTTGTTCTGTTGGCTTCATCGAACATGGACCTTCAGCATGCACTGGAGCGGTTTGCTACTGAGTGTGACGCGGCTGGGATGAGAATCAGCACCTCCAAGTCCGAGGCCATGGTGCTCCACCGGAAAAAGGTGGTTTGCCATCTCCAGGTTGGAGGAAAGTCCTTACCCCAGGTGGAGGAGTTCAAGTATCTTGGGGTTTTGTTCACGAGTGAGGGAAGGATGGAACGTGAGATTGACAGGCGGATTGGTGCAGCGGCAGCAGTAATGCGGTCGATGTACCGGTCCGTTGTGGTGAAGAAAGAGCTGAGCCGAAAGGCAAAGCTCTCGATTTACCGATCTATCTACGTTCCTACTCTCACGTATGGTCATGAGCTTTGGGTCATGACCGAAAGGACAAGATCTCGGATACAAGCGACCGAAATGAGTTTCCTTTGCAGGGTGGCAGGGCGCACCCTTATAGATAGGGTGAGGAGCTCTGTCACCCGGGAGGAGCTCGGAGTAGAGCCGCTGCTCCTCCACATCGAGAGAAGTCAGCTGAGGTGGCTCGGCATCTGTTATTGGTAGCGTCATTGATTGGTAGACTAATTAAGGTTAGGGTAAAGGGTTAGTTCACCCAAAATGAAAATTACCTCACAATTTACTCACTCTCATGTGGTTTAAAACATTTATGAGTTTCTTTTTTTACTATTTAACATAAAGCAACCAATAATATTAATATTTTCGAGGATTGCTGGGACCCTTTGACTTCCATAGTACTTTTTTTTCTTACTATGGAAGTCAATGGGTAGTCAACCAGCATTTTTCAAAATATCTTTCTTTTGAACAGAAGAAAGAAAGTCAAACAGTTTTTTGACAACTGAAGAGTGAGTAAATGATGGCAGTTATGGGTAACCTATCCCTTTTAGGCCAACATATACTTTGGTTTTCAGATATATGCTGTAACAGTGGTTTCCAAATGGTTTCCCCCATAAAGGGGGCACCATAGCTTGCAGGTGCAGGAAGCAGCATGCTTTTTGTAACAAGCTAGTAATTGCTTTCTTTGATTCAATATGCTGTCTGACATTACAGGATGTTCTTTTATTCAATACACTGTCAATGGGGTCTGAGGGTGAGTATTGGCTTTCTCTTATTTTTCAGACTAATACTGTAAAAGCTAGCATAATTTTTATACTATGCAAAAAAAAATCTTATTAAAAGTAGCAGATCAATTGAATGCGATTTATGAATAGTTTACTTCTACTTGCATCTCCAATCAATACTTATTAGGCTAACACACTCTATTCTGTTTTACAGGTTTTAACATGCATGTGTTCTTTTGTTTTAATAAAATGTAATTAACACATTTTTTATAACATCAAAAGAAAATAAATTAAATATGTTTGAATGCAATTATTATGCAAAGGATCAGGATTTGATCATGTGAATAGACAGGTCATTTAACATCATCCAAAGTTTTCAAGGCTTAAACCACTTCTCTGAATGTTGCTTTGAATAGAATTCAATTCTGAAATTATGATTCCTGGTTCTTTGTCCAAAGATGATGGGTACGAGCACTGTGTTGCATGACTCGGGGGTTCAGCATGTTAATGCGGTGCTCGCGGGCAGCGCATGCCATCACTGTGACGCAGCTAAGATCGCGGCTCGCTCTTGCAAAAGGGAGAACCACCCCTGTTGTCCCCCGCAAGTAGCGGTTGGCACTCGGGCAGATCTGAGGGTCACAGTGGGGGTCAATCCGCCGCCCTCGGGCTTCCGGACCTCCCATTCCTCAACACGCTCCATCCAAGCTTCAAGCGAGAGAAGCACTCCATCCTCCGGGATGGTCGCCCTCTCACTCGATGACACCGAGGATCAGATGTCCATCACTGCATCGGAGGGTGGGCTGTCATTTTCCGATGACAATTCGGACCTGCGTCCTCCCTCAGGGGTGGTAAGCGAGGCTCCGGATATGGAATCAGATATGATGGCCTTGCTAACCCGGGCTGCTTCGGCGGCGTGGCTGGAGATGGCTTGTCCGCCGCCAGGCCGATTGTGCTGATCGAGCGTGCTAACGTGGTCAATCTTGCCCGTGTGGTGCCTCTTCCTGGCATGGTCAGCCTCGGCTTCCTTCCAAAGCGTATAGGTTGTCTGCGTCCCTCGGGGCCAGAGCCTACACTGCTGTGGGCCAGGCTGCTTCCACCTTGCTTGCTATGGCTGGCGCAGGCGTTGGCCCAGCGGCACGAGGAAGGTTCCGACCCAGGCTTAATGCACTACGCACTGCAACCAATTTTGTTCTGAGAACACCAAGTCGGCTGCGAGTGCCCTGGGAAGAACGGTGACCACACTAGTGATCCAGGAACGCCACCTCTGGCTAAACCTAGCAGATATACGTGACGTTGACAAAGTTCACTTTCTTAACACACCCATATCCCAGGCTGGCCTGTTCAGCGACACTGGGGGTGAGTTCACCCAGGAATTCACCCGCTCTCCCTGTCGACTCATCTACTTTGGCTGCTCCTCGCCGAGGGCGCTCGTCTGTGGATCCAAAATCTGCTCCACTGCCCTGTCCGTTCACCGGTTAAGCGGCAGCGTCAAGCACCCCACAGACAATCACCGCCCCCCACCTCAGGGCGCCGCTAAGTCAGATACGAACCGCGAAGCATCCCTGAGACGGGCCATTTGGAGAAAAGAAGGTTTGCTCTTTCCCCGGTGGAGGGTCGTGTGACAGCCCGAACACTGCCAGTATGGGACGCTATGCCTTCCAGCTCGCAGGAGTGGTGCTCTTCGCCATAGGCTCTGAGAGTGCCAGAGGACGGATTCCTTTCTCTCGCACTACCAGCCGCCCCGCAGGCTCTTGAGAAGAAGTTAAGAATAAACCTCTTATCTTCCGCTCTTCCTCGGGACGCACGCTCTCTCATCCTGTGCTGCCCCACGGCTTGTGGGCTTCAGCTGTCCAGCTGTTATGGGTCCATTTTGGGCGCACTGGGCACAGCTGGCCCCGGAGTGTGCGTAAATATGCATTTTCTCTCTGGCTCAACCGGACCTGCATTTCAGCTCTCTCCTCGTGACGGCCCCTCCCTGGAAAATCCCTTTAAGCACCTTCTTCTCTGGCACAGGCACCATCTGGCATCCGCTATCGGCATCTCAGATCTCTGGAACCTCACGTGTGCTCCATAGATGGAGCACGGAGGACTTACTGGTTCGGTGGTTAACACCGTCACTAAGGCTAGAGCACCCTCTACAAGGCATGCCTACGCCCTGAAGTGGAGTCTATTTGCTGTGTGGTGTGCTTCGAGGCATTTTCGGTCAGAGAAGTGTGCCAGCAATTCGGGCCGGCCCACTCTCATGTTTTCCTGAGACCCCGGCCCACCTAGGTGCCCGAGGTTCCTATAGTGCTTTTTTTCAGACCACGTAGTGAACCTGCAAGCGCTGCCCATGGAGGAGGCAGACCCAGCCCCTTTCTTTGCTGTGTCCTGTTCGAGCCCTGCGCTATGTGACTGCATTTAGAGCTTACGTCTCTAAGCAGCTCCTTTTCTGTTATGAACGGCAGACAGAAAGTACCGTATCCATAGTGAGGTTGGCCCACCGGATAGTGGATGCCATCACCCTCACTTTTCAGTGCCAGGGTGAGCCGTGTCCCCCGGGATTGAGAGCGCACTCCACTAGGAGTGTCACCTCCTCTTGAGCGTGAGCATGCGGCACCTCTCTAACAGACATCTGTAGAGCTGACACCACCAACTCATTGGCATTTCATTGGCCCATTTTATTACTCTTCAGATTGATTGGCTTTCTGGCGAAATCCCCATAGTGGAAATTTTCCACATAGCATTTCTATTCCCCGCCTCGGGGAACGAGGGTTACGTAGTAACCGTTACGTTCTTCATTGGCTGTTTGAATACATCCGACTACATGTGCATTCACACTGCAAGAGCAATCTGATCTAATATGTTTTCCACTAACTTTGAATGTTGTCAAAAGTGGACAAACTCAAAACATTTCACACCCTGTTGTCCACCTTTGATTGGATTTATGAAAATGCTAGAGTAAAAACTATACACTGTAAAAAAAATGTTCCAAACAATTCCTTCATGTTGTCCCAACACAAATTAATTTGTTAAATTAAGTTAAAGTTCAATTTAAAGTTAACAAATCAAATTAAGTTACACGATTAAGCTAATTTAATCATTTTTACAAATTTAAGTAGCTTGAACATAAAAAAAATTAAGTTGTCCCCCTCAAAAAAATCCTAGAATTGTGTTGTTTCAACTGATTTTAAATAAGTACTTTGAACAAGCAGCTAATGTCATTTTTATCGAGTGTACTTTTGTCTTTAGGGTTAGTGTGTAGTCAGATGAATTTATGTTGGAGCAGCATCTAAATAAAGTCTTAATCCTAATCCGTAATCTTAATAGAACGTCTAAAGGGGAAAATCAAAATCAAGTGCTGCAAAGCAATGTTTACAAGATTCCACTGTTGTCTCATCCTTTTTTATCCTCCTCTGTGGGACTTTTTATGGCTCTCAGCTCCCCCAAAATTGGTACATACACCAAACCGCCATCAAAGGACTAGAGGGCCACGAAAGCCCACTGCTTATATCTGGGCCAAAAAGACTTCTGAGGAAATAACTGTCTACACAAGAAAGCGTCTCTCCATTTGTCAATCAAAATGAGAAAACAAAACTAGGGCTGTGGTTATTCAAATCATAAACAAAACAGCACTTGGTTCCCATTTTAAATATGCGGCCATTTTCACACCTGTAGATTGTTTGCTTTGTTCCAAAAGCAGGGATGAAATGTCAGTTTCAGTGTTGCAATTTCATCTGGATTTAGTTGGCTTTCACAAGGCAATATTTCTAAATCGACCAAAATTTGTTATCTGCAACCAAACTCTTATTTCATTGGTCAAAGACCATCTGTTTTTGTTCTGGGACTCTGCTCATACGTATCAGTCATCTGTCATAATGGCTCACTGTGCTTTTTGTGGCTTTCTTTGTAGCTCTCATTACAGTAGTTTACCATTTTGAGCAAGAATCAGGGCTTCAGTGGTATTTTTATGCATTTTGGAGAGTTGTTCTGAAAAAAAAAAAAATCATTTTTGTTCCAAAATAACCCACATTTTTTTCTCAGAGGCATTAGCAAAACAAACACTGCTTTTATTCACACAGAGTATGTAATAACTCGTCGCAATAAAGCCAGGATACAGTTTTCTGCTGTGTACATTTTCTTTCTCACCTCAAATGAACCTCCTTTGAGTTTATTTTCAAGTAGGCCAAGACTATCTAATTCAGTCAGTCTCAGACCAGTTGTTTTGATATGGATCTGGATGTGATTGCTGTGTTCCGGTATGCCCAGATGAACCAAGCTAAGGGAGAATACGTGTCAGATTAAAAATATAAACAATCCAGGTGTAAAAGCACTCTGAATTATGTTAATCTTTTGATCTTCACTTTCTTCATTTCAGATATACATTTGCATGTTGCGTAGGTAAGATGATGTAAAATAAGACTGCACTGTTTACTCTTGTTTGCACATTTTTATCTCTTAAGCTTTCTTCTAGTGCACTGGTTTGCTGAACACCCAATTGGAGTAATCTGTCTCACAGACTGCCCAATGCCTATTCAATGTGCTCAATCGGCCAGGGTGGAGAACACAAGGAATAAGACGCTCAATTGTAGTGATGTGTAAAAGCATTCTTATGCAATCAAATTAGGCTCTACTTGGTATTCCTACAACACAATTTGATTTGTATTTGATTCTTTGAGTGCAAATGGCTCTTTATCAAAATTCCCCTTAGGAAGTCTCCTAAAGACTGTGGTTTCCATCAACTGTCTTGCAGCTGGATAGTTCAAGAAAATAATAGGAGACAAAAAATTCTAAATGATTTTCTTTAAGTTCCCTTTGATGACCTACAGGGATATTTCATTCTGTTGTTAATCATACAATACTTTCTTCAATGATTATTAGAAATTTTGGTCACACTTTACAAAAAGACTCAATAAGATAATGTTAATGTATTATCATTAACTAACAATGAACAATACTTGTACAGCATTTATTAACCATAGGTTTCATTTCTATGCATTATTAAACTCCAAATCAAGCTTGTTAACTTTAGTTAATGCACTGTAAGGTAACATGAACTAACAATTAACAATTTTTTCTCCATTAACTTTATTGAAGATGAATAAATGCTGTAATAAATGTATTGTTCATTGTTTGTTCATGCTAGTAAAGACATCAATTAACCTTAACTATACAACCTTTTTGTAAAGTGTTACCAAAATTTCAAAGGTAATCAGATTTATTATTTTTTTTCTTTTTTTTTGGTTATAATAGAATTTCATAAATTTACGAGAGAACACTATTCCAAAACCTTCAATAAAATTCACATCTGACAGGCAAACTCACACAAATTCAGGAAGGTCAGGTAATCAAAAAAAGCGGTGTCCGTGCCTTTTCAGAGCTATTCTTCTCTGCTCATGCTTAGTATATTCCGACAGTACAGTTTATATTGTAAAAAAGACTGTAATACTGTAAATCTGGCCCTTAATTTTTAATTCTGTTTTATTTCCCTTTTTTGTACATTTAATGAAACAAAAGAGAATCATCTGCTATTCTCTTGCCTGCTGCTCAGGGCTGAAATCTTTTGCTCCTGGTGGTGCTTTCTTCAGATTTCTAATCAGCTCATAACTTGCATGACCTGAGATGGGATCTGACCTTTCACAGAAACATTTTAAAATTCATCCATCCCTGACCTTTTCTCTCTCTACCTTTGTTTCTTCTCCTCACTTCCATCCACTCTCTCTCCTCTGCCATTGAAGACGATGCTCAAGTCAAATCATTTAATTGGAGAGTTAAGTCAAATTTAACCTCCTCTCTCATAGACAACTGAACAGAATATATGAGCATGCAAACCCACACAAGGCTATTAAATGTGGTGTAATCTTTGCTAAATCCATCCTTCTGTATGAACGATATGTATGAATGAATGATAGCACTTTTCATACCCTATAAGTCTCGTCTTCTCTAGGCATAGCCTATGGCATATCCTCTTTTCTAAACCACAAAGGTTCTGTTATAGAAAACAGTTGGGAGTTTCATACTTGTATTACTTTTACAGCAGAGGATGTAAACGGTGTGGACATTTTCTGCATGCAGGGAATCAAATGTTTTTAATTTATACAAAGTTATACAAACATGCTGAATTAAAGACTTATATCTCACATGGCACTGCAATCCACTTGACAATTCATTTTTTGTGTTATAATATTGGTTTTATTTATACAGTAGGCTAACTGCAAATGGCTTAACAATGATTGCATTAACAGAATGTATTTCAGCAGTTACTATAAATGTCTGCTAAATTAACCATTCATTACTAATCATTAACAACATGCACACCATTTTGCATGCAACACTTCCATGAAAACTGTAATTAAATCAACTGGAAATAGTTGTGATTTTTTTCAATAAAATACAGCCATAACCTATTCAGAATAATAGCACTGACTTAACATATACACTTGTATGAAGCCTTCTTTTCAAGATACAAGGTACACTAAGAAAACAGTTAATACAGTTTATTGCAATATATTAAATAATATGCTTGGTGTAAGAAAATAGTCCTACACAAAGCAGTGGTTTGGTATGTGTTAAATGGCATGTGACAAAAGTGTGAATTGGATTTAAATAACAAATAAAAATGTTAAATAGTTATATTTACTTTTTAAATACTATTTTAACTGAATTTCATTTATTGAATAATAACAAATTAATATAAAAAATGTTGTTTTTTTTATTTATTAAATGTGCTATAAAATACATTCATTTAATCTGTTAAATTGTTATCTGATATCTGTTTCAATATGGCTTAGGTAAGTTCAAAAATGTGCTCATTTCTAACCACAGGATGTACTCTCAGGATGTACAATATAGAAGTTAAACTAACAAAATTTAAAAGATACATTTAAACTGACATTTTGTCGGTTCTGGTAGGTGCTGAATACATTTCTAATTCATATATATGGCATTTTGCATTCTGATATGCCAAAAAACTCTCAGTTACAGAACTGCTCCTTTTTAGTCTCCCTGCCTCTTCCATTTTCAAAATAAGAGTCCCTCATGCATTGTATGTTTAATACAAGCTTAGAAAACCTAAAAAAATTACTTAGAATTTTTAAATAAAGCAAAACACCTGTAGCATGCATATTAATGATCCCATGTTGATCTTCAAAGTCTGTGTTTTGTTCCGATTGATCTGTTTTAGCTTCTCACTCATGTCTAAATGTGTGCATCTGCATATTGTTCTGGTAAAACCTAAAGCATATATTTCTTCCCTCCTTAGGGTGCAGTGAGCAGAAAGTTGGAGTTGTTGATAATTTCCTCTATACTTTGCCAAAGATAAGAACCAGCTGTCAAGCATTTTTGAAGCCAGCAGCTAAAGTTCTAGACAAGCTGTTCAGCCCCTTGTGCTGCACCGTTGTGCCTTTACTTGTCAATTGAGGTCAGACATTTCCAACTGAAACTCTTCGGGTGGTTTGGATTGCTGTCCCATTTTAAAACTGGCTTTATCTTGCATGCTTGTGCATGTGGAATTCTAATCAAAAGGTTAAAAAAATATGTGAGAAATTAGACATGTTAATAACCTGAGGATGTGTTTGGAAACGGCTGGTGTGCTGAATACCTGAAAAAGTTTGCAAATGTACAGTCCTAGCTGCGTTCTAATTTGAATTTCCTCATTAGTGGAAGATAATTAGTGAACATGGAGCCAACTTGATTATTATGTGTGGGATAGACCGCTGGTATATACTGTCAGATGGTACGTAGAGAGGGAGTTAATGAGGGCCAGACTGCATTCTGTCAGCAGAGATGGTGCACAAAAGAGTTCAAGTCTTTGTTTTCCCCGAATGCATTTCCAAAATAATGACTTAATTTAAGCAAGTTCATGAGAGGGAATTTAAAGTTCAATAAAGAAGTCTCAGTGTCAAGAGGAATCAAGATCTGCTAAGAAAAATGTAATTATATTGTGAGAGAACTGAGGCATATTTTCTAAGTTTCTCCACACCGAGCTAACATAGTCTAATTTAGAGAAACTGTTGAAGATTATAGATAATACATTCTGATGTTTAGTGTCTACCGCTACCCTGATGTACAAGAGCACATATACAAACACATTTATGATTTCTTCTATTACATTTATTTAGCTTTTTGTTCTGCCGTTTGCCATTTTATCCAGTTTAAAGGTGCCACTTATCAACAAAACTATTCTACAAAAGAGGAATATGTGGAGAAGAGAATGACAGAAGGACGGCAGATGTAACTTTTTCTATGTAATTGGATTCTGTTGAGGGTCAGTGCAGTAACAGTCACAAAGACTTGCAGAATACAAACTTATGATATATATATACACACTTGCAATCAGAATTATTAAACCCCCTTTTAATGTTTTTTTCTTTTTTGAATATTTCCCAAATTATGTTTAACAGAGCAAGGAAATTTTCACAGTATGTCTGATAATATTTTTTTCTTCTGGAGAAAGTCTTATTTGTTTTATTTTGGCTAGAATAAAATCAGTTTAAAAATTTTTAAAAACCATTTTAAGGTCAAAATCATTAGCCCCTTTAAGCTATATATTTTTTTCCGATAGTCTACAGAACAAACCATCGTTACACAATAACTTGTCTAATTACCCTATCCTGCCTAGTTAACCTAATTAACCTAGTTAAGCCTTTAAATGTCACTTTAAGCTGTATAAAAGTGTCTTGAAAAATATCCAATAAAATATTATTTACTGTCATCATGGTCTGTCATGATACTGTCAAGAAATGTGTTATTAAAACTATTATGTTTAGAAATGTGTAGAAAAAAATCTTCTCTCCGTTAAACAGAAATTGGGGAAAAAAATAAACAGGGGGGCTAATAATTCAGGGGGTTTAATAATTCTGACTGCAACTGTATATATTGTGCTAGAAGAGTAAATAAATGAATGAAAATGACTCCAAAAGTACATCGGGATTCAAAACATACTTTATTTGTTCAGCTGTTCAGTCTTACTGATGAGAAAACATGTCAAATAAACCCAGAATTCTATAACAACCAGAATGCCCATAGCAGTCATTCTGACTGGTTATATAAAACCTGCTTCACAGTGAATTTTATGTACATTCTAAGCTTCTATTAAGATTTTAGAATTAAGCTTTGGATGTCTGTTGTCACATTTTATTAAGTCATTAACCTATATATATATATTTATATATATATATATATATATATTTTTTTACTTTGTTTTGTTTGTTTTTTTTGTAATATAGTCTATAATTTTGTAGACTTAGCCCCGAATCTCACTTTGTCCGGGAAGCAGGTAGAGTTGCTAGGCAACAGAAGCACAGCAATTCAAAGCAAAGGAAAAAAAGTAGCGGAAGGTGAAATGCATGTGGTCAATTTGACTATTTCGGGCATTCAGTTATACTCAGAAATACTCAAAATTAACTACTCTTTGGTGTTTTGTAATTTTATTAAAATATCAACATTCTCTGATCACTGAAAGCACCAAAGAGCTGCAAATTTTGGATGACTCTCTTATCAAACATGTCTGACTGATATCAGATTATATTGCATTTTATGGAATGCAAATTGTTTCAAAGCAGCTTCACAGTAATAACATGAATGACATGAGTGTTATCATTGCCGAATTCATTAATTATGAAATAAATCTAATTTCGGCTGTAAGTAGGCAACAGTGTCATTATTCAGCTCAATTCAGTTTAATGTTGTTTCAATGAAGTTCATCAGTTTATAAAACAAACTCATCTGAAAAATAAAGCAGCTCTTCAGAAGAAATTATTTAACTCATTTGTTTGGGAAATTTTAGAATGCTTTACTATTAATTATGTGCAGTGCTAATGATCTCCAGGACCAAGACTGAGATCCAGTGGAGTAATGGATAATAATGAACATTACATAATTTTTGATAAAGTATTTGCTAAATGTAATCCAATACTATATTCATGCAGTGCCATAAGCTGCATTTTAGCTCTGAGTCTAAATATCTATAGAACCATAGTTCTTTTGACAGCGCCATCTTGTAGTGATTCAAACCTCATAGAAACCAATGCAAAAATTATTATTTCATTATTATCTTTCCAATTTATTTTCAGCATAAGAGGCTGTAGCAGTCACCAGTTATAATTTATACTGTAAAAATATATGTTAATTACCATTTTTGGACTATTTATGAGAAATTGTCCTTATTTTCGGTTTATTTGTGCTTTTCAACTGAATTATGGGACCTTGATATCTGCTTTTATTACTGTTCATTTTGATTCCATTCCAATGTTTCAGAGTAGTGAAGTTGACATTTTTATTAGCTTGAAATAATATATTTGTCTGGGTTGGGCAATTATGGTACAAAAAACGAGCAATGAACTGCCGGTAGCTTTTTGTATATATTACAGATTTATTTCTCTGTGCCAAAAACAGTTCATTGTGCTGCTGGATGCCGTATTAAGCAGGTATTTATTTTGAACACACTAGTTTGTAGTGTAGTTGTTTTACAATTTACTGCACTTTGTTAAGTGGGTCACACATCATGAATTGTCACACTGTGGCTAATAAACTGAAGTCTCACACACAGGCAGGCCTTTTTTCTAGGCACATTTATTTTAATGACAGAATATGGTTATTATATGAATAGAGTAAGTAAAAAACAATGTAAAACATTTCAAAAAGTGCTAATGTTGGTTATGTTTAGGTTTAGATAAAAGTCTAATAACTAAATTACTTAATCATTCATAAAAAAAATTAAACATTAAGTGCTACACCATAGAATAAACTGCCAGTAAAAAATAGCTTCCAAAAATGTGGTCCGGAGACTGCAGCCTCCAGTCTTGCAGGAATACCCCAGAATAAGTAAGTACATATAAAAACGAGGGTCCTAGAAATGCAGTCCTAAAATAGCAGCATCCTGTACTGCAGGATTGCCCTACTCTAATGAAGGCAACAACCCAAAACGGAGTCTTCACAAACCCATAAGAATGTACTGGGAGAGCTAGTGGTGAAGCACAATTCTGGATGGTTCTGCCTCAAATGAAAATGTTTATAATGGATGTGGGTACACTTCTGTGTGTGTCAGCGGTTTAAGTATGCCATACACTCCCAAAGTGATAAAAACATGTTTTTCCCCCATGAGAAAGGTAGATTTTTGTTTTTTTTAAATGTAAAAATGCTAAAACTTTTTGGTACACTGCAAAAAAAAAAAAAAATGCTTTTACTTTAGTTTTTATCTTGTTTCTAGTCCAAATATCTAAAATTCTTAAACCAAGAGGCATTTTCTAGACATGTAAAAAAAATATTGTTTTGTTTTCAGAAATAAAAAAGTCAAAATTAAGTTACATTTCCTTAAAACAAATAAAGTAATCTGCCAATGTGGTAAGTAAAATAATCTTACTTCAAACTGAAAACAAGATTACTTTACTTAACCCATTGGCAATACTGCTTTGATTGTTTTAAGGAAAAACATATAAAAATTATTTGTGAAAACAAGACAATGTATACTAGAAAATACTTCTTGATTTAACAGTATATCTGGAATAGAAACAAGACAAAAACTCAGTCAGAAAACATTCTTCTTTTTGCAGTGTAAGATTTGATGTTAAGGAATGCAGTTATGCAATAGAACATGCAGTCTGTACAGTCCAAAAATCATAATGTCTACAGAAAGTCTCAAGGAAAGATGTCAAGATCATACTCACCCAGAGCAGGTTCAGCACAGTCCTTATACTGTTCAGGAGTGCAGTATGGAGAGTCACCTAGAAACAACAAAGAAACAAAGACACAGAAAAAAAAAATTTAAGTGCCAAAGAAAACCTCTTCTTTATTCAGCCTTCTTAAATTAATAATGAAACACTGAAAACATGTTCTGGGAAGAAGAAAAACAGACCCAACCTTCACCCAGCCAGACTCTACACGACAAGGAAATAAACAACTGTGAGTACTGCATGTGTGAACAGGGTGCACATTGCAGGGGGTTTTTGGGCAGGGGGGGGGGGGGGGGTGCACTGACCCCCTTAATTAACACTTGGTCCTTGAAGGACGTCAAACAAGATGTATAGGGGGGTCAGTCTTTTAATAGTGAGAAATGTTTTCTGTGATCTGTATCTTAAATAATAATAATAAAAATAATAGTACATTTACATGTAGCACCCCTATAACGGTTCATACCATTACAAAAGCATAATCGTGCCATCCAATGTGAGAAAAAATTCATTCAACAGTCTGAAACTGGCAGATCTAGAGCACCGATAGACGTGGTAAGTGTTCACAAGACACTGAAATAGCTGTTTGTATCTAGATATAGTCTAAAATTAAAGTCAAATTAGACGCATAGTTTTTATAGTTTGACCTAAAGTAACTAAAATAGCTAATCGGAGGTTATTGTAGGTCAGAATACACTAAATATCCCTCTAAAAACTGAAAACTTTAATACGTTTTTATTTATAAATTAGATGTCATTTAAAATAAATACATACATTTGATTTACTGAAGCATGTATTACACAAACTAACATTATCGAAAAAGATGACACCCAAATGTATAATTCGCAACCTGTGTGCCAGTGGAAGAGGGAAATGTTCATGCTTCCACTCGCTCTTGGCCAAAATGTATCAGATATGTCTTGAATGTACATCACAGGGCAATCATTTAATGAATCTATAATTGCATTATTACAGCCTGTGCAAATGAAGGAGTAATCATGTATGAGATAATTGTGCCGTCAATTGAAGTAGTGAGAGGTTAAGGTTGGCACCATGGGTTAATATTAGTAGGGATCTTTATGAAAAAATGCAGTGCAAATTTATCAGACAGGTGAAAATGGAGACCATATAGTGTCATTAAAAAAGACCACTGTGGCTCTAACGTTGAAGATCAGCTGTACAATGGCATTAAGAATGGGACACAAAGGGCACTAAGTCACAACGAGAAGCTTGTGAAATCATATTATGAAATCATGGGAATATATTACGTCTTTAAAAAGGCCATGAAAATTGTGCTGAAATTTCCATTTTATCAGTGAAATGAAATGAAAAATTGAAGACTACTTTGGGAAGAGCTCTTCCACATGTCTCAAATTATACAATATGTCAAGTTCAGATGCAGGTTCTGCTTACAAGCCCTTGCTGTCAGAATGTGGGATTGTTCCAAGGTACCTTTGACCCACAGAAAGCTGGTTTCATTTCGATATTCTGACCTCTCCTAAACAAGTTCAGCCAGGATTTGTTTGACTGCCAAAAGCAAACCGCAAACACCACAAGGCATCGAGTTATCACTATGCATACAACCTCATCCTGTCACACTTTTCGGCATGAGCATATGAAATCTGACATTACCAACTGAGCCTTCATCAAGACTTAAAGCCCTTAGACAGTGGTTTACAGAGAGAAGAAGAATATATGATATCTTGCTGGTTTCATGATAGACAGTACGAACTCTATTTGTCGTGACTGTCATCACAGACATTATCAGTAACATCTTTATTCAATTATTAATCTCATTACATAAAGGGCTGTACTGGGAAATTTATTATTTAATTTAATTTAATTTAATTTAGTTTAATTTAATTTAATTTAATTTAATTTAATTTAATTTAATTTAATAAAAAATTCTGTCAAGGTGAGCATTCTGACATGGATTTATTGGGGATTTTAATATATTTTATTATTGTATTTTATTTGAATATATGTAGACTGCTGTTGTTATCTTTTTAATATAAGTTTGGTTAGACTTTATATTGGTAGACTTTGTGGGCAATAAATTACTTTGGAATTTGCCAACTAAGTGACAATGTACTTGCAAAGTTTTTTATAGTCAGGAGGTCTGTTGACAATGTCTGTTGGTGGAACAGTGTCAGCAGATATTAAGTAGATAGTCTACTAACACTAATGAGAATAAGTTGGCATGAAGTTGCAATGTAACTTACAGTCAACTAAATGTGTAAAAGGGACAGTCGAAAGAAAGTCATACCATTGTTTTACTGTATGCTTTGGAAATATTTTATGTAAAATCTTGCTAACTTTCTGAAACTGAAACATCAAACTGAAAATACACTGTCAAAGTAAGACAGGGCAAGTAAAGTAAAGAGAAAGTTTGAAAGTTTGGAGCACTGTTGGTGAAGCACCTGGCATGTAGACCATCCTGCAGTTGCAGTTCTCAACGATGTATCGTGTCTCACACTCGATACGGCAGGCAGACACACTGTACACCTGAAAGAGGCCTGAATCCAGGGCTCTGGATACACATTCACCCCACGGAGGAGGAAGGTACGTCAGCTGAAACGAGAGAGAGGAGTATAATTCATTAGACAAATTATTAGTTTCATACCCTGACAGCATAAAAACCATTTTCTAACCACTGGCCAGAATTTTTTGTATTCTGCCTTGGAATAAAAGGGTACTGCACTCATACTGTTTTTTTTTAAAGGTAATTTGCTATTTGTTCCATTTGTCCCAAATGAACTGTCAGTGACATAAAAGTTTTGTTAGAGCAAGTTTAAAAAATGGCTGCTCTGGTGTGTTCCTTTCCATCTGACATAAAATCGATCAGCCAGCTTCCTGTCTTCCTGTCTAAATGGAAGGTAAAAGCCAGACTCTTGGAAAAATACAAACATCTAAAACAGGGATGGGCAAACTCAATCCTGCAGGGCCGGTGTCCTGCGTAGTTTTGCTCCAACCCTAATCAAACACACCTGCCTGTAGCTTCTAGTGATCTTCAAGACACTGATTAGGGTGTTCAGGTGTGTTTGATTAGGGGTGGAGCAAAACTCTGCAGGGACACCGGCCCTCGAGGATCAAGTTTGCCCATGCCTGATCTAAAATGTACCTATGTGCAGTTTTCAGCTGACAAGAACACTAGAGGCAGTAAAATACCAACACATCCGCTTTTTTCATGCAAATTAATATTACAAAGCAGATTATCAATTATCAAGACTCACTAATCACCTAAAAACCCTTAGTAATGCTGGATTTGTAAATTAATACACTTCAATGTTTGCGTCACATATTTATATCCATATGTATGGCTTCTCAAAAAAAAAAAAAAAAAAATGTTTCTCGTTCAACTCAATGCTGTGTTGCATTAGTGATGCAGGGGACTTGAATATAAGCCCTGTGAAATGGCTAGATGTTGTGTAAAAAAATGGTTTAGAATGGTTAATAGAATAATGAATATAAAACGTTATCATTATGAGTAATTGTATTAAATTGTCTCTCCTGAAACAACAGATTGTTATTTAATTAACTGTGGATTAAATGTAAGATTAATTAAGCTTCAAAACTGAAATCTCTTTTAATGATTTAAGTATTTTCTCGAATTTACTTTACAAAAGTAGATAGAATGCCATCTTGTGTAGACAAAAGTAACTCATCAACTCGTAAGTAGGAATGTCTCAGGTGGAACTGAAAACAGCATTAGATGCCTTGTCAAGTTACAATAATTTCAACTTTAACACTGTCAGGTTCTGTGTTTTCCCATGCCACAGTGTTCCATGTGCTTCTGTTGTCATCATGTGATCCCTTTGCTCTGTTTTCCCGCCATTTCTTGATGTTCATTAGTTTCACCTGTGTTCCTCCCCTGTGTGTAATCAGGTAATCATGTCCTGTGTATTTAAGTCTTGTGTTTAGTTCAGTCCAGCGTCCGGTATTGATCGTCATTCCTGTGACTTGTCTTCCTGAGTGTTCCTACATGGAGCAGGGGGAAAGCAGCCTTGAGGACCATATGAGACTTTACTTGTCCATAGCGAATTTCACCAGCTATCCGGACAACGTGCTCTGCGGGTTTTTCAACACCAGCCTTAACACCGCATTCAGAGCACAGTAGTCCAAAGATGGTCCTCGGGGCAACTACGCCGCTTATGTGGAGTAGACACTGGCAAGGAATGGATCTGCATTAACCGTCTGTGAGAAGGAAGACCTTGCCAGTGCCACTCCAGACCCAGTGACCAGCCCAACACCACCGATCTACAGGGAGTGCTTGCCAGAGCCCACTGCAGATGGAGAGCGAGCCGCGGTGCGCGAGCCTTTGCCAACGAGAGCGACAGGGCCAAATACCACTCTGGAGGAGGAGCTCACGAATCCGTCTGACCAGGTGCGAGAGCCGGCAACATTGCCCAAGGTGGGAGTACTGGTGGAGATAGAGGGACCGAGCGAGGGTTTCACCCACCCTCCCACTGCTAACGGTGAGCAGCTGCTGGACACTGGGATGTTGCTCATCGACTTCTGGAGTGAAGTCATCCCTCCCCCACTGTCTCCATTCAGCAAAGGTCTTTCTCCTCAACTGTTTCCAGACAGTCTCCTTGTCGCCCTGGTTCCCGAAGAGATAAGCTCCAGAGTCATGAGTGACATCCATCCTACCCACCTTCTCCTCCTCCGCTGATGAAAGCTTCAGCAGCCAATCAGCCAGCTCCAGTGTTGCTGCAGGCAGTCAGCCCCCCAGCTTGTCCTGAAGCTCCAGAGGGGGAGCTCGCTTTGAGGTGCTGCCTACCTGCATTGCCCTCTGGAAGGTGTCGCCCAGCGTCAGCTCCTCCAGCCTTCGAGCTGCGGACTCCGCCTCGGCCCTCCGACCCTACCACTCCACGTTGGCTCTCTCCTCCCTCGTCTCCTCCTTGGATCGTCAGCCCTCCAGTTCCGCCAGGCGCCCTCGTCCCTCCGGCTCCACCTTGGTCAGTCGTCGCCCTGCCATTCCCTCCGGACTTCGCTCCTCTGGCTGTGCCTCATCGCTCCGTCCTGCCGGCTTTGTTGAGCTCCTCCTTCCCTCCAGCTACGCCTTGGTCCTCTGTTGCTCTGGCTCCACTGTGGGCTTCTGTCCGATCGTCGTCGTCTCGCTCGGGTGAGCCGTCCGCTCCACCTCAGCCCTCCGGGACCTCGACGTCATCCTCACCCATCGGCTCTCCGTCTCCTCCTTGGGCTCCACCTACATCAGCGGCGTCTCCTGCGGGCGGCCCCCTGGAGTCGGTGGCCACAACTCCTCCCTCCATCGACTCCGCCCTGGGCCGTCCTCCTGGCTGGTTCCTGGGTTTCAGTCTCCCTGTTCCAGTTCATCTCCTGGCTCCTCCCTCCAAGAACTTCTCCCTGGCCACGTTTCCTTCCCCACGCCCTCCAGTTAATCTTCTGGCTCCTCCCTGGCTCCTCCCCCTCCCAGCTCCCTATGTCTTGTTTAGAAGGCGTGAGGACGCGCCTACAAAAGAGGGGGGTAATGTCAGGTTCTGTGTTTTCCCTTGCCCCAGTGTTCCATGTGCTTCTGTTGTCATCATGTAATCCCTTTGCTCTGTTTTCCTGCCATTTCTTGATGTTCATTAGTTTCACCTGTGTTCCTCCCCTGTGTGTAATCAGGTAATCATGTCCTGTGTATTTAAGTCCGGTATTGATCGTCATTCCTGTGAGTTGTGTTCCTACGTGTGATTCCTGTGTTCCAGTTGTGAGTGTTCTGTTTGTAATAAATCTACGTGTTTTGATAAACTCCTGCGATCCTGTGCCTTTCTGAGAGAGCAGTCGTGACGAACACGCAACACCAGCTCCAATGACGTGGACCAATCACGTCTCACAGATGGGACAAACGTTGCAAACTTTTGTATTCAGTAGCAAGTTGGCATGACAGCTGTTTAATTTGATGGCAACATGGCAGATCCCTTCCTGTGTTCTGTGTGAATGGCTTCTAAGTTGTTGCACTGCTGGGGTCTATTTTGCCTATAACTCAGGTGACTGGTATACGAATACATGTACAATTACATCCCTAATAAAATGACATTGTGTATTCAGCAAATGCATTAGTGCACATTTTGTTCCTTTAACAATATCATATTAAGTTGAGGTTAAGACTTATTAGGAGGTATGTTAATTTTCAGTGTTGGGTAAAAAAAATAAATAAAATAAATCACAATCTTAAGCTTAAGGGCCCTATCATATACCTGGTGCAATAAGGCGCAAGACGTGCTTGCCCCGACATGTTGCTATTTTCAGACCAACGCAACCTTAATTTTCCCGTTTTCCGCCATGTTGTTTAAATAGCAAATCCATTTGCGCCACTTTGTGGACTCATGGGTGTTTTGGTCTAGAAAAGAGGTGTGTTAAGGCGCATTGTTGGTGCGTAGCTATTTTGAGGAACTAAAATAGAATGTGCAATAGACCAGCTGAAAGCAGGTCTAAAGTCCAGCACAGAGCGCGTTAGTTGTGTGCCTCTCTTACACATTGCTTAAAACACGCAGGAAGTACAGAAATATATTTACAAATGAAAAAGATTTAAAGGATTAAAATATTACAAAAATTATTACTGTCTACATAAATATAAAAACCACTACCTCCATGCCTTCATCTCGGGGGGCCTTTTTAGTTTATTCATGACAACTTGCTTTTGTATAATGTTATTATTATTAGTAGTAGTATTTATTATATGCATATTTATATTTGTTTTATTAAAAACAAGCCTAGATTTGTCCACCTGTCAGGTTTTGGACCATATGGGGCATAGCATGTGTATTTGGATATAACTCAGTTTTTTTGACCACACTTTGTTATTATTGCTCATTTATTCTTTTTCTGGAAATTAGAACTTAATTTAGAAATAGTTTTGAAAAAAGTCTTTGCGCTTAACAAACAAAAATAATTATGTAGGCTAATGGATATCTGTGCGTACAACACCGTTTCTTTATCCACGAAAGAGAGAAAGAGAAAGTGAAATTTTGTTAAGCCAATGCGGTGATCAGTGCTCCATTTGGTTGGGTTATTCACACCACAATGCACTTAGAGAGTCAGCATAGTAATTGTGGCTGAAAGTTAAACAGAACTAAACAGAGTGACATTAAGCTTTATCAGCTAAAAAATAACAAGCTACTTTATTTGGAAAGTTTAGTGCAATCAGTTTTCAGGTTTTTACACTGCACACCCGTCAGAAAAAAAGTGAATTACAATTTGGCACACAGAGTGCACAGTGTCCCTGCATTCTGTTCTGTGCAAGACTGACAAAAATAACTGACAAGAATTTATCACAAAAAAGGCAAAATGCTGATTTACAGAGGTCTTCATCAAAGCAAATTTATCAAAAGCAACAAGCTGGTTCTGCCAGGTGCAGCAACAGGCATCCTGCTGGCATGCGTCCACTGACTGGAAGGAGTGTTTACTGTGTTACAAACATCCAACACAATCACACTCCACAATCCTTCATGAACAAACACACTGAACTGGCTCTCGTCTTACTGAACCTGGCAGAAAATGGAGAGGGAGGGTAGAAGGGAAGGAAGGCCGTGAATCTCAAGGGAGAGAGAAATATGGAGCGGGATTAAGGATTTAAGAGGGAATGACAAAAGAGATCGTAAACAACAAAAGGAAGAGACGTGGCACAGGAAATGCCAGGTGGAGCGAAGTAAGAGCCCATCTGCCCCGAAACAATAGGTTGCCCACATCCAGCATACATTACCCGTGCTTTCATGCAGGTCAGCTTCATTTAGACTCAACGGGAGGCATCGTGGGTAATGCAGTCTTAAGCCCGAAAGAGCCAAATGTGAATAATGAGCTGCCTTGGAGAGGATAAGAAGGGACATAATCTCTTCCCAACTGCGTCTGGAAACCACTGAGCATCAGGCACAGATTGAGCAACTGATTTCACACGGCTGCTGATGGGGAAAAAAGATATCTGACAGGCAAATGAAATTTGTCAGTGGAGATAAAATCAAAGCTATTTTGGCATGTGAAGACTTTAAAAGGCTTGCCGTCATACCTCTGCTCCAGGAATCCGAAATAAACCCAGCAGCCAGATCTGACACTGGTTATCAGAGGGGGAAACGCAGCAAACCGTATCTTTAAAACAAACTCAATGACAAGTTCTTTAGTAAACAGCCTTATAATAACTTCATTTGCATTTCTCCAGCTTGCCTTCAGACATGGTGCAGCCTATAGACTCTCTTTGAACTGTCTGAAAAACTGCCTTAATTAAACCTTGTGCAAAGTGTCGTAAATCATACTTGGAAGATTGCACCAGCAACACCAGCATCAAAGGAAAGCAAAAACAAGTTTAGACAACCGAAATCTTGTACATATTTGCATAATTCATTTAATATAATAAACATATTCAATGAACAATGTTCATTTAATTATTAAGACAATTATCATGAGAAATGAGAGCAAATGATGTACTAATAATTTTTGGAATAATTTCTATATCACTAAACATAATCGGTCACTCTTTGCAATAAGGTTCAGTAGTTAATGTAAGTTAATGTACATAATAGCATGAACTAATAATGAACAATACTTCATTTATTCAACATTTAATAATGCATTATTAAAATCCAAATTCATGCTATTTAACATTAGTTAACTGTGAGTTAACAAGAACTAATGAACAACTTTATTTCCATTCACTAACATAACCAAAGATGAATAAACACTGTAATAAATGTATTGTTTATTATTGGTTTATCATGTTAGCAAATACATTAACTAACATTACGTTATTATAAAGTGTTACCACATAATCAACTGCAGCTGAGTACTGCTTTTTTAACATCTCTATCTATTTCCTTTTTCAAAAATACCTCTTCATTTTCATTATAATTCTATCATTAGGATCACATTTTTTATTATGGTAAAGTATTAAATTACAAACAATACAATTATGTTTCATTAACCTGGTGTTAAATTGAAGGTTCTAATTATTACATACATTTTTTTTTACAATAGATCATTATTAAAATTACAACAAATCAGTGCAAGGTTGTATAAGCTATAATTTTTTAATTCAATGAGACAGCTTAGTTAGAAAATGCTGATGTTCCATTTTCATTAATTATTCACCAGTGATTAACACAGTGAGAGTTTAAATCAGGGTTCTGCCCTTGATACTGACATTCACTTTCAGCATCTGTATGTGTATGTGTGTGAGAGAGTGTGTGTAGCCGCAGCAGCTTATAATCACTTTTATTTGGCAAAGATAATAATTTAAAAAAAAAAAATTACAGTAAAGATTTCTAAATTGTGACAAAAAAGAGCACAACTGTTTTCAGCACTGATTAATGGACAATGATTGGACAATAATGATTTATGGTGGCTTAAGTGACACATTCTGGTTTGCTAACACTATACTGTAAAATAATACTAAAGTAATATTAAATACTAATACTAAATACAAAATTATACTAAATACATAATACTGAAGTTGGCTAAAAATGCAGTTTTATAGTATTTCTAATCCAATAAATACAGCTTTGGTGAGAAAAATAAATCTTCTGAACAAAAATTCATTAATTCATGCAAAATCTTATTTTTAGAATTGCAAAATCGTATTTCAATATTGTACATATTGTACTATACATTGTATACTGTATATAGGTCAAAATAAAATATGTACAGATACTGAATGAAAGAAAAAACATTCTGCAAACATCTAAATCTATTACAAATGTTTTATTATATTTAATTACTTCCATCTAAAGCTTGCAATGAAATATTAGCACAAAATGTGTTTTTCAAGGTTGTGTTTTTCAAGGTCAAAACTAAAAAGTTTAATAAATGAGCAATGTTAACATGAGTTTGAGCAAACTTACAAACAACTTACAAACTTACAAAATACACAATATAAAAGTCTATTTGAATAATTACAAAATATACTGTGTATCTATTTAATGATAGATATAACTGTGTATCTATTTAATGCCTCTGGACTGGGCAACTGGGGTGGTGGTTCCCATTTTTAAGAAGGGGGACCGGAGGGTGTGCTCCAACTATAGGGGGATCACACTCCTCAGCCTCCCTGGGAAAGTCTATGTCAGGGTACAGGAGAGGAGGATCCGGCCGATGGTTGAACCTAGGATCCAGGAGGAACAATGCGGTTTTCGTCCGGGCCGTGGTACACTGGACCAGTTCTATTCCCTCACCAGGGTGCTCGAAGGTTCATGGGTGTATGCCCAACCAGTCCACATGTGTTTTGTGGACTTGGAGAAGGCATTCAACCGTGTCCCTCGTGGCATTCTGTGGAGGGTGCTCTGGGAGTATGGGGTCAGAGGCGCTCTGTTAAGGGCTGTCTCATCCCTGTATGTACAGAGTAGGAGTTTGGTTCGCATTGCCGGCAATAAGTCACACTGTTTCCAGTGCATGTTGGACTCCGGCAGGGCTGCCCTTTGTCACCAATTCTGTTCATAATTTTTATGGACAAAATTTCAAAACGCAGCCTTGGGCCGGAGGGGGTCCGGTTTGGGGGCCACAGGATTTCATCTCTGTTATTCGCAGACGATATTGTTCTGTTGGCTGCATCGAATATGGACCTTCAGCATGCACTGGAGCGGTTTGCTGCCGAGTGTGGCATGGCTGGGATGAGAATCAGCACCTTCAAGTCCGAGGCCATGGTGCTCCACCGGAAAAAGGTGGTTTGCCATCTCCAGGTTGGAGGAAAGTCCTTACCCCAGGTGGAGGAGTTCAAGTATCTTGGGGTGTTGTTCACGAGTGAGGGAAGGATGGAACGTGAGATTGACAGGCGGATTGGTGCAGCGGCAGCAGTAATGCGGTCAATGTACCGGTCTGTTGTGGTAAAGAAGGAGCTGAGCCGAAAGGTAAAGCTCTCGATTTACCGGTCAATCTACGTTCCTACTCTCACCTATGGTCATGAGCTTTGGGTCATGACCGAAAGGACAGGATCTCGGATACAAGCGGCCGAAATGAGTTTCCTTCGAAGGGTGGCAGGGCGCACCCTTATAGATAGGGTGAGGAGCTCTGTCACCCGGGAGGAGCTCGGAGTAGAGCCGCTGCTCCTCCACATCGAAAGAAGTCAGTTGAGGTGGCTCGGGCATCTGTTTCGGATGCCTCCTGGACGCCTACCTAAGGGGGTGACCCAGGACATGCTGGAGGGACTATGTCTCTCGGCTGGCCTGGGAACGCCTTGGGATCCCCCCGGAGGAGCTGGAGGAAGTGTCTGGGGAGAGGGAAGTCTGGGGATCTCTCCCAAGACTGCTGCCCCCACGACCCGGCCCCGGAAAAGCGGTTGAAAATGAATGAATGAATCTATTTAATGTCACATTGAATTGTCATATAGACTTAACTAATATCTAGACTAAAATCCTGGTCCCACATGGTATTTACTGTCCTACAAGACATTTTCTCTAGGAATGGATCCAAAATACGACAGACATTCTGATTAGAATCCTGCACAGGTCTCTTGAAATGCTTTATGACTTTTTGACACATGCAGTATATTTCAAATTCATACAGAGTTGTCCAAGGACTAACCTACTTTTTGCTACTACATGTTTTTCCAAATTCTTTCAGTTTTCTTTAAATAAAGTATTTTTTCCTGTATAAATAAATTATTGGATAGATTTATATCTTCTCAAAGTTTTAGCCACAGCAGCTAAACCTTACTTTCTAAACTCACCTACCTACTTTGTTTCTTATCATAATAGCAATATATGTTGGAGAACCCAACACGCTATTTGAACACAGAATTCTCCTTTGCAGTCAAATACGTATTGTTTTTTTGCAAAAGAAAAAGTTGAAACATATCGAGACTGGTGAAATAGCATTAACTACGAAACCTAAGATTATGGATTATGGATTTTTTTTTTTTTTGCTTGGGTATATGAATAGTATAACAAATAACAAATATAGAGACATAGAAATACTAAGAACTCCTTCGTGTTTTCTTATTTTAATAATATAACAATGTTAGAATGAAACATAAACACATTTAGGAAAAGCCAGTGTTCTATAGTAAGTCTTTTTGTCAAAGTTTTATTTCTTTTTTTTACTATTTTTATTATTCACCTTTAAGGAAAGTGGAAATTATAGACCAGCAAAGGACCTCAAGCTGAAAACTCGGGTTGTTGTGAATACCATACCGCCATGTGTTAATGCACTAACCAGCTAATGGCACTGATGACAAGCAATGCCATGACTCCATAGTGTTAATACTAGTGTTCTCAAGAGCATGTTCAGCAATGCCTTCCAACAGGATGCTTCTGTTGACAGTGGTTTAGTTAAAATCACCAGTCATAACCAGTCTTTGTGTTACTGTATTATTTCTGGTCAATAGCGGATGCCAAATGCTCAAGGTCCCAGAATTTTGCTATAGGATTAACACTCTGTCACTCATCGCAATTTCAGGAGCTGCATTCAGTACACACACAGTACACACAGTAAAGGGGATTCAATTAGAGAATTTACTCTAAAGAAAAACTGTGTGAAATCAAACTTTACAATGCTTATCTTGTTAGTGCACATTGTTATTCTTTAGGGGAAAAATTTATCCATGCAAGTTAATCTAAAAAATAAAAAATCTTCAATAACAGTCAGTCCTTCTCTGTAGACATTAGTTTGATGGCTGCAGCCACAATATTATTAAACCCTTAAAGCCCCTCTTACCATTACTTTGCAAAAAGAAATCCCCGTCCCCTAATTTAAATAAGGTTGTCACTCCTGAAACTTTACAGGCTGTAAAACAGTAGTGATTGATAGGCCGTGACTTTGGCAAACGTTATGACATTTAACGCTGTGAATGCCAGTTTGTTTGTTCAAAACTAGTTTGAAGACCTAATTTAGTGTATTTAGTGTCAGTGTGTTGGGGGGGTTACGCTGCCAGAGGGATCACTAGAGACGCTCTCTAATGGAGGAGCGAGGGATGAGATAGACAGAAGGGAATGGAAAAATATCCCATGCCGGATGTTTTGCAGGTCCTATAAGCCTAGAGTAAAGTTAATTAACGAGTGCTAAATTTACAGAGCTCCCAACTGAGATGAAGCACAAAAGAAGAGAATGAAAAGGCATTTCTGGGTAAAATGTCATTCAGACTCAATCTATGAACTCAAGACTCTTCAATCAAATCAAAAGCCATCACCGCTCACTCCACGAGCTGCATTCATATTACATGATCTCAGAAACTAGCCACATTCACCTTGCTTGCTCTGTTTCGCCTTCTCTCTGGGTCTTTCGTAATGGGTTTCTTGCAACATTGCGTCAAAGAGTCATTACGGCCCCTGGCTAGGACATCAGGGTTAATGATAATGAGCTGGAGATACAACCTCCTGCACAGAACATATTTAAAAACAAATCGAGAACATTTTCGCAATCCACAGGAAAGTTGGCTTTTTGTGTGATCTTGGTTTAAATATTAATCCCATAGCTTATTCTGTTAATGTAAATTTGCATAATTAATGCCAGCCATTCATATGCTCTTGACAGGAATGATTAAAACATTCAAAAACAAACACAGATCCAAATGACCATTGCAAATGAAAAGCGAAGAGATTAATAAAGCTTGAATTTAAAGGATTAATTCATTTTATGGTCGACTTTTACAGCACATCTGACAGATTCAGTGAAGAGAGACATATTGAGTGAATGTGAGCACAGGCTGTGCGCTCAGTGGGTTCCGGCTGTGACAGAGATGCAGTTCCCAAAATATCAATCAGTCACACTGTTATTACCACAAAATAAACAATATACGTCCTGAATTCAATCAATGTTCCCCAATCAAAAAAACAAACAAAGAAACTGGTAAGAAACTGAATATGCAAAGATAGATTTGAAGATGAAAAAAAAGGCCTGAGAAAAGCACAATAAATGACTAGTTTCCCCGACACAGGGTGGAGCGAGTTGTCAAAACCAAGTTTATAACAAAGGGATTCAGAGGGAAATGTCCTGATCAGCTCAGCCAATTTTCTCAACAGGGGGTTACTTTAATATTTTCATTGATCTTTCTGGCACATTCACACACAAATCACACTTCAGTCTTAAGACTGTCCCCAAATAACTTGCTGTTTTCTCAAATAATACTTGGACAAAACAATATTGCAATACATTAAGCAAACAACAACAAAAGTAAAATCTGGAAAACAGGCAATTAAAGTTGATTGGTTGGTACACAACTGCTTAAATTTTGGTCAGCAATTAATTATTGTTTTTTGTTAAAGAAATAAACATTCGTTCATTCATTCATTCATTCATTCATTCATTCATTCATTCATTCATTCATTCATTCATTCATTCATTCATTCATTCATTCATTCATTCATTCATTCCAGCAAGGATTGTTAAATTGTTCAAAAGGCTATTTTAAATAAATTCTTCTCTATTTTTATTTATTATGAAAACCATAGATTGCACAACTGCTTTAAACATTGCTAATAATATTAAACATGTTTATTGAGCATCATGTCATAATTAAATAATGTTTTCTGTTCTGATCAGTTTTTGTGACATATTTTACTGAATTTTTGATTAAATAAATTCTATCTCAATGTAAACACACACTCATACACATGCAAGCAAACACGCATACATGTACAACAATATTATACATGCAATTGATATATCGAGTACTAACAAAAATAATTTGAATTATCACAGAATATTAATATCATATTTAACATCTAATGATTAATGTTTACAGACCTTGGTCAGTGTAATAAAACAAGTCAGTGATGGAGAAAAGTACAGTGCATTCAATGCCATGTTAGTTTTTGTCTACTTTCAGTGTTTCTCCTTAAAACTGTTTGTAAACTGGGCTATTCAATCTAGAACTGTTATTGAGTGTGTTCTATAGTGAAGTCTTTGTAATGTGATGAGGTGACTTGTCCCTGGCTGATAAACAGTGTTCTACAGTCAAACACATTAACTTACCAAAGTTATCCATAAAAGCCTGAGGCGATTCGGGTGCACACGTCCGCCATCAGCACATTGGTTCTCACACACACACAAACGCATCCACAAA
>CAIGQV010016547.1:18325292-18335529 GCA_903798115.1 Danio jaintianensis | reverse complement strand
TTGATGGTGGTGTGAAGAGCAGTTCAGAGTGGGTGTGGGGTGTTTTCCATGACTAGACAGCAAATCTAACACCAATAGCATCAACAAATAAAGAGGAAAAAGGTCGTATATTATGTTTATTAAAATGGATTTGCCATTTTAATGGATGCCAGTGACCTCAATATACTATTTTGTTTCTACGACTACAGGAGCTCTCAATTTAGCTTAAAAAAGCATACCACCAAACGCTTGCCAAACAGTCTAAATGTCCATAAATATAATTACACACCACAACTTTAGAGGGCTGAGGTTATTTGCACACTGTTATTAGTCTGTATTTCAGTTTAACAGCCACCTAAACATAACAATTAGCATAATTAAAACCAGCAATCATCCATAAGCACAACAAAAGTAAAGAGGCAAAGAAAACTACCACAGCATCCTGTAGTGACTTTCATAGTCTAATAGAAAATGCTATTATGTAACCTGGTGACCATTCATACTATGCAGAATATTTTAATGGACCCATTATGTATGATTTTATATACTGGAAAATACATTTAGTATATTCAGTAAATTGTAAAAAAAATTTAAATCAGATATTTTCAAAATGAATGATGGGACCTTAATCTCTCCTCTTACAACTTTTGATATAAAGGATTGAACAAAGCAATATTGACACTTTTTAGTAGTCTAAGAAGTTATGTGACCCTGGACCACAAAACCAGTCATAAGTTTAACACAAGAAGAATTTATACATCACTCGAAAGCTGAAAAGAATAACATTTCCAATGATATATACTTTGTTAGAATAAAACAATTTTACAAAAATTTGTATATAAACAAACAATATCAAAATTTTAAGAAAATTGCCTTTAAAGTTTTGATATATTTACAGGTACAAACAAAAAAATTAATAAAAACACAATTTTACATGATCTTAACCTAATTTTCTAATGATTTTTGGCATAAAAGAAAAATCTATAAATCCATATATAAATCCATACAATGTATTTTTGGCTATTGCAAAAAAATATACTTATGCAACATAAGACTGGGGTCACATATACAGTGCTCAGCATAATTGAGTACACCCCATTTTGAAAATGAATATTTTTATCCATTTCTCAGTGAATATAGGCAATGTATTTTGGTGCATTTAAACAAAACAGATCTATATATACAAATATATTTATTAAAATAATATTTTAGTCACCAAACATACTTAGAAATTGAAAGATAATACAATTAAATGTAAGCAAAATATTGCAAAAAATAGCATATAAATTTGGTTTTACTAGTTTTTGGGCCGTTATCGTAAGTTATTTTGTTAGATAAGCTCCAGATTTGGCTTCAGTACTGACTAATCTAATGTATATGCACAAATATAATATTGTATAGCTTCCTATTAAAAATATGAATTTAAAAGACTGATTTGTGAGGGCTGTACTTATATATGCTGAGCACTGTATGTATCAAAAATAAACACATTTAATAACAGAAAAAAGTACTGACAACTAATTACCTTGCTTTGCTTTGCCATACCATATTTATTTCCATAAACTACTGAAATGTCAGGAAAGTGACTTTGTTAAACTTTGTTAAAAGTTGGAGCAGAGATCAAGGTTCCATAATTCAAAACACTCATACATGCTACAGGCAATTGTTAATTAAAAGATAATTTTACACTGCTAGCTAATGTGCGCATCACTGTTCTTTGTGTTTTTTAGTACAGATACTACATTTGTTTTATAAGCCGCAGTGTCATCTTTTAACATAGAGCTACAGTATGATCATCACAATTTTGACAATGAAATTATTGTTGTGTTGCAGACAACAAACACATTTGCTTCTTGAAAAATCATCACTTGCCATCTTTAAGGGTGTGTGTGTCACCAATCAACACTAGTAATGTATCTCTGTTTAAATAAATATATATATATATATATATAAAGGATTTTTTTACATTTCATATGCAGTAAGTACGGGGCGGCGCGGTGGCCAGTGGGTATTGCTGTCGCCTCACAGCAAGAAGGTTTCTGGTTCGAGCCTCTGCTGAGTCAGTTGGCATTTCTGTGTGGAGTTTGCATGTTCTCACCATGTTCGCTTGGGCTTCCTCCGGGTGCTCCGGTTTCCCCCACAAGTTCAAAGACATGCGGTACAGGTGAATTGGGTAAGCTAAATTATCTGAAGTGTATGTGTGTGAATGAGAGTGTATGGGTGTTTCCCAGTAATGGTTTGCAGCTGGAAGGGCATCCGCTGCGTAAAACATATGCTGGATAAGTTGGTGGTTCATTCCGCTGTTGCGACCCCTGATTAATAAAGGGACTAAGCCAAAAAGAAAATGAATGAATGAATGCAGTAAGTATACTAACCGGCCAATTTATTAGGTACACCTTACCGGGTTGGACCCCCTTTTGCCTTTAGAATGGCCTTAATCCTTTGTGGCAATATTGGAAATATTGGAAATATTTCTTAGAGATTTTGGTCCATATTGACATGGTAGTATCACAAAGATGCTGCAGATTTGTTGGCTGCACATCCAGGATGCAAATCCTCTCGTTCCACCACATCCCAAAGGTGCTCTATTGCAGGGATTCTCAACCGGTGGGCCTCAGCGATCCTGCAGGTGGGCCACGAGATTAAAACTAACTCTCAGTATTATACTATAATTTTTAGATTGCATTATAATATGCTATATTAAAATGATCGAAGTAATGCGCTTTCTCCTGTCCTCTGGTTGATTACTTCAAACTCGGCGCAAAAACAGCCTCATGATCGCATCTGCAACTACAGGCATGTCTGTTCATTCACAAACTATGCGTGAAGTGAAAGTATTCCTTTGTGAATTTTTGTGTGAACTATTTAATATATCCGCAGAGTTGTCCAAATTAATGTCCCGTGAGTGTTTTATAATGGACGCGTGACCATACAGGAGGATCTAGCGAGGCTCAATGGTGTTTCTGCCATAGAATGTAAAATAAATTTGCATATGAGCTTCAGACACGCTCTGGCGGAGCTGTTCATTGTTCCTCTCAGCGATCTCCCAATAATATCAAGCTGTAAACCGCCATCAGATTGACGCGTTTCAACAGATTTAGGGTGTTTTACTGTATTTTACATTTGTCTTTATATTTCTAAATAGTAGATATTTAATAGTAGATATTCAGTCAGTCCTGTTTAAAGCAGAGGCTAGGCTTTTGCAATATCCCTTTTGACTTTTTTGAATCTGTGTATGTTTAAAAAATAAATAAATAAATAAATAAAATTATATATTTTTATAAAATGCTGATAATAAAACAAATGTACAATACATATTTGTTATAATAATATAATATAATATAATATAGGGCCTCACGGTGGCGCAGTGGGTAGCACAATCGCCTCACAGCAAGAAGGTCGCTGGTTCGAGCCTCGGCTGGGTCAGTTGGCATTTCTGTGTGGAGTTTGCATGTTCTCCCCGTGTTGGCGTGGGTTTCCTCCGAGTGATCCGGTTTCCCCCACAAGTCCAAAGACATGCGCTATAGGTGAATTGGGTAAGCTAAATTGTCCGTAGTGTATGAGTGTGTGTGGATGTTTCCCAGTGATAGGTTGCGGCTGGAAGGGCATCTGCTGCGTAAAACATATGCTGGATAAGTTGGCGGTTCATTCAGCTGTGGCGACCCCAGATTAATAAAGGGACTAAGCTGAAAAGAAAATGAATGAATAATATAATATAATATAATATAATATAATATAATATAATATAATATAATATAATATAATATAATATAATAAAATAAAATATAATATAATATAATATAATATAATATTTGTTAATAAATAAAGGTTTAAATGAGGTGGGCCTTCAAAAATTGATCGGAGAAAGAAGTGGGCCCTGCAGTGAAAAAGGTTTAGAACCCCTGCTCTATTTGGTTGAGTTCTAGTGACTGTGGAGGCCATTTGAGTACAGTGAACTCATTGTCATGTTCAAGAAACCAGTCTGAGATGATTCGCACTTTATGACATGGCGCGTTATCCTGCACCTCAGAAGATGGATACACACTGTGGTCATAAAGGGATGGACATGGTCAGCAACAATACTCAGGTGGGCTGTGGCATTGACACGATGCTCAATTGGTACTAATGGTCCCAAAGTGTGTCAAGAAAATATCCCCTACACCATTACACCACCACCACCAACCTGAACCGTTGATACAAGGCAGGATGGATCCATTCCTTCATGTTGTTGACACCAAATTCTGACCCTACCATCCGAATGTCGCAGCAGAAATCGAGACTCATCAAATCAGGCAACGTTTTTCCAATCTTCTATTGTCCAATTTTGGTGAGCATGTGCAAATTGTAGCTTCAGTTTTCTGTTCTTAGCTGACAGGAATGGCACCCGGTGTGGTCTTCTGCTGCTGTAGCCCATCCGCCTCAAGGTTCGACGTGTTGTGCATTTAGAGATGCTCTTCTGCATACCTCGGTTGTAACGAGTGGTTTTTGGAGTTACTGTTGCCTTTCTATCAGCTCGAACCAGTCTGGCCATTCTCCTCTGACCTCTGGCATCAACAAGGTATTTGTGCCCACAGAACTGCTGCTCACTGGATATTTTCCTTTTTTTCGGACCATTCTCTGTAACCCTAGAGATGGTTGAACGTGAAAATCCCAGTAGATCAGCAGTTTCTGAAATACTCAGACCAGCCCGTCTGGCACCAACAACCATGCCACATTCCAAGTCACTTAAATCACGTTTCTTCCCCATTCTGATGCTCGGTTTGAACTGCAGCAGATCGTCTTGACCATGTCTACATGCCTAAATGCATTGAGTTGCTGCCATGTGATTGGCTGATTAGAAATTTGCATTAACGAGCAGTTGGACAGGTGTACCTAATAAAGTGGCAGGTGAGTGTATACTGTAGATCACTTCTCAAAAACAAGCAAAAAAAAACCTGTCAATCAAACAATATCACAGCAATAGCAATCAACAACAATCCAATAGCCTTACATTTCTTGTCCAAGAAGCTGTTCTTCTCTGCTATACAGTACAATAGACATGAAAAAAGATTGTACTTCTGTTTCATGCCAACTATAAATCGACAATTATTAAGGATGAAAATCATATTTGTTTTCATATCAGTTTCGACAAAACCAGAATGCTAGGCTTGATTTCTGCTCACTTCTGAGACTGATTCAGTGAGACAGATTGCAAACAAACGGCAATCAAACAGCCAGCAAGGTCAAGGCTGGAGATATTAAAGCCTCACAGCATCAGACAAACTAAAACAAAGTGGAGAGCTACATAACCACAGAATAGCTAACAGTCAATAGCCTTTAAAATTAATCATAATTGCACAGACTCTCACCTACAGTATCTCTCTCACATATACACACGATGCGATGCGATGCGATGATCTCTCAAGATTGAGCACCCTGAGGGGTTGATAAAATATAAACTGTGCACATGAAACAGAATAGAAACTAGGAGCAATGAGGAGCATGAACACATGGATGTGGATTAAAAGGCACTATTAACCTTGGTGATCCTGTTTTGACAGGGTCTGAGTGAGTCAGCAGTTCTGTGCTGTTGCGTGGGATGCATCAGTATGCTTTAGCATTTATTAACCCAGCCCTTATGAAAAGATATTGCTTTGGTGACAAAAAAAATAAATAAAGAAAAATGTTAGTGCACTAAAATGCATGTTGAAATTTTTTTTTTAATGTTTTGTTGGTTCATCCATACACTATACTGCACAAATTCAGAAATCAAATTGCTTATAAGCTGAGCTAAAAAGGTTAATGATTTACAATAAGGTTGTATTAGCTGACTTTAAATAATGCATTAGTTAGCATGATCTAATGGTGAACATTATGAGTTTCTACAGCAATACATCATATTTGTTAATGTTAACTTAAATTCTAATATTTACATTAACAGTTTAATTAGTTAATGTTTCCTTACACATGCACTAATGTACAGTATTTGTAAATGGATTAGATGACATGACCTAACAATGAACAATACATTTATTCAGCAATACATTGTTTTGTTTAACAATAATCTTTGTTAATGTAAACTTACAAATAAAGTAATGTGTTAGTTAATGCATTAGTTAACATGTGCAAATAGTGAATAAGGACTCAGGTTCATAATTACACACTCTTCAACTTGCATGTTATGTTTGTGGACTCTTTACTAATATGATTTATTACTAACAAAAGATTTGTTGAGGGAATTAGAAACATGATTTATCACTAGCAAACATCTTGTTCTTATTTGATTGATTTGTTTTTTTTTTTTCGAGTGGCTGCAACTTAATTTTTGTAGTTCTCATAAGTAAACTGTTGTAGTTAGAACAACTTACATTTTTTAGTTACAACAACTTCATTTTTTCTAGTTACTGGAACTAAAATGTTCTAGTTACTGTAATTAAATTTTTCTAGTTGCACCAATTTTAAATTTCTAGTTAACCCAACCTTTTTTATTTTACCCAAATTAATATTTCAAATTTGCAAAACTTAATATTTTCTGTTCTTATGACTTAATTTTTGTAATTATCACACCTTAATTTTTTTGTTCTCATAACTTAATTTGTCTAGTTACAGCAACTTAATCTTTCTAGTTATCATAACTTATTTTGTTCTAGTTGTATGTATGTACGTTGTTGCTCCTTTGCTTTTTACTCTAGAGCAAAATGTAATGCACAAGATTCAACTCTGAAGATTGATATTTCTCCAGGTATACACTTTTCAGAATGTTTTGAGCCAACATATGTTTTAGGATTTTAGCACTGAACTCTTGTGATTAGATCATTCTAAATGGATGTTAACGCCATGGGTAAATAAAGCCTAATATATTTAGGATGAGAACAAATACTGCAATTGTTTGAGAGATAAAGTCTCAGAGAAAATTCAGAGGTGAAGTTAGTTCACTCACTCTTTGTTCTTGCGTAGCCACAAATGTCTGAAAGCCTGGGGCGACTCCAAAACCAAGCTCATGGACGAAAGGAGGGTCCGCTTGGCTGTGGATCTGGACTCTCACTCCTGCCTCAAATGCTGTCTCTTCTAACACAGAGAGAAAAAAAAAAAGTTAAAAGATTATTTGTGCTTCAACAGAATATAATAGAGTAGTTCAGCAGAAATAGTTGTGAATAAAGACATTTCAATGTTTAATACTTCTTGAAAAAAAGAAAAAAGCAGTTGATGCCCTTCATTTGATAAATTCATTGTAAGTTTGTATATGCCGATAAACACAGAAAATTCTAAATGAGAAACTGAAGGCACATTTTATGTAAGAGAATTACACACAATGTCAAAGAAAATGTTTTGACAAAAAAAATAAGTCTGCAATTCTTAAAATGATTTGAATTTATTATAGGGATAGTTCACCCAAAAATGAAAATGTTCTCAAGCTCAACTGGTGTCAAACCTTTATGAGTTTCTTTTTTCTGCTAAACTAAAAGACTAACTAAAAACTAAAACTAAAAATTCGGAAACCTCAAACCCTTGACTTCCATAATAGGAAAAGCAAATGCTATGGAATGCAATGGTTACAGGTTTTCAGCATTTTCTATGTTCAACAGAAAAAAGAAACTCAAACAAGGTTGTGAAAGGTGAATGATGAGTAAATGATGACATCATTTTTAGTTGTGGGTGAACTATCCCTTTAAGCATGATGTCATGTGTCACCAAATGGTACAAACAATCTAAATGCAAACATCAGATGGTACTAACACACTCTCGTTGTGCTGTAATAATACAGGAAAATCATGATCCTAAACTAATCCATACTGCCCATACTGCCCATGTCCATACTGGAATCTCAAATGTCCAGACAATGATTAATCGTTTATAAATTGTTTAAAGATTTTCAAAAATGCTCTTGAATCGATTCTTTTTGGTGAATTCTCACCACCAAAGAGAAAAGCTGGGAAGAATCTTGTCAATTTTAATAAATAAATATACATAATTTTAAATAATTGATTAATAATAGTTTTAAAAATCACTTTGCAAAACCCTCAACAAGATTCTGCATTCCAAATATCAGAGCAATTCAATAATTTAGGTGCCAACACCCAGTTCACCCATAGATAGCCACATTGACTTAACAGTTAAAATATCAGCATTAGACAAGCACAAAGCACATGCAGGGGTGTAAGGGATTAAAAGCTCAGAGAAATATTGCGGTGCCAGACCATTCAAGGCTTTATAAGTTAGCATTTAAAAATGAATGCAAAAACAAACAGGAAGCTAGTGCATTTTTATGATTTATATGTTATGAAAATGAAAATTATGTTATGGAATCTACTTAAGGTAGCTTTTGAAGCTCCGTCCAACAAAGCATTATAATAATCAATTTGTGGGAAAAAAAAAAGGTTTTGGTTAAACGTTGGGATGAGGTTTGGCAAGATTTCTGAGATGAAAAAAGATGTCTTGATTGTGTTGTGAACATCACAACATAGGATTAAATATCACCCCCATATTTATCAGTTTAGTTTGAGGTTGGGCTAAGGTTGTGGGCTCTGCTTTGCGCAGCTGATGCATTAAATCTGAGACAGTTCTTGTAACTGTTTAGACAGAGAATTTGTCAGACATTCATTTTTCAATCTCAGTAAGACTTTGGGAGAATAAGTCATATTGACATCTGTCATATTGACAGTCATACTGACATCTGGTTTGAATGTATATACATAGATCTGAGTGTCATCTGTATAAAAATGAAAGTTAAGACCAAGTGCAACGTTGACCAAGAGGGAAAATATAAAAAATTTAATTATTCATATTATTCAAAACATCTTATAATTAAAGCCAAACATGTATCTGTTTGTGAAAGAAATCCATTTGTCATGATCTGAAGTGCCAGAGTCATGATCTACTTCTGCACTTTCTCACGCCGTGTTGGCTATTCTCTTTATATAATATGACAAAGTAGCAGCTTTAGCACCATTAATCTCAATTCAACACCATACAGCACAGTCCCATAAAATCTCTAAAACATCCCATAAAGGTGAAAATACTAGAAAATGAGACCTATTCCACAGCCTTCCTGTTTTTCTTGCTTTCAAACGTATTGCCGTGACTCACAGGACACTCACACATTTAATATCTGTCATTTTGCTTGATTAGCCGTGCCTCTCTGCCCTGTGATATTGGTTGTGAGAGATGTGTTCATTTGTTCCCCCTGCCTCATCTGTTCTCAAAGCCCTGGCTAGGAGAGAGGCCCTGTTCAGTCACCTAGACCCCCGTGGGCTCGCAGGCATCTTAACAACCATCTATAACAGGAGAGCACGCCACAAAGCCCCCCCACGCTCCACACACACTCCAGAGGCCAAAGCACTGATGGAAACACACCATGACAGCAGCCGCACACACACTGAGACCAGTCAATACTTGCAGCAGTGTGTGTGGGTGTTCTTGTGCCCCTTATCAAATTCACCAAAGTGTAGCTTGTCAAATATGATGGGTATTAGTTTCCAGACAGTAAAAAGCTCAAGACATTTCAGGCACACAACTGGACTCAAGAGTAGAAATTCTCTAAAGTATTTTCTGCAAAGAAGGAAAAAAAGAAACATATTCTGGTCTCAGTTGTCATCTTCCAATCATTTTCTGTCATTGACCAGCATGTAAGAGTAATGCACTTCCTGTCAGCATAAAATAGCAACCAGCTGAATGCGCATTATAGCACTTAGAACTACAATCCACATGAGTAAATAATTAAAAACAAAATGCTTTGAGCCAAAACGAATGAAGACGCTCAAACAAAATGAACATTGAAGTATATAGTCTTATCACTTATTACAGAGCTTTTTACCACAAAAATAATTACAAAAACATCAAATATTGATTTAGGATAAAATTGCTTGCGGGACATCTTTTTCTGTTTATTATCTTACAATTCATTGCAGTGTACAAAACCATCATTCTAGCAACAAGATAAAACCTTTTAACACAAGCTTGTTCTCAATAATGAAGTGCTGCATTGTTGAGAACCTGCATTTTCCTTTTACAGTATGGTAACTTAATGCTGCTTTTGAATGAAATGAGAGAGATATTGGCCTGGTTTGATAAAAGAGGAAATGGGAGAAATGAAAGAAGGTTCAAGCACAGATACCCTGATAAGTGCAATTCTACAGTGTAAGTTTTACAGAAGTAAAAACAGTTTACACAATTGATTAACAACCTCAGAGCTCAACAGGTCTGTTTCTATAGGTTTATCAGTTATTGTTAATAATCTATTTACTATATATATATATATATATATATATAGTAAATAGAT
>CAIGQV010016547.1:18302814-18320292 GCA_903798115.1 Danio jaintianensis | reverse complement strand
ACCTATAAAGCTTTAAATAATCTAGCTCCTGTTTATCTAACCAACCTACTGTCTCGCTACAATCCAACCCGCTCTTTAAGATCTCAAAACTCAGGGCTTCTGGTAGTACCTAGAATACCAAAGTCGAGTAAAGGTGGTCGAGCCTTCTCATTTATGGCCTTCCTTATAATGTCAGAGGCTCAGACATACTCTCTCAGTTCAAAACTAGATTAAAGACCTATCTTTTTAGTAAAGCATACACTCAATGCATCACATAACGGTATGATGCATGAATGTGCTCCACGCAGGTGAGCTGGCTGGACATCACCTGTAGGACACACTCCTCAATACACCAGACATTGTTTTAGAAACTCTCATATGCTTTACATGTTTGTTTCTATGTTTGTTTATTTAACTGCTATTTTCATCTATAACACTCAATTTTTGCATCTTGTTTAAATACACTATGAACAGCAGCTACGCTAATTATTTTCTTTATTCTCTATTTCCACCTGGGGATACTCATTCCGAGGTCCCTAGAGACTATGCAGCGCCATTGATGCGATCCAAGACCTGTGAAGAGATGAAACCAAGGTATCCATAATCCTGGACCAGGTCGTATCCCTGATGCTGATGCTGTGGTCGTCATAGAGAAATGGAGTGCATGAGACTGATTCCTGAATGACCACTGTGATAAACGAGTCCCCACATTGATCCTGTGGGCCAACCTGACTGCCTGCCGGTGCCCTACTCACACCTGCAGCTTCTCCACGATGGACGTCCAGCTTCTTCAGCCTCCAGCGCCTAGACTGCAGCTCTGAACAGGAAGTTTGGCCAGATGAAAAATGGTCGTGCCTAACAGAGCCTAGTTTCTCTCAAGGTTTTTTTTTCCCTTCACTTCAACAATTGGTGAAGTTTTTTTTTCCTCGCCACTGTCGCCACTGGCTTGCTCGGATCGGGACTTGTGGAGTTGTGCTTCGGTGGATTTGCTCTACAGTGTTTGAACTTTCAGCAGTGAAATTTAGACCACACTGAACTAAACTAAACTGAACTTCAACTCTGAAATCTGAACTTTACTAGAACTATGTTAAGCTGCTTTGACACAATTTACATTGTGAAAAGCGCTATATAAATAAACCTGACTTGACTTGACTTGATATAAAACTGTTCATTATATGCTGTATCTGGTTGAGAAGAAGGCTTGGGCTTTCACCCTTTCTCAGTACAGTCGTCATCATAATGAGGCGTGTGTGGGATGTAAGAAAGAACATGTCGTGTGTGTGTCTCTGCAGGTCAATGATGAGATGTGAATGTTTGCTGTTAGGGTGGTGAGAGGTTGGTGAATAATTTCTTATTTGTATGTTGGAAGCATTGTGATGCTAATTCATTGTTTGTTCCAGATAACAATCTGTCACTCCAAATTAAAGCCGTGGAGTATAAGGCAACAGAATGAAGAGAGAAGCACAAACAGAAAAAAAGGAGGCTCAGGCATTAGCTGCTGTTGTAGACAGACTAAATTCGAGAACGTGGTAGCATAGTAATGCATTTAATGCAGGCAGTAAACACATGAATAATCTGATAATTATTATAACTTGAAAATGACATTTTAATTAAGTGCATTTAAGATGTGCATGTGTTGTAGGTTATCTGTTTTCTCTTATGCATGAGGTATGTCCCATGTCCTTTATATCCCTGAATATTTGTTCACCTCAGCAGTCCTTGGCTTCTACTGCAGTACCTATAAATCTGCCAACTACATGCAAACAATGCGAGCAATCATTTCCTCACAATAGCCACCACTACATAGACTCAATCTTTCACAATCTTTTCACACTCATGTATGCATGGTGTCTCATAATTCTTGGACAACATATCAAACATTTTAATAGCTTTATTTCTAAACTTCTGAATTAAAAAAAATCTAATACCCCGATTTCATTATTATTATCAGTTTTGAAACTATTGTGCTGCTTAATACTTCTGTGAAAATTACGATGGTAACCCTTGAGGTAACACTTTAGAATAGTGGTCGTTGATGTCCATTAGGTAATATATTTACTAACATTAACTAAGTATGAATCATCTTGTAAAGCATTAATTAATCGTAGTTCAACATTTACCTATGCACTATTAAAATCCAAAGTCATGCTTGTTAACGTTAGTTAATGAACTATCAGTTAACATGAACTAATGTGAACTAATGTTATTTAACTAACCTTAACAAAGATGAATAAATGTTGTAATAAATGTATTACTAATTGCTTGTTCATGTTAGTAAATGCATTACTAATGGACCCTTATTTTAAAGTGTTACTAACTTTAGTTTAAGTACCAATTCCTAATATTAACTACTGGCTTATTACCTATTGGCTGTTTATTAGTATTTACAAAGTATGATCTTATTCCTTAATCCAATATACTCAATACCTAAGCTAACTATTAATAAGCATCTAATTAGTAGTCAGCTAAACTAAAAGTTTAATTAATCCTTTGTTAATAGCAAGAACTGTACCTTAAAATAAAGTGTGTTCATTATGATACATTTAAAAAAAAAAATCTAAGTATAAAAACTAAAAGAAAATTGCACAGTCACTTTTGTTCAACTTGATCTGTCCTTGCTGAATGAAAGTACTGAATCTAGTTTAGACCTTGAACAGAAGTCTATTTAAATCTATTGTGGGGAATAAGGATAAACTTATTTCACTTTCATAGAAATGTATGCTGAGGGCAAATATACAAGTCCTGTTATATAATTTGACAGAGAAGTCCTGGGATTTGTAAATCAGAGGTGAGCAATTATTGAACTGCAGTTCAGGAGTCGCAGAAGCCCTATGTGTTCTGCACTTCACAATCACTCAACCACAGCCCGTTCGCTGTTCCAGAGAACTCATCAAATAAAATACAACCAAATGTGGCCTGTTAGTGATATCCTGACAGACATTTGCAATTTTCATTTGTCTGCGTTTGATCCCTCAACCTCACACAGTACAAGCAAAAAAACGTCTTTGAGCTGCAGGCAGATCTTCCTAAAACTGAAATCATCTGCATAATGACTGTTCATTAATGAACACCCTATAATTGCCTCTGCAATTAAAGTATTCCTACCAAAATACATCCTAAAACATATCTTGTGACTGCTGGAAGAAGGTGTAACACTAAAAGGAAATTAAATATATGTGTATGGCTATATCTGAAGCCTTCTAAAGTCATTCTTTATGAAGTTTTTCATTAAAACTTGCTGGACACGTGATTTGTAAAAGCCCTTACTTTTGTGGCTTATCAGAATATAAAAAAAGTTCTCAGTTATGCCACATTGGTTATGTAAATCTGAATTAAATTATCAGATTGTAGATCTGTTTACATGTACTTTGTACTCTAAATATTGTAATCTGACGTAAAAATCAAAAATCATTAAAACGTTTAAGTTTAGGTTCAATGTAGATTTTTTTTTTTTTTTTTAAAGAAGCTATAGTGTTTGAAAATAAACATATTAGTTTTCAATTCTGAAAGTCCATACCTCACATGGGTGTTCTTTGTTTATGCACATTAATACGAAAACCATTTAATAGCCTTGGATGTTTAATTTAGTTTAATTTCTTAATTCTAATGTCTAATGTTTTAATTCTTTGGTATTTATATTATTTTAATGATATTATTTATTGGGATAATTTATACTCATATTTAGTTCACTGAACATTTCTAAAATAATGTGCTGCATTAAGCAGCATAATAAAAATAAAAGTCAGTGCTTTTGCGTTTATCATGCATTAATCAAAATATGAGCAGGCTAATGCATGTCAACACTGCACTGCAGATGTGTCCCAGATACTTCTGAAAATGATTGAGATAGAAGTCAGATTAACATGGTAATTATTATTTTTCTTTTGTATTTTTGTATTTTTTTTGCTGTTGGATTGAATTAGAAAAGGAATAAACCACTCCTTCCAATTCCATCAAGATTTCATTCTGATTGAGCTCAGTTCAATTGATCAAGATGTTTACTTAAACGTTTTTGAATCCGATAGAACCGTCAATCTGATTACAAACGGATTAAATGGGTGCATTTAAATGTAGCCATTGAAAGCCATCAATATATCAAAACATAAAATGGACACATGCTTGAAGACCAAAAAAGAAGTTTGGTCATTAATTCATGACATGTTTGGTTATTGTGAGCAGCATTCACATGCAAAATTTAAACGGTGGCTAGCAAAGAAAACCAGTCTAGTATTCATGTTGATCATGACTTGTATTAAAATGAAAAGTGAAAATGTAAATATGTGTAAAGTTGTAGCAATAATTGCATCATACAATTTTTGACCTACTAATGATTAGAGATTTGACAATCGGAAAGTTTCTCAGTGACTTATACATGGTTTGCTGTAGTTTCTTTTTCTCACAAATTATGATCATAGAGCAGATTATCAACACAAAAGCCTTATTTTATGTTGCTCTTTGCAGAGTTTTACAGAAAGACCTTCAAACATTTAAATAATGAGCATGATGGAAAAATAAAATAATTTTTTTGTCATTTACCTACAATATAAACTACCTTTCTGATATAGTCAGTTTTTTGGTATAGCTCACATAGTGCAGTGTTGTACATGTATTGTAGAGCATTTGAGTATGGATCCTATGAAACATGGTTCAACAAATCTGTATAAAAACTTTAAAACTCTTTGTGCAACTCTTGCTTTTGATGCATTGTGTTGGTTAGGTTTCAATTTTAAGTTAGAGTGATGCAAATGACAAAGCTAAACTGAATAAAACAAAGCAAAACAAACAAACAAAAAAGTTAATGTGGATGTTTCCTAAAAGTGCAGCAAAATGTACCCAAAGCAATGTATTTCAGTTTTTGCAGACATCTAACCAGAGTCCTTATTTCCATTGACACTGGATTTAACAGTTCTTATAAAAAGCAGGACTGTGCCTGAAAACTTTACGAAACTGGCAGAATGAGGTGAAATTTGATCGCACTGGAGCAGTCTGAGAACATGTCAAGCTAGCATTCAAAGACCACAGATTCTGACCAAAAATGAGAGGCTTCATTTAGGACTTTATTTTCTCGACCAAACTGTGGCCAAATTGCACAGTATGCATCTGGCTTTCCTCAGCACCAATGGTTTGTTTGTTAATCGGTCTGCAGCACAAAATTCAAACTACATTTACAAGCACCATCTTTTTTCTAGTTCTAAAGGCATAATTACACATTTGTCTTGTTCAAGGAATTTATTGTGGCAAAGAATTAGAAACCATAGAGAACGCCAGATGCATTCTCAGATGATTCTTGGTGAAATGTCCTTTCAACAGCAGTGTTGTTTTTAAAAGCATTATTTTAGACACGTAAATACATGTTGATTTGTGGGATTGCACACTATGAGAATGTGTTTTGTAAAAACCTACTAAAATTAAATATGCGCCCATGAAACAATTATCACTCTAGAAGTACTGCAATATTTTACTGTTTACAAGATGAGCACTGACTACAGATTGTGAATAAAATGTTCAGCATCCCCTAATGTTAAGCATACACTTTTTTTATAATAATGTATTATCCCCTGCTGTGTATAAATGGCCAGCACAACTCAGCAACTCTGATAGTTAAAATAATCTCAGCGTTTACCAGCCATAAATATGACTTTAGAGACTGTTCATGTTCAATTTCTGACTATTCTCATTTCTTTTATCATGCTCTACGATTTTGATCATTATTGCAATCCTTGTTTTTTTAGTCCAACACAACAAAGAATAAATACTTTAGTACTAAACAATTTTTTTTATGCGACTTCTCACAACACATCCTACAATGATCAAATGGTTATTGGTCAGTATAGGTCAACTTTTGCGCAGGGTGTGAATAACTTTTTGGTGGACTCGCTGCCTGTTGGTGAAAATTTACACAATTTTATCATTAGCGTTTTAAATGTGTATTGTTAATGTAAAATGATGTTCATTTGTACATAATGTTAATTCATAATAATGCTTTATATAATAATGTTAAATATACTGTTTATTATAATTCATTATTATTGTTTTATGCTAAAATGTTGATTGTTAAAAACACCATGTATTCATTCATTCATTTTCCTTTGGCTTAGTCCCTATTTATCAGGGGTCGCCACAGTGGAATGAACTGCCAAGTATTCCAGCATATGTTTTATGCAACGGATGCCCTTCCAGCCACAACCCAGTACTGGGAAAAATACACATACACTCTCACATTCACACACACTCATATATTACGACTAATTTAGTTCATCCAATTCACCTAGCGCATGTCTTTGGACTGTGGGGGAAACCAGAGCACCCAGAACATGCAAACTCCACACAGAAATCCCAACTGGCCCAGCCGGGACTCGAACAAGTGACGTTCTTGATGAGGCAACAGTGCTAACCACTGAGCCACCGTGCCGGCAAAAATACAATTTTTTACTATTTTTTTATCAGATATATATTACTGAATGTTAAATATAGTGTAAATATAATATAAATATGTAATACAAGTATTGTTTTTTTTTTTTTTTTTGCTTCACTACTATGTCATTTGTTTTATTATGTTCTGTTTAATGTAAACATAACAAATGCTTTGGCAATACACATGTAATATTTGTCATGCCAATAAAGCCAGTTTGAATTTAGGAAACGGGGAAAGAGGGAATCTGTCTATCTATCTCATTTTTACACTGTTGATTCAAAATTTGGAATTTGGAATTATTTTATCATATACATCAAGAATTGGCCTTAATTACTCTTCTTTTTATGTATTATATATTTATTTGTACATCAGCAATGATATAAAAAAAACAAGTAGCGTCTGTCTCAATTACCACTTTCATGCACATTAAACTGACAGATAAATCACACTCTTGTATTTTCGTGCTATTAATATTGTTGTTATTTTAGCAAACAGCTTTCTTTGTTCATTCAGAGCAATAAAACAGAGCTAAAGAGGATAAACTTTATCTCTCTAATGAACCCTACACATGCATTTTAGGTTTACTCATGTGTTAATGAAAGGATGTTAAGGAATAAACGCCATAGCATATTTACTTCAACTGCTAAGTCAATGTCGATGGCATGACCCAATTTAAAGGCTGCCAAAATTATAATTTTAAATCACCAAGAGCAACAGAAATGTGTCATTGTTCTTGCAATATTATGCATACATGTTCAAGCAGCTTCTACTATTTATTATTTAGCAACTATTCCCAGATGTTCCTTTTTAATTAATTCAAATTCAATCTATTTTAATTCAAAATGTTGCTTTAACTGGTATTTTTTTTTTGGTGGCCAAATGTGACTCTGACTATAAAATGATTATAAATCTGGCTCAATTCGTGCTTTTTTAGTCCAGCCAACATTCTGAACATTGACTGGATTTAAAAACAACTCTTCATTTAACATTTTAGTGCTTAATGTAATATGTCTTGTTAATTAAGACCAAGCAAAAAAAAAAAAAGTATTTATATTAACTTTATATTAGATGTTTTGCTCTTTTTGTGGTTGTCTGAACACATATGACCACATGAGCGTTTACACAACAAAAGCAATGGGAACAAACTTAACTTAGTGTTGTCCAATTGTGATTGAATTGACAAAAATGCATCTTACCCTCCAATTGTTCAAAACCTGTTTGAGTTTTTTTTCTTCTGTTGAACACAAAGGAATGTACCATAGTATTTTTTGTTCCTATTCTATGGATGTCATTGGCTGCATTCTTCCAACATTCTTCAGAAAATCTAGAGAAACCTATAAAAGCTTAGAACCACTTGATTGTGAGTAAATGATGAGGAAATTAGAATTTTTGTGTGAACTGTCCCATTTTACCAGGTGTAAAAGGGGCTTAAGAAATTCATATTTACCATCATTAACATATCATATATCATATAAACATATCATATATATATATGTATATGTATATGTTAAGTACACATTACACAATGCAAAACAGTCCACACTGAGTCCATTTGCCAGGTGATTATTGTGTATACACTGTAAAAAAAAATTTAAACAAACAAAAAACAAACAAACACACAATTTCTGCCTTATTTTTTTTTTTTAAGTTGAATCCAATTAACTTTACAGATAATTTCAACTTCTGTCATGATGTATTGATATAATTTTTACAGTATACATGCAATATCTATTGGTATTAAGACTAACAAATAAAACTACATAATATGACATTATAAAGTGTATGTAAGCACATATACTGAATGCTCACTGAATCACTTTTAGTGATTAAAGGAATAGTTCACCCGTTTTATTTAATCACCCATTTACTCACACTCAATTGGTTCTAAACTTTTGTGAATTTTCTCTTATAATGAACACAAAGAAATATATATTGAAGAACATTGGAAACCGGCAACCACTGACATCCTTAGTAGGGAAAACAAATACTATGGAAGTAAATGACTGTTGCTTTCCAACATTCTGCAAAATATCTACTTTTGTGTTCAACAGAAGAAACTCAAACAGGTTTAGAAGTGGAGGGACAGTAAATGATAACTGCCAAGGGGTAATAGAAACCTGCCTCTTCAAGGGGTAATAAAAACTCAAACAGGTTTAGAAGTGGAGGGACAGTAAATGATAACATAATTTTAATTTTTGGGTGAACTATGCCTTTAACATTTTCATTTTAGAGTGAAATAATCCTTTTATTGAAAATACTGGATTTAAAAAAAAAGATAAATCAGCAAGATAAAGCAAAGACGAATCAGTCTTTTGGTCTGTGCCTTTAGCAGACAGATGAGAAGAACACTCTCAAGTCAAAACCACGCCACTGCTTTTGAAGTCTGTCTCTTTGGGTCTTTTCTCTTCCACCTGGCACTTTAGATATTACAGATGAAAGACGGGTCATTATAAGGGGACGATGGGAAATGAGCAGGAGAGAGAGAGAGACAGAGACAGAGAGTCAATAACAACACTTTAATTCAGTTTCCTCTTTATACTCTCATTGACCGATCCATATGTGTTACAGTAAATCAGAGAATATTTTTATTTGTATTTTTTCAACACATTTTTAGACATCATTTTAATGACTAATTTCTAATAACTATAATATAAATACTATACTATAAATAACTATAATATTTTGCAATGTTTTCTTTTTTCTTTTTTTTTTTGCAAAATACTAGTGTGCAGCTTAAAGTGCATTTCAAAGGCTTAACTAGCTTAATTAGGTTAACTAGGCAAGTTTGGTTAATTACAGCAATAATGTTGGACAACGATGATGTTCTGTAGTCAATCCAAAAAAAAACCCACAACATTTTCTTAAAAGGGGTAATAGTATTGACCTTAAACAATATAAAAATTACCAGTTTTTATTTCAGCCAAACTAAAAGAAATACGACTTTCAACAGTATGATTTTCATCTGTGAAGACAAGACAGATTTGTACTTTGCCTCTTCAAATGGAGTGCTATCAATTTGTTCAGACTGCAGTGGCATACAGTAGCAACTAAATTAGTACAGCACCTTTAAAAATGTATATTTTATTCTCAAATACAACATGTTGGTGCATTTTTTGAAATCTGTTTTATTAAACGATTGTATTCAATAAAATAAGAATGCGGTGATTGTTGTGATAAGAAAAACTACATTTAAATAAATAAATGAATGAATAAATATTTAAAATGAAATAAATAAATAAAATAATTAAAAAAAATTCTGTATACAAAAGAAAACAAATAAATGTATTATTTTTGATGGCCTCCTTGATTTTTCCTGATTATTTAATGTTTTATTTGAAGTCTTATACTCATTTTTGAACCATGATCTTAGATTAGCACCAGTTCTGTCTTTGCTACTGACTAACCTAATGTAAAACCAAATGAAGTAGTTTAACATAAATTTATAGCATCCTATTGAAAGTATCACTTTACTGTAAAAGTGAAATGAGTATTTTTTTGTCAACTTTGTTAGTGTGTACTCATACTGTATATGCTGGGCACTGTATTTGCACAAGACCAAACAATTGTTGAATAAAAATTACTATTGACTCCAAGCTAGATTCAGTTCAATAATTAAGCAAGCCGCTTTATTTAAAGTTTAAGAGAAGAAAGAAATCATTCAAATATTTGCCACGTGAAATTTAATATCATTACAGATTGAGGCTATTAATTCCAGACGTAGTGATCAAGTGCCAAAACCTGCCGGCGTTTCCACAGCTACAAAGTGGAAAAAAACAACACATGCTGAGCAGACTGCATAAATACCCAGCTTTGATCACAACAGCAGGCATGAAGGACAGAACGAGAGAGCGAAGAGAGGTTTAACGGTCTCCTGCTAAACTATGTTTGTAAGACCAACTATATATCATTACATACTGCGGCACGAAGAAATCAAAACACAAACACATTGAGCAAAGAATTTTGACTCAGCCTTTTGTATTAATTTGAGTTCTATGTTAGGTTTACTTTTGGAATTTGAGGAACACGCTACTGAATATAAAATTAGCACAGTTACACATCAGAGGAATTCCATTACTGACATGCTTTACATTCAAACATCTAACTGACTAATTATGAATATTTATCTCTGTTTATAAAAAAACATGTTTTCTCAACTTTCTCAGAACTAAGCTCAATTATGTTAAATTAACACAAACATCAAAACATTTCCTCCGGCAAATGTCACTGTGCAGCAGCACAAAAAACGTTTGCCACAATGTTATTCAACATATTGACAACATATTAGCTATATACAACATACAGTATTAACTACAGATGTGAGTGTATTGAATACGGAATTAGTTAAGTACATTTGAGCATCATATTCATTGTTAACCAATGCTAACTATGTGTCTGTGCATGATGACATTTATGGGTAAATAATAATAATAATAATAATAATATTATTATTAATAATAATAATAATAATAATAATAATAATAATAATAATAATTATTATTATTATTATTATTATTATTATTAATTCTACATTTTATATAACTTTATTAAGATTATTTATTTTTATTGATTTATCTGAATGTCAGTTCAATATTTTTAATTACGTTTTTATTATTCTTTAAAAATGTCTATATTTTCTATCTTATCTATCTATCTATCTATCTATCTATCTATCTATCTATCTATCTATCTATCTATCTATCTATCTATCTATCTATCAAGAAAAATTAAATGAACAAAATAAAATAATTTAAAATAAATTAAATTAGAACAAAATAATTCCAATGCAACAATGATTGAAATAAAAGTTTAGAAATGTTAATGTTTTTGAATACATTTACCAATGCTTCATTGTTTTGACCAAAATTACAATAAAATAATGTATATTGTGAATTATTAATGCAATTTAAATGCACATTTTCTGTGTGAAAATATTGTAAAATGGATTTTACATTTGAGATTCAGAGCTGGATTTTCAGCATCCTTACTGCTGAGTTCAGTATCATAATCCTTTAGAAATCATTCTAATATGCTGGTTTGATGCTTTGTCATGACCATCTTATATTGGTATTTTATCATTAATGGATTTTTTTTTAATTATCATTCATGAATACATTTCTTCCAACTTTATATTTTTGTAAGAAAAAAACCTATTTGTCATGTTTTATTTTATGATACTTTAATGAATAGAAAGCTCAAAATGTATTTGGTTTTAAATGGATGAATTTTTTTTTACTTTGTATAAAACGCTCAGTATAACATTAAATGCAGCCTTGGTGAGCACAAGAGACTCTTTCAAAAACATTTAAACTGTTAATATTTTCAAAATTTTGACTGGTACTGTAAATATTCTAAAGCACAAAATCACTATTTGGTGACTATATGGACCATTTTATTAAAGACACACTCACACACACCCACACACCGCCTAAGTTGCAAGGGTGATGACAAAAAAGGAAGGCACAAACAAGAATTTACATAAAAGAAATAAACAAACATGGAGACAAACGTAAAAAGGTCTTTTGATACAGTTGGAACATTTTAAGGCACTGTGCTTGCTGAATCAATAGCATCGTCTCAGACAAACAGCACATCCAGACAGTCCAGTGATCTGCAGATAATTAAACCATACAAATTCAGCAACAGTAATTCCCCCCCCCCACCACCCCCACCACGCACACTCCTCTCTCTCTCTCTCTCTCTCTCTCTTCTACCTATTCTAATAAATGTGATCTTACTACACTACTTCTAATTCAGAATTCTAGATCCAACTAAATTAGTTCAGAGACTATGCAGTGCCACTAATCCAATCCAAGACCTGTGAAGAGATGATCCCAAGGTCTCCATAATCCCGGACCAGGCCGTATCCTGAGCAGCTGCTGTGGTGGTCATGGAGGAGTGGAGAGCATGAGACTGATTCCTGTGAGACCCTAGTGACAGACGAGTCTTCGCTGACGTCCAGTGTTCACCAGCCTCCGGCGCCTAGACTGCAGCAACGTTTGGCCATAGGAGAAATGGTCGTGCCCAACTGAGCCTGGTTTCTCTCGAGGTTGTTTTTCCTTCACTTTCGCAAATTGGTGAAGTTCGTTCCTCGCCGCTGTCGCCACTGGCTTGCATGGTTCGGGACTTGTAGAGCTGCGCATCGATGGATTCCTCTTCAGTGTTTGGACTCTCAGCAGTGAAAATTAAACCACACAGAACTGAACTGAACTTAAACTCTAAAAACTGAACTGACACCATTTCAATTCACTATAATCTTCTATGTGAAGCTGCTTTGACACAATCTACATTGTAAAAGCGCTATAGAAATAAAGATGAATTGAATTGAATTGAAATTACATTATATCCTTCTAATAAAACTCAAAGAGCTCTTCGTTCCAAACTTTAATGAGTTTCTTTTTTAGTTAAAGGAAGAGTATGTAATTTTCACCAGTAGAGGGGCATATTTAACACCAAACAAAGACCTAGTCTGATGACGCTGTGACAGAGTGTGGAATCATAGAAGTTGTGGTCTTCATTACATATACAGGACTCCTGCAGAAATCATATTCATGGATGAGCTAAAGTATTAAAAACTTATTATCATGGTAATGGGCGTCATGGTGGCGCAGTGGGTAGCACGATCGCCTCACAGCAAGAAGGTCGCTGGTTCGAGCCTCGGCTGGGTCAGTTGGCATTTCTGTGTGGAGTTTCTCCCTGTGTTTGCGTGGGTTTCCTCCGGGTGCTCCGGTTTCCCCCACAAGTCCAAAGACATGCGCTACAGGTGAATTGGGTAAGCTATATTGGCCGTAGTGTATGAGTGTGTATGGATGTATTCCCAGATAAATAAAGGGACTAAGCCGAGAAGAAAATGAATGAATGAATTATCATGGTAATATGAAGCAGGGTACAGCTGAAAGCCATCGAAAAGAAATAAGATGCTGAAGTAATTGCTGATGAGAGATGGGAGGAAAGCAGTGAAGCTTTTATTATGTCACAGCCTACTGCTTCTTGTTCTTCCGGTCATGATATGTGGGGAAGAACTAGCCCTGTTTCATCTAAATACATTTTAGGGCTCTGCTATAATGCTGCTCTGTGCAGTCTAATATAATGAACAACATATTAAAGCATCTTTGGTGTTTCCATGTTTTCTATAAAACCAAACTGGATACAAAATGACATCATCAGCATGGCCACATAGGACACAGTCATATGTGGATAATATATATATATAGGTATATATATATATATATATATATATATATAGGTCATCAAAATGTATAACACTGTTCCTGTGTGTTTTTTATTTTTAGTTGTATTTTTTTATGAAAAAACGTACATATTGTTCCCTTAAACAAAAGTTACTGTAGTTCCAAGGATGTTGGAAACTGGTAGACACAGACTTCTGTAGTTGAATACAAAAAAAACAAAACAAAAAAACAAACAAAAAAATAAACAGATAGCATAACATGGAAGTCACTGGCTGCCTGTTTCAGCCTTCTGAATGAATTTCTTTTGTGTTTACCAGAAGAAAGAAACTCAAATAGGTTTGAAACAAATGGCAGGCGATTAAATTATGTCATAATTTTCATTTTTGTGCACACTAACGCTTTAAGCTGCAAATATTAATGACATTTTAACTCCATGCTGGCATGGTATTATTGGGATAATTTACAGCTAAGTGTGCATTAAATGGATCTATGGCTTCATTTCATGAATTAAAAATATGGATTATCGCTAACACAGAGTAAGAAAGACAAGGTCTTCATAATGCAAGACAAATGAATGTAAGTCCAGTTACTAAATTTAGAAGAATATCACAAATATGAAGTGTTTTGAAAAGTGAAACAAGAAGCGTGAATGCACTAAAACAAAAAACAAAGTCGAGATCTGGATTTGACTGGATTTATGTACTTCTGAGCTTCACCGCTGCATTCAAAAAAACAATACGTACATAAATATTCCAGTTCAAGCACGCAGAATCTTGCTCTACATAATATACTGTTTATCTCCCCATTTTTTCTTTCAAAATGAATAAGTTCTTCATCAGTCTGCATTCATCAGAGTTAGAAAGCGGCAGTCAGGATGACGGATCGGCTGCACATTTATCCAGTGTGGCTCAGGAATCTTTTTCCACATCTTAAATTTGAAAAAGATGATGGCGAGTTTATCACTGACTCTTTTTCCGCTCCAGACATGTCACCCTCCTCCTGCGTCGTGCCAAGATTTTTTTTTCATCACAACGTAGCACATTTATTGTATTACATATGCATGCGCACACTTCCTCTTCACCGCTTCCATTTCTAATTTCTCCATCTCTTTTTCCCCATGGCCTTCCAAAAAACGCTCAAATGTCAGAGGGAGAATGATGGATGTAGGCAGGTGACTTTCTTTCTGGGCTTGATAACTCAGACTCAGAAAAAAGTAAACAATGCAGCAGGTGATCTGATGATTTTCAGCAGCAGGAGGAATCCAAGCTACTACTATATTAAAATAATCTAATATCTTAGTATCCTACTACAACACTTTTTGAAAATGGAAAAAAAAACATGCAGTGAAAAACAGTGAACCAAATGCCAATTGCAATTTTGATGTTTAGTTTTTAGCCCATTTGTACAGTTTCGAGAATTTTTTTTGGATTTATTATGAGTTTGGCCTCACAGCAAGAAGGTCGCTGGTTTGAGTCGCGGGTGGGTCAGTTGGCATTTCTGTGTGGAGTTTGCATCGGGTGTTCCAGTCTCCCCCACAGTCCAAAGATATGCAGTATAGGTGAATTGAATAAACTAAATCGGCCAGAGTGTATGTGTTGTGAATGGATGTTTCCCAGTACTGATTTGCGGCTGGAAGGGCATCCGCTGTGTAAAACATATGCTGGATAATTTGTTGGTTCATTCTGCTGTAGCGAACCCTGATGAATAAAGGGACTAAGCCGAAGAAAAATGAATTAGGGGTTTGAGTAAATGTTAATATTTGTTTTATTCTATATTCTATAATGGTCTGATTACATGGTCTGATTTTTGTTAAATTATTTTTGATAAAAAATCAGGGATATACCACAAAAAACTTTCAGATTTATTCATCTGAAAAGCTGGTATTCATATTGTTTTGTCTAAAAAATATTATTTGAATGTCTAAAAACAATTTTCACTTTATGCTCTAACTGAACATTTTTATTCTTTATTCAAAAGATCGAACATTTCATTCATTCATCCATTTTCCTCTGGCTTAGTCTCTGATTTATCAGGGGTCGTCACAGCAGAATGAACCGCCCGAACAAATCTTTTATCCAAATGTTTTTACTCACTCACTCACTCACTCACTCACTCACTCACTCACTCACTCACTCACTCACTCACTCACTCACTCACTCACTCACTCACTCACTCACTCACTCACTCACTTTCCTTCAGCTTAGTCCCTGATTTATCAGGAATCACCACAGTGTAATGAATTACCCTTCCAATCACACCAAATGTTTTATCCAAATGAATAACAATAAATAAAATAATTTGTGGGGGCGGCGCGGTGGCGCAGTGGGTAGCTTTGTTGCCTCACAGCAAGAAGGTCGCTGGTTCGAGCCTCAGTTGGCTCAGTTGTCATTTGTGTGTGGAGTTTGCATGTTCTCCCTGTGTTCGCATGGGCTTTCCTGTGGGTGCTCTGGTTTCCCCCAAAGTCCAAAGACATCTGCTATAGGTGAATTGGGTTCACAATGGGTTACAATGTATTTATTGTGTAATGTAATTGTTGTTGTTTGATTAAATACCTGCCTGTAATTACTTTTATAATTACATTATAGACCCATCCCTAAACATATCCATACCACCAAACCTTTTCTTAAAAGTAGCCGTGTCCCACCTCAATAGCACCAGAAGTGTTCTGCAATACATTAAGAATGCATTAAGTACAATGTATTTATATTTGGATGTGTAAGTACATAGCAATATAAAGGTCCTTAATATAAAGTGAGACCATGTTTCAAATTAGAATGACTGCTATCATTTCAGACAGCTGTTGTCCATTTGCTGTTTTCACACACAGCTTTTTGGTTCTGACAGTACAAAATGCAGCAAATGCAAAGCAACAACACAGTCGGTTTTCATTGCCACTAGTTCTTTGAAGTCGGCTTGGTGTGCCCCTGGCTTAATTTCAGGCCACAAACTGAATCCTCAGGGCATACATTTTATAAGTCACCTGTGTTTATTGTCCATATTCATCACATTATCCAAGAAAAAAAGTATATGTATTTATGCATTAGTCCTGGAGCTGCAATCAATCAGTGCCATTGCTACACAGGATAATACTCCAAAACAGCTGATGAAACGTATAGTCACCACGCTCTGATTCCTTTTGTTCATTGTTGGAAAAAAGTATGTCGATATTTCTCAGAATAAATTTAAATTCAGCCTCAGCTAAACTTGTAACCTTTCAAATGCTAATGAATCTTTTACTGGGAACTCTCAATGTCAACTTCTCTTAATTCTAAATGCTTTCATCTCCTTTGAAATATCATGCACACTACAAGGGAAAATGTGCTTTGCCTGGGTGTCACAATGCTAAACAAAAAAGCTACGTTTTGGTGTATTGCTGTTGAGAGAAGTGTAGCCGCATCAGATAGTTCAACAGGATGCAAGAAGATCTATTTGATAATGAATCCCGCTGGATTTGTCTACATCATTACAACATTGCTTCTGTTCTTCAAGGTGTGTTTCTCCTGCAAATATTGAGCGCGTCTCTTGGGAGGCAGTGTCGCAATGAAAGTGCTGACAATCCTTGCCCAAATCAGACACCTGGAAGACAATCAGAGTTTCTCCTGCAAATGAGGAGAGATGTTGAACAAGGGAAAGCTCAAGTGTACAGAGCGTGATTAGGATTGTATGTGTGTGTGTGTGTGCCTTGTATTCCATAGGTTGTGGGGATCAAATGTCTGGTATTGCAGTATAGCAATACCAGCTAATTATGACCCTGTGGGGACTTTGATTTTGGTCCCTGTGTGAAAAAGTATTTTAAAAGATGGAAGTATTTGAATGAAGTATTAATGGAAATATAAAATTGTGTGTGAGTGTGTGTGTGTGTGTGTGTGTGTGTGTGTGTGTGTGTGTGTGTGTGTG
>CAIGQV010016547.1:18286929-18302804 GCA_903798115.1 Danio jaintianensis | reverse complement strand
GTGTGTGTGTGTGTGTGTGTGTGTGTGTGTGTGTGTGTGTGTGTGTGCGCGTGTGCGTGCGTGTGTGTGTCCTTCAATTATTCCTTCATGTTGTGAGGACTAAATGAGTTTTAAAATGATTACGTTTAGATTTTTTTTTTGGCAATAATCAAAATGCTTGTTTATTGGATTGTACAGTTAACTAAAATCATGAACCTAATGCAATTAAACATTTTGTAATTAAATGTATTTACAATTTGTATAAATTTTTTTATACTAATGTGATTGATTTAAATTACTATTGCTGCTGCTGCTACTACTACTACACAATAATAATAATAATAATATAATTGAGAATTGTATTTTATTGCAAAATAGTAATGGGTCTATATTTCTGTCAGAATTTCTTCAAGTTTTGTAGAGCTTCTGTGTTTGTACAAAGTTTCTGTGAGTACATGATAATAACTTCTCAAATAAAAATGCTCATTTTCTGTAGTTACTCTCTGAGCAGCTCTAGAGATTAAGTTAATCGTTCATAACCTCATACAGTGAAAAGCAAACGTGCAAAGCATACTCATATCGTAAGTATGTATAACAAAACAAACTATTCTGCTATTCATTCACAAAGACATGACAAGCCTTCATTTATTTATCCTAAATTTTGTGTAGTAAATCAAAAATCATTTTCATGACTGGAGTCATTATGACGGAGTCCTACAATGTCCCTCCAATAATAGAAAACCTGAATTTTTTGACAGTGTCCCAGCAAGAATTCAGTTTAATACCTATTTTCATTATTTATGATTTTTTTGTTGATGAGAGTTGAAGAAATTTTTTTTTCTGTAAAAAGTTGAACAAGCCACTCATGGAGAGCAGGGAAAATCACATTTACCAACTGCCATAACATTCTTGATACAAAAAAAAATGGACATTAATCCATTAATCCAAGGACATTGCACTAAACCAAGTCAACATGTTTAGTCAAAATAAATAATAAAAAAAAAAAACATCATAGCATCATAGCACTCAACTGGAAATAAATAAATAAATAAATACATTTTTTTTTAAAAACCCGTGCCCACAGCTAGGAATTTTTTTGAAAAGCACTGGAAATTTTCAGGGGGTTAAAAAGCTTTGGTGGGCACACTGCCTAAGGGCTATGTTTAGGGGATAGGATGTAAAGTTTGTACAGCAAAAACCATTACATCAATGAAGATTCCTCACAAAACACAAAAGTGCCCAATGTTTGTGTACCTGTTTCTCCCCACACAGGCAGATATTCATCTTGCTGGATGTCCAACATGATCTCCAGGCCATTTCCTGTGCCTCCTTTCATTGTAGTCCTCAAAGTCTTCCCCTCTTCGGCAGCGTTAAACATGTAACACTTCCCGTAACGTGTAAACACCTGGAACCAAGAAGAAAAGAAAGAAAATGTAATTTGACTGCATTCTTTATAAATCCATGCATTCATATCATGGTTTTGATAGCAACAGGCATTCTGAATATGTGAAGACCATGAAATACATTTACTGTAAATACTCACAATAAAGCATTTGCCTTAGCAGGCAAATTGATCGGAGACTTTGAAAACATTAATATGAAGTTTACATAATTCAGTAACAAAAATGTATATTTATTGAGCTGTAAAGTTGTCTGTATCATCCTCCTGAGAGGGACATTCTCTCTAGGTGGATTCTTATAATATATTGATACAATTCCTTTGGCTGGAGTTTACAGAACGCATGCAGCTCCACTGTGGTTTACATATCACATACAATATTTATTTCCCACATGTGCCCTCCTGGCATTCCTTGCACAGATACAAAATAAAAAAGCATACTTATTTTTTTTTACATGGTCATGGCAAGAGTTGAAAATTACACAGCTATAATTAGCATACTGGACTTGACGTCAGTAGGGCTGGCAGTTATAAAGGATTTATTATTTTTTTTGCAGTCAAAGCTGTAATGTTGAAGTGTTTTCTTTAGAAATGGTTTGACGCTTGGCTACTTAAACATTTATTTGCAGAACTGCAAATTATAGGCTTCGATTTTTATAGGTCTCACAGTCTGCCATTTGTATTGTACGTATCATAATGTGTTCCCTGTGATAATTGGCAGTGTACCACAGTCACGGCACAAAGAAATCAGTTTGAAATAACACAAAACATTCTTTTAGAGAATACAAACTCTCTCATATATATCATGCATTTGCCCTCATATGGTTCACTACTTTAAAGGAATACTTTATTCCTAAATACTTCTGCCTTGAAACTCTATGCGCCTGACAGCTGATAAGTCACCTAATCTGCTCCTGTGTCATTAACTACATGGTGCAGGAGATTGATTGCTGTCACTTCGGCAGCCAATGAGCTTGCTCCTCATCAGTTTAAATGCTCTGCGTCACTTTATGCAGTTAAGCTGCGGTGCGTTTTCAGAGACTCTCCTCCACCCCAGCTCCACCTGTGTATATATATATATATATATTATGTTTGCAGCAGCAATGTGTTATATTCTCAGACAGCATGTCTGTGTACATACTGGCAGTAGCAGGTCTCGGTACTTGCCATAATAATAATAATAATAATAATAATAATAATAATAATAATAATAATAATGGCTGCACGGTGGCGCAGTGGGTAGCACGTTCGCCTCACAGCAAGAAGGTCGCTGGTTCGAGCCTCGGCTGGGTCAGTTGGTGTTTCTGTGTGGAGTTTGCATGTTCTCCCCGTGTTTGCGTGGGTTTCCTCCGGGTGCTCGGGTTTCCCCCACAGTCCAAAGACATGCGGTATAGCTGAATTGGGTAGGCTAAATTGTCAGTAGTGTGGGTGAGTGTGTATGGATGTTTCCCAGTGATGGGTTGCAGCTGGAAGGGCATCCGCTGCGTAAAACATATGCTGGATAAGTTGGCGGTTCATTCCGCTGTGGCGACCCCAGATTAATAAAGGGACTAAGCCGAAAAGAAAATGAATGAATGAATGAATAATAATAATAATAATAATAATAATAATAATAATAACCAAAGCAGCAGCAGCAGTGTAGCAGATCTATACCGCCAAGACCAAATACATCAACATTGCCATATACATATTCATTACCATACTAAATCTCGAGAGTGTTCATGACAGAAATACTTTATATACGCTTTTTTTTTTTTTTTTAGAAATATGCCCATTTTACAAGTCACCTAGAGTTAAAGCGTTGAGTTTTACCAAATTATTACCATATTTAAAATCATTTACACTATCTCCGAGTCTGGCAGGAGCACTTTTAGCTTAGCTTAGTATAAATCATTGAAATATAATAGATAATAATTAGCATCTCACTCAAAAATGATTTTTGATAATTTTTCCTATTTAAAGCTTAACTGTCCTGTAGTTACATATTCCGTAGAATCTTTGCTGAAGTACCATGGCTGCAGCAAGCGCAATGATATTACATAGTACTGTTACCTAGCAGGGAACTACTTTCAAGTGCTCTGTAATATCATTGTGCCTGCAATGTACATTAGCAAAGTTCCTTGATTACTACACCGGAATGAGAAGATAGGTTCTAGCCATATCTGCCTAGTAAATAGAAATTATTAATTTCCACACAATAAAACTACAGGAGGCCGCATTTAAAAAAATAAAAAATAAAAGTTTTGAGCAAGATGCTAATGGTCTAATCCAATTCAATGATTTATGCTAAGCTAAGCTAAAAGCCAAGCCTGCTAAACCCAGAGATTGGCTGAATGGATTAAGAAATGGTAAAACTCATCTGTTTAACTCTAGGGAACTTGTAAAATTAGCATATACAAATAAAAAAAAGTGGAGTGTTCCTTTAACTTCCTTTTTGAGGAATGTCATGTCTGCTCTCTAACATGATGTTAAAATAAACAAGGAGCTGGTCAGCATCACAGATGATTTTAAAGCTGCATAAAAAGTGCTCAAGACAACTATGTTAAAATAAAGGTGCCAGAAAAACAAACAAACAGCTTTTCACAGTTTTTACACAAGAACCTCTTTTTGGGGTTCCCCTAATAACCACATTTTTCATAGTGAGAAGAACATTTTAATACTAACGTTTTCAACTATACATAACCTTTTGCAGAGTGAAAGGTTTCTGTGGATGTTAAAGACTCTTCATGGAACCATCAATGCCAATAACTTACCTTTATTTATTTACATAAGTGCATTTTTAAGTCATGTATTGAAAGCTTTGTGGGAGGAACAGACAAAAAACTCAAGTCGTTACTGACTAATAATCTTCCCTTCCAGAAGTTCCAGACAAGGATCAGATGAGTCACACTAATACAAATAATGAATCATTCAGAATGGCTCTGCTTTACTGGAAAGACAAGAGTTATAAGAAAATAAAAATCCCAAACTAGACATCCATACTTGCCTCACGGCTTCTCATGAAATGTCTAAAATGAAATTCAGAGTGGATGTGGATGTGAAGATAAAAAAAAGAGCTAAATTTGGACCTATTCAAAGTCTGCAACTCACACAAAGCTATGATTTCAGAAGGCTTGGGATATTGTGTAAAAGTCATGCGGACTACTTTCAAACTGCTTTTTAGTCCCTTTGGAAGCTTAAAAGCTCCAATCTCCATGCATTATAGTGACAGTACATAGAAAAGAGCAACCAGTGCATTATCCCTTTGTGTTCCACAGAAGAAAGAAAGTCTGCAAGTTTGGAAGGACATGGTGGATTTTTTAGATGAATTAGCCCTTCAAGATTATTCAGCTATAATCTCATCAAACTGCCAGTCAAATGGCATTTCAAACTTGCATTTTGTGCCTTGTTTGTTTGAAGAAGAGCATTGTGCAACATATTTATCTTAAGACACAACCTCTGGTTCACCCTTAAAATTACCACATTAGCGAAAACACTCTTTTTCTGATGTGTGTCTGTGAGAACTAGATAACATCTAATTCCAGGATGCGGAGAGAATCTCTCTGTCACCCTTGAGAGCCTTTCTTCATCAAAGCCCTTGAGGAAAGAGCAGTAAAACGATCCCAGTGTTACCCGTTCAGACACATAGAGGAGAAAGGATGGAGGACTGGTGGCGTTTATATTCATTTGCCAATGAAGGCTTTTTTATACAGTAGACTGAGCAGAGAAAAAATACAACCATTTGAGAGTAATGGAGCGAAAAAGAGACCACCACCTTTACAAAACCAAACACCTTTATCCCCTCCTTTCTTTCTGCTTTTACCTCTAATTTGTGACTAAATTAGATATCCAGAGAGTTGCAGAAATACTCAACTTAGTTTAATGAAAACAGAAGATCAGGCATAAATGGAAAATATTGTATAATTTATCATCACTTAACGATGATAACTTTAATTATGCATTTTCAGTGTCTAAGAATTATGGATCTTTAAAATATATATTTCAACCAGAAATGAAATCTCAATTACACACACCATGACTCAATTATGTGAAATCTTTCCAATCCTATATGACTTTCTCTAATCTGTGAAACAGCTATTCTGAAAATACATTTTCAATGTAGTCAAAAACGACATAAGGTGAGTATATGCTGATATAATTTTCATTTTAAGGTGAATTATGACTTTAAGGGTAGTTCCTTAGTCCCTTAAAGGGATAGTTCACCCCAATAAATGAAAAACCTATTTATTCACCCTCAGGATGTTCAAGATCTATAGGTGACTTTTTTTCTTTAGCAAAGCATTAAAGAAGGTGGTTTTTAGCTTAAACTGTGTTCTTTTGTGATTCATATAATGCTACAGGAACTTTAAGAGAAGGAGAGAAAGAAACATAATCAATACCTGATCAACCTGTGCAAGAAACTGCATATTATTTACAACACTATTAATCCTGGTGCGTTTCAAGAGAGTATGCAGCACAAGTCTCCTGCATAATGACGTTTATTAATTAAGATCACAATTCAGCAAAAGCTGCAATCTTATGCACATCTTCTCATAGAAACACAGCTCTGTGATCACTAGCAAATCTGCTCCGAAGGCCAGAGGGCGCTCTCACATCTAAACTGCATATATGCCACAAAGAAGAGACATAAGCTGCGTCCAAAATCGCATACTTCCATACTATATAGTACGCTAAAAACAGTATGTGAGCAAAGTAGTACGTCTGAATTCCTAGAATTCGAAAAACAGTATGTGAAAGTACCTGGATGACCTACTACTTTCCGTTGAGATTCTGAAGTGCGCATCGGATGGACGTTACGCTATCCCATGATGCACTGTGACAGAATTCATGAATGGGAGTGAAGCGACGCAACTGACGTGGGTAGGTCACGTGATGATGACAAAATGGCGGATGTAGTACGTCCGAGTTCCATTCATACTACTGATATTCATACTATACAGAATGTACTTTTCTAACGGCCGAGTAGTACGTTTAAATTCAAATGCAGTACCTATTGAGTAGTAGACGATTTAGGACGCAGCCATAGTCAGGAAATCAAACAAAGCAGAAGATTTAACTGCTTTTATTGATTCAATGTGACTAATAAACAAACAACTTACGGAATCATCTCAGAATGATTTCTTTCAAACCCTTGACTGAAGTTATGGAGTAAGTTAGGAGTAAAAACATTATTAATTGTGGTATTTTCACACACTTTCAGATCAACAGCAACAGAAAGCCATAGATTATTGATCAAAAGATTTGCAAGCAGCTGTCAAATTGCAGAACGATTCTCATCAATTTCAGGGTCATGCTGAATTAATCTTCTTTTGCGTCGTTTATCAGTGAACTATGTCTCAGTTCAGTAAACACTTCTTCGTCTGAAAGCAGCTGCTAGAGATTTACAGCTAATCACAGAGCTGATTTTACTGTCAAAATGCGCATGAATATCACCTTTGATTAATCCCCCAGCCCTATTTTGTGACTCTCTCTCCAAAAAACAAAAAAACTTGCAATTTATGAATTATCAAGGAGCACACTTTCAGCTAAACATCATCTTTAATATTCTACTGAATTCACCTAAACCTTGGCCTGAGGGTGAGTTACTGTAACATCAAATTTTAATTTCAGATCAATTGTCCCGTTAAAAAACAAGTGTTAGAAGGCTTTTAGTGTTGGCTTGAAGATGTGTGCATCTTTCGATACCATAAGCTGCTTCGAAACCAAGTCTCACCAAGGACTTATCTAAGATCTGCAAAAGAGCTGCTTCTATCTATCGCAGGAGCTTGATGGATGGATGAATGATTGAGAAGGTTTCTCCTTACAGCATGTCTCTACACACACAGAGACATTCAAGATAAATCACCATAGCCTGCAGCTGCCAGACCACAGCCCACAAAATCGACATGAATATTCAGTTTCATCCTTCATGCCTGAGCTAGCGCTAGCAGAGATCAGTCTTCAAAGATAAAGACAGCGAGAGAAAGCATTGCTCCAGACACACTAGGCCATATACTGTAGTCCTCGTTTCCCACGATGACTGACAGCTTCAGTTCTTCTTCTCACTCTCAGTTTCAAATTCAATTTAATTTCAACTGACAGGACAAACAGCAGCAAGGATTTCCATTTAAGATGGCTCGCGACTTATTAAATAGAGCACCAGCAACTTAAAGCTGTCCTTCCTTATAAAACCAAAGACTTTTCTTTGGAACCAGACCATCCGCTTAGTATTTAAACTAAGTTTTGACAATGAGCTAATAAAGTAACAACTTTATACAAAAACCACTGCAACTGATCATGCTAATCGTTGTCTCACAAAATGAAGATCTGGCAGAAGCTATCCAAGAATTTAGCGTCATAAAAAGTAATCTGTCTCACAGAACTAAACTGTCTCACAGAATACTGAGATATAAAGCACAAGAATAAACATCACAGTTTAAAAATAGTCAATAAGCCATTATGACTGCTATTGTTTGGTATAAAAACCTTGTTGGCACACTGTCATTACCACTTAGCGTGTGTTAACATCCAGAGTCATTGTAAACATGCCAATAGTCATTTGCTATTATTGACCAAGGATGTTTTTGTAAAACATTTGTGGAGGTTTGAGAAGAGCACACATATTATACTTTCTGAATAGCCTCTAAAAGCATTAAACTAATGCGATGCAAATGCAAATTCCAAAAACTTTATTAACCAGGGATATAAAATTGTCTTAGGTAAGGCTCACACACTGCATACGCAATACACTCAACAAGAACCAAGGCCACGCTTAATCCTACAGCACACTTTAAAAAAAATACATTTATTAGACCTAGAACACAAGATTCTGTCAATACTGCCTGGCCTCATTTAAAATTTTAATCGCAGTTGGAATAAAATAATTGTTATGGGTTTTCTTTCTTTGCTAATGGTGTTCTAAATCGACAACCTGACAGAAGAACCTTAAAAAAAATAAAAAATGTAATGAAAAGGATCAGAATGGACGATGAGAAAAATAGAGGATGAGAAGGATCAAAAACAATACAAACTGCCTTCCTCTTTACAGCACATATATGTACAAATCTAAACGTTGAGTCTGTCTGTATTAAGTTGGGGAGAGTGGGGACAAAAGTAACGTGGGACGAAATGAACAAAGCGATTTTCTCGAAGCCCTGACATCATTTGCTTTCCAGGTTATAACAGCACATTTAGCATGCAACCATTGATGGAGCTGCCAAATATCACCTGATTTCAGGACCGTGTCCCACAGTTAGCTCAGAATTTCTGTGTTTAAGTGCGGAAAGTAAATTATTGTAGCGGTTCTTTTTTTTTCTTATTACAAGTTGTGTTTCTCTTTTCATGTGTCACACTAATGATCAATCTACAGGTTATTTAGCGCAATAACACATCCTTAAGTTTGCAATCTCTGATTTTTTCAGTTTACAAGTAAATCAGGTTTAAATGGCAAGAGCTCCTGTGGAGACGAAAGTAACACTGCTATTTATGTCTCACTGCTAATAGACCAACCTTATTTTTCGCTTCCACATTAGAGTTTTGCAGTGTTTCACTTCAGATGTTTTATAAAATTAATGCACACTGCCAATAATAATAAAAAATATCTAGGTGTTTGAGAAAATTTGAACATTTTGCATTGTTGGATTGCTTTTGAAACATTTGATGGATCTGAAATTTAAAATGAAAATGCCGTTTAATATTTTTTGGCAAAAATAAAGGACAAAAAAATGTTTGCAGTTAACATTATCAAGGCCATAGTCAGATATATTTAAAATAAACAAGATTAAGCCAGTAAATCTAGCAAATATTGTTGTGTTACTTTTGACCCACCCGTGTGCTACTTTCGTCCCTGCCCAACTTTTGTTTAAAGTGAAGTTATATTGGAGTTGTTCCAATATATAAATATATTTCGGCTAAAAACATTATCTTTTAAAATTAAGTTTTTTATGAAAAATGGTACTTTTGTTCCCGCTCTCCCCTAATCTTAGATGCCTGCTTGATCACTCTTGATTTTTTTTCCCCGGTTTCCAGCTGAAAGACATTTAAACCAAAGAAATAGGTAGCAACTGATTCCACAAATGACCAATACACTAAAATATCCTGTTGTACATTCAAATATTTTAGTCTTCTCAAGAGACATACGTAGTCACTGGGCTTTCTTATATACGATCTGCCTGCTGCACAAAAGATAGATGCTTATTAATCTCAGTGCCCAAATTCTCTACAACCAGTCCCACCAGCTTAAGAGCTTCACATAAGAGGAATCAGTTTTAATTAAATGAGACCCTCCACAGCACGGCCCTTTGGTCTTCATATTTTTAACTTTAGATAACTCTTTTGGAGTCTAAATTCGACAAGTAATAACATCTTCAAAAAGGTGCCGCTTTTTTACAAAGAAAAACCCATTATTAGTCTTGAAGTTTGGCACATTTATGTAAAGATTACACAACCTCAAGGTTAGGAGGCTGCAAGTCATGTTATAAAACTCATTAATTCACTTTCAATTAACTAGTAAGCAAGTCATATTTGCGACATATTCAGAAGCCCATGTTTGTGGCTTGGATGTTGATGTATGGGCCTGTGTGAGCAAAATCAACTCATTAGCTGGACTGTACGCTTCTGAGAAAAAAAAAAAGAAGAAAAAAAAATCTTATTAAACATTCAAAGAAAGAAAGCGGCTCGAGTGTTCTAGAAGAAAATGGCGTGACCTGGATTGAATGATGCCCATTGCTTTTAATGACACAGACAGAAGAGTTCGTGTGATATGACTGTAGTGAAGAGAAGGGTTGCTATGTGCCATCTCTGACAGGTGAATGTGAGCCAGCTCGACCCTAAGAATATGCCAATGAGGAATACATTATGATAATCATATTTAGGGAAAGCAGTAGGAGATAAACCACAACTTGATGTTCACAAAAAGGTCATGCTGATTTACATCTAGTTGTTTAGCTGCTTGCTCGCTCTCTAACACTATCCCTCTCTCTCTAGTGTGCTCGTTCAAGGTTTCGATTAAGAATATAGATGCATGAATAAATCAGGTTAATCTGAATATTTATGGGGTTGATGATTAGATGTTATTTGAAGTGGTCCAAAATGTCTTCCTGACTGCTAACTACTGTGTTAACGGAGAGTGTTTAAAATGCTCCCCGTGGAGGTGAAAACCTTGTATTTTGTGCCCTGGATAAATCATTTGCTGACTGAACATGCAGAATGCAGATTGTGTCTCTGGCTGACAGGACATTTGTCAGCGAAATGGCAAAAAATAAAGACTTAACATTCAGAGAAAATATGGTCTTTTCTGAAAATGTCTGCACTAACAACATCCTCAAATCTGGAGAAGTTTCAACCGGCATGCCAGGAGCAAAAGGTTTTTTTTTTGTTGCCATTTTTTATTTGAAGACCTGAAAGTGCTCTGCCATGTCTGCGAGTCTTATCAGTCACAGGCCTGGTGGGTCTTTTTTTTATTTTTTGCTCCCTTGTTGCCCGCCACATGGATTATCTTCTTCAGACATGGATGCCATCATTTTCTCATTTCATTCGCTTTCTCCAGGCTCTCCTACATTCCTTTATTCCCCTCTACAGTGTGTGTGTTTATCTCTAAAGTGTCTTTTGCACCATGAAGTGTATGTTATGTTTCCATAGGATGAGATATCAGTTTGATGAAATTATTGCTGTGGATACTTAAGGACATGAATTTAAAGGACAATATATTACAATAATACAAAGTCATTATTAAATCAAATAAATAGACATATAAAAAGTTTTTTATTACATTAAAAAAGTATAAATAAAAAAAAACATCTACTGTATACTTCTTAAAATAGAGGTTATTTATTGGCACTGGTGGTTCCAATAAGGACCTTTAATATCCATATAACCTTTTTATCCATATAAATATACATAGAAATTCTACAACATGATCTTTACAGTTTAAAATTTTTTTTTATTTAGATTATTAAAATGTTCTTCTTATTCAGAAACACATGATTCAGAATAGAATTGTTTACTGAAAACAGAATTGATGGGAATTGCTCTTCTATAGCATCACTGCGAAAATACTATTTTGGAACTATTATTGGAGCTTGTATTCTTGTAATTTCTAACTTTTTCAAATAAAACAATAAGCTTAAATAAAACGGAGCTTATATATGATAATGTACTTCACATATACATGTTCTTTTTTTCAATTCAAATATACACATGCACACAATTATATAATATTTCAATCACATACATATGATAGATTTAAAGTTTGATCAGACATTTACTTGAAGTAGGTAATTCAGCAATCAATCAAGTTCAACTCAAAAAATGTCATGCAAACTTTTTTCTTCATTTTTCTGTTCTACCACACATATTCTACAGTGAAAAGTGTAAAGTAGATAAGTCCTTGACTACTGAGTATAGATCTAGCCTTTGAGTGGAAGGAAAGCGGCTCCAGACCATTATATCCTCGCTCTGGACAGTGAGTGCCAGTGCCTTGCGGCTAATGGCATAATGCCAGGATATTTTTGACAATCTGCCACCCAAACCTGCTCAGACTCATGCTTCCACACGGTCAATCACACATCACAAAATCAATGACACACTGACACTTTTATGGCGTCATCTTTCAGACACAAATTCAATTCAGCAACAGAGTGTGGAAAAAAAATGCTCAAGAAACTCAAGGTAGGCCTCCATTAAACTCTATGAAATTTGAGTTACTGAACCATTGCACATTTACTAAATGGGACACTTTAAATTGATAGTTCATCCAAAATGAAAACTCTTGTCATCATTTGCTGACCCTCATTTGGCCATTTCAAACTTGTATGCTTTTGTCCCCTCTCTTCTTAGAAACATCAAGGAAGATAAGAAGTCAAGGGTAATCAAAAATCATCGGTTAAAATAATAATAATAAAGTTTTTCTTTTTGCCTTATAAAATATATCCTATGGTTTATATGTTTAGTAACTGTGAGTTGCAATAAAATATATCTTAAAACTGTCATAACAAATTGAAAATATATTTAATTTCAATCTTCCCATACCAAAATATATTATATTTCAGGGTCAAATACATTTTCAACTTTACAGTAGAATGTGGGTGGAGATCAAAAGTATTCATTATTAAAATTATATATTAATGTATACTTAATAAATAATGTATGTATGTATGTATGTATCATTCATTCATTCTCTATTGAAATGGCTTGGTTATCAACATTCTTAATAAATAAAATATTTTGTGCTTTGAATGACACAAATGTAAGTACTTTAAATGATGCCAGAAATGTCATTTAGCCTCAACTACCCTTTTAAAAATCCTTCATTAAAATTCCTCTACAAGTCTAATGCTGCCAGTGGCTTCATTGCTCAAAACATTCAACCATCATTGAAAATAACAGAGACAAAATATTCAAAATACCTCCTCTTTCTCCCACACAACGGAATAAAACTGGCTAAGCAGGAATCCTGTTTCCTGATTACCACAGTAATTGCAGACGGCCACCATTTCCACTAATATGACATAAGCAGGTGGTACAACACTTATCTTGTGCTGAATTCCCATTCCGCCCCAGCAGCTCGCCAGAAGATCCAGCAATGATGGGAAAATTCAAATCATTAAGAACCAGTTAGAAGCTTTTTATCAAAGCCAAAGAGGACCAGAGCGCCCTGACCGCTTTTATCGTGATCTGCTCCTGTTTGTTCCCTTAAATTGATTTCTGCTCTGTGCCGGATTGTCACAGGATAGAGAAGACGGAGGTTTGGGAGGGGTGTTTACCATCAGTTATATTTATAAAAATCTGTAAGTTGCAGGGTGAGCACTTTGCTTCATGGAACATTAACAGTGATGGGTGTGAGTGGGTGAATAATTCATAATACGTACAGTGGTGACACACACACATACACACGCATGCACACACGCAAACACAGGTTTAGTTAAACTTCATCATCTTTACATCCAATTAAACAAAGAACATTACTGGACATGCAACATTACACAAATTAATCTTTTATCACCCCTGTCATAAATGTTACTGCAGTTATTTGTGCTTGACTGGGGCTAATTAAAGCCCTGAAGAGGGAACCAGCGAGACAAAGTAGACAAAGCTTTATCGACAGAAAAAGAAAGCGGTCATGTTTTCAACATCCATTACTTTTCTCCATTGTTTTATCATTTTATGCAGAGCTCATGTGGATTCTTCCATAAATAATTCACTTATCGTCTGTGCCACTCGATCAGTGGCCTCTGCCATTTATTTGCTTGTCTATCTATTTTAAGCAACTCAAATGGGTTTTTGCTGCTTACACTTATTGAAATGAGTTCATTAAAATGTTATAATGCTGTGCTCTGAAATGCAGCACAAGATATCAGTCAGTGGAGTTGTTGTGAGTCAGAGACTCTTGCTCTGTTCCAAATCTCTGTGAGCTGCCTATAAAGGCAGTATTTTAAGGCTTAATAGGCACACGCCAGACATGAAGGCTGGTGCAAAAGGTTGACAGAATAATTACGCAGCCTCATAATACCTTGTTTTCTTCAAAATTGTAGGTCAGCATTGCTTCTATTCTTCCCAAAAAAGTCACTTCCAGAATGCAGAGAAAAAAATACATGTATCAAAAATATATATATGTACAAAAAAAATTCTGGTTATAAAAATTCACTACCTTTCAAACATTTAAAGTTGGCTTTTTAATGTTTTTAAAGCAAGTACCTTTTGCTCACCAAGGCTATACGTTTATTTGATGAATAATACAGTAAAAACAGTATTATGGGCTAGATTGGCTTTCTGATTTAATATATTTAAATGCTTAATTCAGCCGAGTTTGCAGCACAAATGATCTTTCAGAAATTATACTAACATGATAATTTACAAGAGAAAATGATCCATAGAACGTTCTTTATGGTTTCCTGTTCTCAGAAAAAGTTACTTAATATATTTAATGAAATAATGGGGGGAATCAACAATATAAATAAATGTTTGAAAATAATTTCCATTTTTGTGCTGTGACTTTAAAATTTAGTTTGAAAAAATAAAATCACTAATTATTTTTAAATAATTGTTTTCTGATTTAACATGTTTTCAGCACAAACAATCCTTCAGAAAGCATTCTAACATCATGATTTGCTGCACAATTATTTATTTATTTTGTTTGTTTGTGTGAAAATACTACATTTTACAGGATAATATAATCCATAGAATGTTCTTTATTTGATTATATCTGTTACTTTCCATCATTTCGCAGTCATCGGGAAAAAAAATGTGTAATGTATTTATAATGTAATGAAATCATGAAATATAAAAAAATATATATAATATCAAAAACAAAATTAATAGTTCACAACAATTATACATCATCATCCACTTTTTGTGCTTCATTTTTTAATAATTATAATTTTTAAAAGATTAACTCATTTTATAATTTACAGATTTTAAAGCCATGTTTAAACCTGTAATAACAATGTCTTGTTATTGTCAATGTTAAAATATAGAAAATCATGGTTAATTTTATAGGGGTTAAAAGTATCAACTTTTACTCCTGTATCAATGTCTATGCAGTGTGTTATTTCTGTACTGACTGAGTAGAGCACTGAAAACATGTCATGTTAGGATGGTACTATAGAAGCAGCTGCTTATGCAGACTGAAGCAGCAGCTCACTAGGCTTTCAGACCTGGCATGTTATCATTACAGCATGAGCCTAACATCACAACCATACCATCATATAACCTCAATAGAAGATTAATGGTCCTTCTCATATATTATATTCTACGGTCTCTCTCTCTCTCTGAGCCTCTTATGGGTTATATAATGGTTCATCCTCTGTCACAGCACCATCAGCCCCCTCATCTGCCCTTTCTCTACCTGTCTCCATCTCTTCCTCTCCGTCTTTATGTGCAAGAGACACTTCAGGCCTGACACCACACCACCAAATCCTCGGGTATGTTTCTATTCCTGCTGTCAATCACTGAGTCTTGCAGCGAGGCAACAGGCGATGACCCTAAATCAGACTTATAAATCATTGTGCCTTGCCCGTGGTGTCATCTGTTTTCTTAATCAAACCATTTCTTACACGTGACTTTTGAGTAGATAATAAATCTTAAGCTAACAAAATACAAAAAGAAAACAAAGCTAACAAATGTCAATCTCCACCAGCTGTCCATCCATCAGAGGATTGTAATTAGAATGTATTTATAATTTCACATTTAGTTTTAATCCTTTACGATCCTTTATCAAAAATAAATAAAGAAATAAAGAAATAAATAGAAAGAAAGAAAGAAAGAAAGAAAGAAAGAAAGAAAGAAAGAAAGAAAGTTAAAATAAATGTCCACATACACAGGGTTGCATTGGACACATCTGACTTCTATTACATAGGAATGGATGGATGGATGAATGGAGACAGCCAGACAGCCGGACGGCCGGATGGACAGACAGACAGACAGACAGACAGACAGACAGACAGACAGACAGACAGACAGACAGACAGACAGACAGACAGACAGACAGACAGACAGACAGACAGACAGACAGACAGACAGA
>CAIGQV010016547.1:18259978-18286919 GCA_903798115.1 Danio jaintianensis | reverse complement strand
AGATAGATAGATAGATAGATAGATAGATAGATAGATAGATAGATAGATAGATAGATGCTTGTTTTAACCAAAAAATAATACTTTGAGGGGGTTCGTTTATTGCTTAAAGGCAAATTGAATAAAACAGGTTATAATCAGAAACCACTATTTTCATTTAACTCAATATAAAAATGTACTTTAAATGAAAGACACAGTAGTTTCACTTTTTTCAGTGTAGATATATTTAATAAAAGTAAAATCATGGGCCCAAAGCAACCCTAGACATGTATGTTGACTTTTTTTTCATAAATATTTTTTTAAAATCATAAATAATTGAAACTACATGAGTGTAAGTAAATGATACATACATTCTATTTACAATGTGTAAGTTAGCATTAATTAGAAATGTATCGTAAAAGGTAAAAAAAAAAAGAAGATCAGTTAAGAGGAAAATATCAAATGTTCCCTGATGAAAATAAAAATATATTTCATAATTATACAATGGCAAAAGCAATCGTGAATGGCTTTAAACAAGCTTTTAAGTAAAGAAGAGTACTCTGGGTAAAACAATTATCTAGAATGAATCATACTTTTAAAATGTAAATGACAGAGGTGAGTGTGTCCAACTATTGCATCAGTTTGCATTGCTGCAATTGAATAAAAAATGTTTTTGCATTTAGACACTTTGCCCTCTGTAGTTCAAGTTTTTAACACCGTTAGCATACCTTTCTTGTGTTTTTTAATATGCTTAAACCATCTATTTTATCAATAAATGCCATTTCTGAACAATAGAGTGAATTGTGCTTTTTGATTAAACTACCATCTACTGTTGATTTTTAGAAAATCTGAGTAGGCAAACAGGAAGGTGGTTTATGTGACATTAGGCATTAGATAGTGATGTCACTAGCTGCTTGATAATGTAGTCAAGGCAAAGGCTAATAAAAACCTAAATAAAAGCCTAAATGCATTTAAAATGCACCTAAAATGCATTGTGGTTCAAACATATATAGATGAACTGATTAGAACTTGCCATTATGTGTTTACTGCTTTAGTTTAGTGACTGAAAGTGGAGCAGGTCCGAACTGGTGCGACTAAGTGGAGGTAGGAAATAATTAGCATATACATTAACTGACGCATACTAAATTAAGCAATGGTAAATTTAATTTAAGACACGTTAAAGCATGAAGAAATTACACTGAAAAAAAAGTGCTGTCTGCAAAATTGTTGCAAACAATTTATATGTGTTGAATTTAAACAAACAAATTAAATTTAGTAATGCTCAACTTAATTTGTTTGTTTAAATTCAGCCCAATGCAGGGTGGCGCAGTGGGTAGCACATTCGCCTCACAGCAAGAAGGTCGCTGGTTCGAGCCTCGGCTGGGTCAGTTAGCGTTTCTGTGTGGAGTTTACATGTTCTCCCCGTGTTGGCGTGGGTTTCCTCCGGGTGCTCCGGTTTCCCCCACAAGTCCAAAGACATGTGGTATAGGTGAATTGGGTAGGCTAAATTGTCCATAGTGTATGTTTGTGTATGGATGTTTCCCAGTGTTGCAGCAGGAAGGGCATCCGCTGCGTAAAACATATGCTGGATAAGTTGGCGGTTCATTCCGCTGTGGCGACCCCAGATTAATAAAGGGACTAAGCCGAAAAGAAAATGAATGAATGAATGAAATTCAGCCCAAATAAATTGTATATCATTTTTTAATCATTTTTTACTGTACATTAACATTGATTACAATAAATTACTTTCAGTGTACATTAACATTGATTAACAAAGATTCATTTTAAAAGAATAGGTCACACAAAAAAGATATTCACCGTAAGGCCGTCCAAGGTGTAGATGCCTTTTTAGTGCATTGTGATTAAATATAATGCAGGTCAATGCTTACCTCCCCCCCCCCTTAAGAGTCCAAATCAATCAAACACATATATATTTTTTTCGTATATCATCTTTTTAAGGGGAAAATGACTGAAGGAGAAAAACACAACTTTTAGTTATTTCTCAACACTGATACACAAAAGGTAGTTCTTGAATTATAGAGGAACTTGAAGCAGCTCCTCTTTCAGTTAAAGAAAAGTCATCAATTTAAATTTTTTAGCATTGATGGCAAATGCTGGATACAAATACAATATACAGCAGAGGAACAGGTTAGACTTTCCCATCCATCCATGGACAGCCAGACTAAAGATAAAAACTGTATGATGAGAAGAAAGGGACGGGGGGATTTGGCCTTGGTGGCAATGATCTAGCCAGCAAGTGTTCGAATAAAAGGAAATGTTCAGCATGAAAGCCCAGGGGTCCAGAAAGCATAAGCACAAGCATTTGAGGAGAGGGCACATGCATCATGGATGAGCTGTTCTTGAGGGTCACTTCAGGTAAAGCTCACTAACTTACTAAATCCTCCCCTTTATTACCAGCCCCTCCATTTCCCCTAATTCTTTCAGCTGTCAGTTACTTGTTTACCCACTCCAGCAAAAGCCACCGTTCAGTGATTCAAAAAGACAAGAGGCCTGATCTTTATTAGCTTCTTCAGAAGCGTTATCAAGAGCATCATGATCTGTGATGGCAGTGTTGCTGTGGAAAGTGTCCCGACTGAAAGAGAAAACCCCTAGAGCTGTACTGCATCTGGTCCTCCTCCTGCCTGAAACTCACACCATGAAGTTTGAAGGGGTCATGAACTGAAAATTCTAAATTCCCTTGATCTTTTGAAATATCGGGAGTCAATGTACTATGAAAACATCCTGTAAGTTTTAGAATTTAGATCTTTTATGTTAGTTTTGAAACAGCTTATATTGTAGCCAATCTGCCAAAATGACAGTTAGTTGAATGTGACACTTTATTACATAGTAATGCAAGTAAACTCCGCCTCCACAGAAAAAAAAAAAATCATTGCCTGCTAAGCATCACCTATGGGTTCACGTATACAATAACAAATAACAAGAAAGGCAAATGCAGGTCTACGCAGAAACTAAATGTCCACTGCACTGTGGGAGGGGATTCAGAAAACTCTGACTACCTGTACAACATGTACTGTACCCAGCAGCTCATTAGAATGCATGGCATCTGCAGGAGAGGCTTCTCTTGTCTTCTCTGGTTTTAGAGGTCAGAGAGGTGCTGCTCCGACAGCCAGCGTTTTTAACCCTCCACAGGGAAACAGTGACCCCCTCAGCAGCACGATAATGACATACTGTGCACTACACACCGCTGGGATCTGAAAGGGGTCATTTGTAACTGATCTTTACTGTTCCTTTAAATAAAATAAAAAATGGAAAAAGAACTCAACAAAATTAGATTTATTTTAAACTGTTTCAGAAATGACATATGCTTGACAAAATAAAGTTAATTTAAATGCTACTTTACCGTGTGTTTTATAGATAAAGAAGGCCAGAGGGTATTTCTTTTTGATATTTGGCTCCAGTTTATCAGGAAGTGACAATTTTGTTTTCTTTGACTCATTGGACAGAAATGGTGCTTTATTTTCAAATGTTTTATGCAATATACCAATTCTGCACATAAGCCTAATTGACATCTTTGGAGGGAAACACAGCAAGTGTTAACTAAAAAGAAACAGTAAAAAGCTACATAACAAAAATAAATATCAGAAAATATATATATATATATAAAAAAAAAAAAAAAGTTATTAACAGTATATACATATTAATACCAAAACAACACTGTTGTGTACAGTATGTTTACAGTGCTTTGAACATATAGCTAAAATAAATAAACAAATAAAGCCTCTGTAGAATAAAGCAACATAGAAAAAACGTAAGCACAGCTAAAAAGAAATAAATAAATTCATTAATTAATAAAAAAAGTAAAAATATATAAATGAATTAATTTAACCCAAAAGCAAATATTACTACTGTACACTGTAAAAAAATGTCAAATGTAAAAAAAAAATGCACACAAATGATTTGTGTTGGGACAACATGAATGAAAATTAAGCTAAGTTATTAGTTTTTACAAATTTAAGTTAATTAAACATAATTATGGCTCGCAACTGCAAAAGTTGTGTTGTTTCAGCTCAATTTAAATATGTAGTTTGAACAACCAGCAAAAGTAATTTTTTTGAGTGTAGACTAAAACCATACTGAACAAAACAGATTCATATGCTGACAGCACTTGCTCTGCTTTGAAATCTCTGTTGGGACTTTCATATTTATTGCAATATTAAACTGTCCTTTAAGTGTCTGAAGTTACTGGGGAAATGCATTTGCTCCATATGATCTGCAGGATGTCAATGACAATAACTTGACAACACTATTGTCACAATATCAGACATACTGAAGATGGGCAAGTGTGATTTCTTTCAACCACAGGTCTATCATTCAATTTTCACATCCATGACAGTACATCCCTCAGATTCATACAATCTACCTAAAATTCACCTGGGATGGCTCCCACCTGTTGTAAAATCTCATTGGTCTAAGAGTTTGTTCTCCAAGCATTACATCTGATTGGCTGTGATTGGCAGCAGTTTCTCTGGGAACTTCACATCGAGTTGATGCACATGTAAAAGCTGTGTTTTGCACAAACTGTTGCAGCTGGAAGCTGAACCAGTGGTCTTCATAATGCAGCACATTATGTGTTTTTGGAAGATTGACTGCTGTGATCCTCAAGGCTTTTGACAAAATCCACCATGACTTGTTGCTCCAGCAGAGCAATTTCACATGCACTTCATGGGTCAGTAAATCAGTCTGTTAGTGTCCTGCCATCAGCTGCTGGGTTTACGATTTCCACTGGGTTACAGAACAGGTATTACAAGCACTTTTTAAAGAAGAAATTCAGGAGACTAGAGACTTAAATTCTTTCTTTCCTCTGGCTGTCTTTCAAACGTAGAAACATTTTATTCATGTTTATAATCCTCCAAAGCCACCTTGTTGGTGTAAGTTCAGATGCGCCAAGCTCATTTTTTATGTAAGGTCTTCATAAAAAATATTCAGAGCGAGCTCATTTGTAGATATTTGACAAAGTGTGCACATAATTTGAAAGTTTTGGAAAGACACTGGAAATCACAATAGAAGTACACTGATAAGCGGAGTTGGGCAAGTTACTTCCAAAATCTACTACATTATGTAGTTAGTTAGTGTCATATACTAGTAAGAGTCATTTGAATGTAATTAGTTACATTACAATGTGACTGTCCCTGTATATGTTACAATACGTTTGTATTATTTTTAAGTTACAACATCTAAATAACCCCAGAAGTATGACTAAATTTCCAAATATTAATTTGTCATTACCTGTAATTATTCAGTGAGATTTTTATTTGCAGTCTGACAACAGCTAGTGCTCCACACAGAGATCTGATCATATGACAGATTTTGTTTTAAATGTACAAATTATATAAAAAGATAAAACATTAAATAGGTTGTCTACAATTTTTAGCAGAACTTCTTTCAACAACAAATACAATATTTATTTCTATGACACCACAAAGCAGCAAATTTAGCTGTCATGGCAACCATATACAATGCACATTACTGGATATACACCACTAAAATAGTAGGACATATGTAATTATAATATCATTTGTATGGAACATTATCAGACTTTAGCATTAGTTTTCACTGATTTGTGCGCATTTTACAATTATTTCCTTCAGCAAAATAATAGGCTACAATACGTGCATGATGAGGTTTATATAACAAATGCGAAATCTATTTTGTTACATTAACGCATTATGACAGACAAAGGATTGGAGATGTTTTTATATTTAGCAAATCTAAACTTTCCACATGCTAATTATTATAATTTTTTTCTCAGTAGCAAATTATGGCTATAAGAGCACAGGCTTGATTTAATCTACAATGCTGTGTATATAGTTTACCTTGCCATTGCTGGTTTTGACAGGGATTTTGCTGACAAGCTTTTTAAAATCCGGTGAAACAGTAAATTCCATCAACAGTAAATATTGTACCCAAATTTTTTTCTCTGGTGCAGGCAATGGGAATGTCTCGCATTGTTGGTAGATTCTTAAAACTAATATTATTTAGTACATTCTTTAAAATGTGTTTTGTAACTTACATTACTGAGATTGTACTGAATAATTATATTAAAAATATATTAATAATGCATTACATTACTGCTTTACAGCTAAAAGTAATATATTACTGTAATCACATTACTTTTGTAATGCATTACTTCCAACACTGCTGACAACTATTAAAAATAATAATAAATAAATAAATAAATAAATAAATAAATAAATAAATAAATACGAGATCACTTGAAATTCTCTGTATTTCAGTAAAATGTTAATCTTTGTTTTATTGCATAATGGTCACACACAGAACTATAAATCATGCCATAGAAACTGAGATTGTTTGTGGTCACTTTATTTATTTTTTCCACTGTATATATACACTGGTCTGTATTTTTGTATTTATTGTCAAAGCTTTTCAAGCGAGAAAAGCAACAACAGCCAAAAGAGTGTAAATACTGGCAAGCATATGAAAATGTGTGAACTTTATTAATTAATATTTATTAATTAAACAATGATTAAGCAGGAAGATCTGTTCATTTCTCTAATCTCTTCCACTAAATTAAAATCTCTACGGTCTGACATTTGAAAGAGAATATAAACAAAAACTACTTATACCAATTTGGATTACAATCTTTTTGTTGTTATATAACCAGCCATTGGCAAGTGTGACAAAATATTAGTTTTAAGCACAATACAACACATACTGTACATAGCACTGACTTATATGTCACTTTTTTATTTATCCTTTACAATTAACTAAGAATACATTAAATCCATATTCAAATGAAGTGCAGTACATCTGTAAAATGGAGAGATAATTGCATCATACAAATCAGGACCACAGATTCAGCTAAAAAATCATCTTTATTGTTCTACTGAAAATAAAGTCACCAACATCTTTGATAGCATGAGGGTGAGTATATTAACAGCAAATTTTCATTTTGGGGTGAACTATCCCTTTAACTGTACTTTGATGACTACATTAGATTAATCTCAATTAAAACTAAACCAAATTACTCTTTAAGCGTTCTATAAACCTCAACAGATTTGCAAACATTTGAAGAGCTCTAAAATTGTTCATAAGAAAAGCTTATAGATGTTGTCAATAAGCAGTTTTGAGCATTTCATTGTCTTTCCAAACATACAAATGTGTGCAAACTAGAACCACTTTGCATAAGCATATTTATGAATGCTAATTAGATTGTGCTGAAATACTGTGGAAAAAAAATCAACCTCAGATCTTCATTTACACTTAATTACTACAGGACTGAAGCTGATAAATGCCCATTTTCTTGGCATTGCACTTGTCCCAATGGGCCAAGCTGTTTGTTTGTCCTTGCTTCTGTTCAAGGCCAAAAGACTTACAACATATTTGCAATACTGCACACACACACACGCGCACACACACGCACGCACACGCACACACACACACACACGCACGCACGCACGCACGCACGCACGCACGCACACACACACACACACACACACACACACACGAACGCACACACGCACGAACGCACACACCCACACACACCATAAAAGACCAAGATGAAGGATGAAGGTTATTAGCCAGTGACCTTTCATATGCATTGATGACTTTGGCCACTGAGCTGTAAACTACTTTAGTTAGAAGTAAAATATGCAAACGTTTGTTTAGCTCAATGACACATTATACCGCAGATTGCTTGTGACTCTTACTCCATGCATTCTTATGTATATTAATCGCAATGAGTTGGCCGCATCTATCACATTACTCTATGAAAATGTTATCTGCACTAAAAGGATGCTTCAGTCTTCATAGTGTGAGATTGAAAAAAAAAAAAAAAAACACAGGAGAATTATCTTACTCGAGCAAAGAAAATATAACAAAAATAAGTCAATTTGAGCTACGGGAGAGCAATGGGTGAAAGAAAAATCTCCACTTTATGCTGTATTATTGAAAGCATGCATCAAAGCGCAAAAGATATCTGCAGAGGAAAGCTAAATATTAAATCCAAAAGTGTTTGCCTGGTAATTAAATATGTTTATCTCTGTAATGCTTTTCTGCACATGCCCTGATATTTAAGCGGTTTATTAACATGTCCTTTAAGATGGCAGGAAGCACTTCAACTGTCTTAGAGTGAGAAAAGATGTTATTTAAGAGGAAATTGTTCTCTATTTCCATCATTTAAGGTGGAGAAAAAGCTAATTTAATCAGGTTGTTAAATGTCCTGACACCGGATATGACAGGTGACGAAAAACTTAGGGATTTACATAAAATGAAAGCAAATTTTATCTGTCTACTGGCAGTTCACGCCAGAATTAAATTAATAACTACAGCATCAAGACTCCTGGGATAAGGATTCCGGAAGCATTGAAAAACTAATTCATGCAATATGAATGTAATGCATCACGCATAGTCTCTGATAAATGAACACAATCTTGCTTAAAACCATCCAGTCATGCATTAATTCCCATTGCAAAACACATTTATATCTATTTGCGTTCACAGGGAATATTAATCATAACCCCATCCATATTTTCAAATAATATTGGCCCTATAAGTTCCCAAGTGAATAAGTATGAATACAAGCCTCGGAAAAAAAAATCTCATTACGTCCATTGTGGAGGCAAGCCGATGCATCTCTGGAGGGATGCACACAAGCACAGATTTCGAAATGTGCTATTCTTCCATGCAATAATGCAACGGGGGGGAAACAGTGTTCAGCATTCCTGAGATGATGCTGTCCTGTAAGTTTCAGCTTTAATAAATACAGTCAGTGAGTGCATCACCGCACACAGCCCCGTCTAAACCTCTAAGGCTAAGGAAGCCTCTCACAATTTTTTCTCCCATTACATTCTTTGCAAAATGACAAAAAAAAAAGCATTTATAAACACTCATTGGTGGACCTGTTCAGCTGCTTGTTAGAGCAAATATGTAGCCAGCATATCGCATGACAGCAATTCAGCAAGTGAATTTAGGAATGTACAGAGGTGCCGCTTGTCAACAGGCAAGGCAAATGCTTGGGGCCCCGGGCCAGAAGGGGACCCCAGAAGGCAGACCAACTTTTAATCATTAAGACATTGAGAAGTTTGCAATGACAGTGACTATCAGTATTTTTAATTGATAAAGAATGTTAGAGCATATTGAACTTTTTGCAGAGATTCATAGGCAAACCACAGAGAGTCTTGAGATATTGATGAAAAAAAAAACTACAAAAACAACACTATTCAGTCTCACTATAATCAATATTTGATGTTGTTGAGAAATAAAGGAATCGGGTTTTAAGTGGAAAAACTGAAGGAATAAATATATTTTCATGAAATGCTTTTTTGACATGAACAGCTTACCATTTTGGCAGGTATTGTGTTTAATTCACACTTTATATTAATGTAGTTCTAACTGCTAACATATGATTTATAATCCATTTTGTAAAGGAGTTATTACATTAAAAAAGAAAAGAAAAGAAAACCTGTTTCAGATTAATGCAATTTCAGTTCCCAAAATGCTGTTGTCATGTAAACGAACGGGCAAAATGCTTAAAAAGTTTCCTGTTTTCGCTGAAAACATTGTCTTTTAAATGACCCCTCGCTGGTGGTGGCTATGGTGTGCAACAGTTGGGTTTTCATTCCTCACTTCCAGACCCATTTTTGTCAAGCCTTAACTTAATGATTGAGTGCTACTTGCTCTCAATTGGGTTGAACTATTTCTTTTTTGTGGCCTTCCATTAGACCAGATATAATCGTAACTGGTCACAGATACATGTCCCAGTCCCAACTGTGATTAATTAATTTAAATCAATCAGTTTGAGTAGCTGAGTGTGAAATTCTATCAACTTAACCAAACCTCAAGACTATATCTATGCCACTTTGAAGGCATCAGCTCAAAGCAAGGCACAAAGAGGATTCAGAGGATCTTTCAGAGAATGATTTGCACATGGAGCAGTGTGCAGTGACACATGTTGACATATCAAAGAGATAGAGAAAGAAGAGAACATGGCGTCTTAATTCTGGAGCAGCAGCCAGCAGGTTTCTAATTGATGAACATATGTTGTGATGATGAAGTGAAAAGAACCTGAAGAGAACCATATGATTCCCTTCCTGAGTCTAAAGCAGGTGATCAAAAAAAACTGACGAATAGCTACTCTCAGCATTTCTACTGCACTTTAGAGATAATACTAGATTGAAAATGTGTTGGGAGAAAAGAATGCTTGAATTCACACGTGCAGAGAAAATGAGCTGGATAACAAAACTGATGAAACAGCAAGTTGTTCCATCTTGTTTTGAGATAAACACACACTCAGAAGTGCACACAAACACTTTTTTTTTCATAAACTCAGCATGACAGGTTCCTTTAAAGTCAAAGGCAATGGTTTTGTTTCAACAAAAGCTGATGAGAACTATCTAGAAAAACTCTACATTCAGCAGACCAGACATCAGGGGTTTCGGACCAAAAAACCAATCTTACTTGTCACACTATTTGCAAATATTTAACCAATGACAAGTATAAAGGTTCACCCCAAAAATTAAATTTCACTGCACTTGTACTAAAGCTGTGTGAGCTTCTTTCTTAACAAAAATATATTTTGAAGAATGCTGAAAAGTGGTAGCCATTGACCTCCAAAGGATTTTGTTGTACTATGGAAATCAGTATCTGCTGGTTACCAATTATCATTTGTGTTCAACGGAAGAAAGAAACTCAAATAGTTTTAGAACTACAGAAGGGATGTAAGGCTAATCATTCACCATGAGCTGGTTGGAAATGGATTCAAATATGTGATGATTCAAATCGGTTGGGATGTACAACGTACGACTTGTCATGCTCATTATTAACTGTCATCGATTTAATAGAATTTAGACTCACTTGTAAAACCTTGCAGAGATGACATCAGCAAACGAACATTGTAAATGCGCAGAGATCTCAGCTAATGTCAAAAAAAGTGAATATGGTGATGTTTTTATTTTTATTTTTAAAGAAAAACGGGTAACATATTAAAATATTAAAATAATGGTTCATTAGTTAATGTATTTACTAACATGAACAAACAATTAGGAATACATTTATTACTGTATTCATCATTAGTTAACCTTATTTAAGTTAGTTAATGTTAATGTTCATGTTAACTCACAGTGCATGAATTAATGTTAACAAGCACAACTTTGGATTTTAATAATGCACTAGCTAATGTTGAACTATGATTAATAAATGCTTTACAAGATTAACCATACGTAATTAAAGTTAGTACATTCATTAATTAACATTAAAGACACCCTATTTGCATAAAAAAATTGTCATATTTTGGTTTTGGGGGTCTCCAACAACAGGCTAATATGCATGCAAGGTCAAAAAACACTTTCATTGTCTTACAATATGTATTTATTTTTACCTAATTATCCCAACGACTCCCATATGATTCGTTCAGCGATTCATTTGTTCCCAAACCGATCCTTGGCACGAAGCTAATATGCGCTGATTGGTCCGATGACCCAGTCTGTTGTGATTGGTCGACTGGGTTCAGCGCGAGACAAAAAGAAATGCCCACCACGGCTATGAAGTAGCAGAGAGTATGTGAGAGCCCAATGCAGGAATGCAATAAAGCAAGGCAGTTAAACACCAGCATATTACTCTCTTAAACCTAACCCCAAGTAATAACAACGACACACATTCAGTATTAATCCACACAGTGGCAGAAGTTGAACTATTTTGAAAACTGACCGCGCCACGCCGTGTGTGTGTGTGAGGAACAGCTGATGGTGGCCATAGAAACTAACAGCAGAGGATCAGGAGCACAAAACGCATTTAAATCGGTAAAGGAAGAAGCACGCGTCACATTTTCAACGTGGCAATATGTGACTATCTTTAACTTCTAGTGAATAGATTTAACCTGAGAGCTACAGTACAAGCACTGATCTATAATAGATAAGTGATTACAAGCCGAGCGGGGCGATTACAACTTTTAACACACAATTAAACACATATTTTACAAACTACACAAAACGAGGCAACAATTTAAATCACACTTACATGTTATGATCCGGAGGAAGAAGAAACTGGTCCATATGAACTGTAATAGTTACTGACAAAGCCCCTGTCAAAGTCTGAAAAAGTCCCACACATAATAGTCTCTGCTGTCCCTTCAATAGCAAACGGCCGACGAATCCCGCATTGCAGCGTAGGTTATTGTTTAAAAAATCAGAAAAATGACAGGAACAAACAGAGCACATGGTTGGCTAAACTGTGTTGTCGTTGTGAAAATGAACTTTAACCCTTTATTCCCCGCAGCCGAATCTCCATCTGTCAGTGATCGTCATCTTCGCGTCATGATCAGTCCCGTTATCCTCAGCGCTCTGCTAGTGTCTGAAGTCAAATGCGCGTTCACATTTTACCGGATCTGGAACTACATATTTGGTGATGTACCGTATCGACGTCGACACGTTCAAACAAAAGATCCCAACCCAACTCGATTCATTCATTCGATTTGTTAAAGAATCAATAGTTTTAAACACTGTGCACTTTCAGATTTAAACCTCAGCTGGATGGTTTCATTCACTTAGAGCTATGTTACACACTGCATGGAAGGTCATTTTCAAAAACCCATAATAGGGGCTCTTTAACTAACAGACCATCTAAAGTGTTACAGAAAAAAACTTTTAAAAAGAGAGAAAAAAAAAACAAGCTAAAAAAGCACAAAGTTTGATGAAGAAATGCACAAAGAAATGTGCAGTGTTTGAGAAGTAATAAAAGGATACTTATTCATTTCTAAATTGTCTCAATTTATAAAACAAAGGTGAAAAAAAATCATATTGTGAATTGTATCGAATCATGTTGAGGGAATTGTTATATCCCTATATGGAACCACTTCAGGGTGAGGTAATGGTGAGTTGATTTTTATTTTTGAGTGAACTATTCCTTTTAATAGAAATTGTGATTAAATCTTGTAACTCTTTTGGAAAAAGAGAAATGCGTGCGTAAAATACGCATTTCTTTCCAGTGAGCCTACTTGCAGATACTAACGTCAGGGAGGACGAGAAACAGGTCTGTTATTACGCCTCTCTGGCTCAATCGGACCTGTATTTCAGCTCTCTCCTCGTGACGGCCCCTCCCTGGCATATCCCCTTGAAGAAGCTCCTTCTTCTCTGGGACAGGCACCATTTGGCACCCGTGCCCAGATCTCTGGAACCTCACGTGTGGTCCATAGATGGAGCGCAGAGGACTTAGGTGACCTACCGGTTCGGTGGTTAACACCGCCACTCAGGCTAGAGCACCCTCTACGAGGCATGCCTACGCCCTGAAGTGGAGTCTATTCGCTGTGTGGTGTACTTCTCTCCGAGAAGGACCCCGGACATGCCAGATCAGTGTGATGCTTTCTTCCTTCAGCTGGCTGGAGCTAAGGCTGTGCCCTCCGCACTGAGGGGTTGGCGTTACAATCATCCCCGCTCTAAGGACGTGGGGATGGCGGCACGCAGGGAAAGCATCGCCTCACCATCCAGTTCCCAGAGGCGCAAGATGCTGGTTAATTAAATCAAACCTGTCCCCGTCTCATACCCACTTGGAGATCTCTCTTAGGAGAGGTCTGCTTGATCCACTCGACTCAGTATCTTTAAGATTTCTGTCCAGGTAGACAGCTCTGCTGGTCGCGTTGGCATCGGTCAAGAGGGTCGGGTATCTGGAGGCATTTTCGGTCAGCAAAGTGTGCCGGCAAGTCGGGCCGGCCCACTCTCACGTTTTCCTGAGACCCCGGCCCACCTAGGTGCCCGAGGTTCCTACAGCGCTTCTTTTTAGACTACGTAGTGAACCTGCAAGCGCTGCCCATGGAGGAGGCAGACCCAGCCCCTTTCTTTGCTGTGTCCTGTTCGCATTTGGCGCTATGTGACCGCATTAGAGCTTACGACTCTAAGCAGCTCCTTTTCTGTTATGATCAACAGACGGCAAGTGCCGTATCCATACTGAGGTTGGCCCACTGGATAGTGGATGCCATCTCCCTCGCTTTTCTGTGCCAGGGTGAGCCGCGTACCCCGGGAGTGAGAGCGCACTCGACTAAGAGTATTACCTTCTCTTGAGCGTAAGCACGCGGCGCCTCTCTAACAGACATCTGTAGAGCTGTGGGCTGGGCAACACCTTATACATTCGTAAGAGTCTATAATCTTTGAATGGAGCTGATTTTTCTCACGTGTGCTGGATAACGCTAGTGAATGAGGAAATCCGGTACGGTGTTGAAACACGCTTGCTGCGCCTTTCTCTCTAACACAGAGATACGTGCACTTTTTCACTCTGTTCAGTTGAGTTCCCCATTTGGCGAACCCTACAGAGTTCCTCTGAGGCCCCCAGCATCTGACTCAGCGGAGGAGTCAGGTGCCTGGCCCATTACGTTGCTGGAATGCCCACTTGGTCGGCCCGCGTTCTGGGTATAGGTGCCTGCTATGCACGATCCCCACTGCTGATCCCATATGCTTCACTCAGCCACGGTTTAGTCCCTCCTCTTAGGCGGGCCCGTGTCTTCCCTCCCCGCTAACCATCCTTCATATGTGTACTCCCCCTTCTCAGGGTTAGTCCATATGTCTTCCTGCCACCAGGTCTCCCCATTTTGGCAGCAGTTGGCCTTCGCAGCGTCCTCCCTATCGGGACTGCACGCGTTCCCAATGTACTGTCGTATTTTAAAATTCCTAGAAACTTAACTAGGTGTATTTTTTTACGACTCCCCAAAAATATAAATAAGCCTTTAAGCGCTTCACAGGTAAGTAAGGTAAGTTAGGGCCAGGGGACACGTTGGAGGGCTGCGTCTCTGGTGATGATGGTGCACTCACGCAGAGAGCCTGGCAAACCTCTCACCAGTGACGTGGTAAGGTTCAATCGCTGTGACGTTTTCCATACATTTCCCCATAGTGGAAGTTTTTCCACATAGCATTGAAGTTCCCCTCCCGCTGGGGAACGTTACGGTCATAACGTAACCCTCGTTCCCCGACGGGGGAACGGAAATGCTATGTTCCTTCGCCACAAGCGGTTGCGCCTTAGCTGACGGCTTAGTTTGGTTCTTCAGCTAGAAAAGGTGTCTTGCTATGCACATCTTTATACACAAATAATTGTGATTGCTGCCAGCTGTGTAAGCTGACGCTGCCAATTCATTGGCATTTCATTGCCCCGTTTAATTACTCTTTTAGATGATTGGCTTCTGACGAAATCCCCCCAGTGGAAGTTTTTCTACATAGCATTTCCGTTCCCCCCCTCGGGGAACGATGGTTACGTGGTAACCGTAACGTTCTAGTGTCAGAGGGAGCCAAACAATATTATAATTATAAATTAAATCAAATTTTAATCAAACATTGGTTTATTGCATGCATGCAAAAAAAGAACAAAAAAAAAAGATTATTTTCTCCAGGTTTTTTTGTGTGTGTGATTAATACAATTAAATAAACATCTTGCATATTCATAAATTCGTTCTTAAAATGAAATGAATACAACATGAAATTAAATCAAGTGAAATAAAATAAAATACCCGATTCTGCCCATACGCTTGTAAAAATTGTGCTATGAAAAATCAAGAACAGTGCATCACAAGCCAAGCATATTCAGTACATACATTTTCAGCAGCAAAACATTGTTCTGTTATAAACTGACACTGGTCAAATCTAGTAAAAGAACCTACGCTCGAAGCTAAAATTGTTCATTTCTTTATTTTAAGTATATTAGCCTGTACTTTCTTTAATATAATGTAAGCACACATTAAAATATGTACTGTAAACTATATTGCAAATTATGTTTTTAACATTCAAACACAGACTGCCTGTCATTAAAGCATAGTCCTCAAATTTCTGCCACTGGATGTGCCAAGTGTTGTTGTTATGTCTGAGCCAGAACCACATTTCAATCCAGCGCCCCTAGTGAAAATTACACACTTAACCTGTCAGGCTTCACTTCTCCACTGGTGATCCTACAGTAAAACACACTCATGCACTGGAGTGAAGCAAAAATGCTTTTTAAGAGGAGGACTGACCTGAGCGGGAGACTTATGTGATTATAAAGGGCTTTGGAGTCTCTAGAGTGGATGGACCTTTAATTGATATCTCTTGGAACAAAAGCCAGCCACATGTGCCATGTCACAGCCTTAGATGAAGAGGAAAAATACTCTTGACCATTTGATGCCCTTGGTCCCATATTTCCTCTCTGTTCGCTCCTGCCTCCTGTTCCTCCTGCCTTTAACTGCATTTCTCTGCTGTATTCCCACTTTGGATTTAAAAATCTGTGAAATTGTGTTGTTTTCCTGGTCTGGCGAGCTGGCAAACACGCTTTGCATTGTAAATGTAGATACTACAAATGGCAAAAAAAATTAAAAAAATCATCTGCCATGATATGAACACTTTAATTTGGCAAAAATTCTATTATTGAAGTGAATGATCGTTTACCGTCTATTCTCCACTGACTTCTTCAAACAGCATAATGGATTTCATTGTATTGCTATTGAACTGCGTTATCTAATTGCTATGCACTATTGTTCTGCACATTGTTGGGTTGAACTACAGAGAATGGGGAATGTTTTTCCTTTTTCCCCTCACCATGGAAAATGTGTTTTCTGCATTGCCTCGGGCATTTCTCTGTGTATTTGAATTGCATTTTGTTCTTCCTGCTGGGGTATTTGCAACTCTAACATATTGCAATATAGATAAGTCTGTGTGGTCAAAATGAAATGCAAACGTAAATATCTTCAAACTAGAAAAAAAGTACAATCATAAGAAATTAAACAACTTCACGTTCATGAACAGTGAACTTGCTTAAGAGTAAGGTTTATCTCTGTGGATGGGAGGGAATGTTTAGCTAATTGAAACTTCACAGAATCCATGGGGGGATATACAATTTAGTGTAAGAGCAAACATGCAGAGAGGCACGCAGGGTTAGATTAATCTATTCTCATGTCTTTAATTACAAGGGTGGAATGATGATCAGCAGGTGTTTTACAAAGAAAGGCAGGAAGTAAACAAGTCTCTACAGAGTCATGCAAAGAATGGAATGAATAGTTTGATTAGGTTAAGATGCTATCGTTTGATTACTGCTTGTATGGATAATATTATAGCAGAGGTGAATCAGTTTTGATAGACATAGCTCTAGATAGGATGACAGTTAGACTGCCAAAATAACAGATAAAAGATAGAATGATAGCTAGATAGATACAGTAGCTAGCTAGCTAGATAGAATGATTGATAAATATAACATTAGATAGAATGACTAATATAATGGTAGAAAGATCTAACAATAAGAAGATAACATTGCAGGTAGAATCCGGATAGATGGATGGATGGATGGATGGATTGTGGATAGACGGAAAGACAGACAGACAGACAGACAGACAGACAGACAGACAGACAGACAGATAGATAGATAGATAGATAGATAGATAGATAGAATAACATAATACTTGCAAATATATATATTCTCACACAGCAGAGCTAGAACAAATGAAAGAATCTGAAAAATAATCTTTCTTAAGGCTCGTTGATTTTCCTTGACCTCTCTGTGACAGAGTCCAGCTTCTCGCTGACAACTAACCTTCATCATCATCAGCAGACGCATGCTGGCCAGGCCGAGGACAATATTCATTCCATCATGGTGAAGGAAGAAGTATGAGGACAGAATAGCCTTCAGGATATTATGGCTGAGAAAGACAGAGACCAAGAGGAGGCCACAGGATGAAAACTGAGGAAAGGATTATCTGAATAATGACATACAAATACAGTATGGTGCATTACAAGTGCATGGAAATCAGACAAAAACAAGACATGCTACAACATTTGGTAAGATTTTACTTAAAGGGGATGTTTAGAAATCTGTTGTGATACATGATTTAAATCATTAATATGAACCAGATTTAATGCATGCTAATGGCAACTGCAATTAAGTGTCATTTATTCATGTTATATCATTTTGAATGACATTATTTGAGATGTCTTTATTATGACAATATAACTTGTCAAAAATCTGTCATAAACATGATTGTCAAAAAGCCGTTATAAATGCTTTAAAGTGTTTTTATAAATCACTTTTCTTCCCAGTGGAACAATCTCATAAATACAACACTCTGTTTAATCATTTTATAACACCGTCTTTAATATTTAATGTCTTTAAAGGCATTTTAATAACTAATTAAATTTTTACTGAATTCGAGGTCAAAACATTTTTATGACACAATTATAAAATTCATAACAGTTAATAGTGGCCTCATGACAATCATGTTTTTGACAGATTAATGACAAGTTTGACAAAGGCACAGACAGGTTATGTTGTATTTGTTTATGTCAAGTTGTCATAACAAAGACAAAATTTTAAATGACATAACTGAGTAAACGACACTTAATGACAGCTCACATAGGCATGCACAAAATCTCATTCATAATCATGACGTGTCGCATCATGTATATAAAGGTGTCATGACAGTCTTACAAACACCTCTTCAAGTAAAGTGTTACCCAACATTCTTTCAGGCTTCATAAATGCATTTGTATGCATAGATCTGTATTTTATGCATTCATGTGTACGGCTTATGCATGTGTGCTGAAACTCATGAGGCTGTGCACCATAGAAGATACCAGGACAAAGCGGGCTGCTCTTCCATCATGATTTGCAAGGCTTTGAAATATTAATACAGAAAATGAGAAACTGTATTAGGGCTAAAAAGGATCTAAGCAGAATGAATCATCAATAATACAGCAGCCCTCCTTATTTTGTCAGAGTCAAGAGACTCTCTGGCGTTTGACTATAGCGAGAGCTCTGTTTCGTCAGAGCCCCGATTTGGCCCTGTGTCACAGTAAAATTTCCTAAGCCTTTAAGTATATCTTGTTTTTGAAAGTCTGTTGAAAAGGTAAACATGCTAAGCCTTTCGTCTGAGATGACTGCGTGCATGTTAATCGTAAATTTGACATGTCGGTTTGATGCTAAAGGTTTTGTGAGCGGATATACTTTTTAAAATTTTTGTTCTCACTCTCTCTCTCTGCTCTTTTTTCTATCACTCTGCTGCCGTCTTTCTTTCATATTTAATTAAGTCTCACCTCCTCTCATTCCTGGTTTATTCACCAGTCTGAACTGACCTTATTAATTTCTTTCTCCACAGTCTAAGTAGATGCTGTAATGATGTGTCATACGCCAAAGTCAAAAGCTTCTTTATACAATTGATTAATAAGATGAAGTTTCATGTTGTTTCACTGACTGAAAAGGTCTGTTTCTAATCAAAAGTCTCACATCTATTGTACAGTGAGACAGTGGGTGAAAGAAAGAAACAAACAAACAAACAAATGAATGAATATTTATTAAACATACTAATAAAACACAATTGTGCTATCCTAAAAAAATATTTTGTCTCTGACTACTGCACAACAACTTAAAACAATATAAATGCAATTATTTCAAAAACGTCATTAAAATGCATTTAGTATAATTATAGTATCCATAATGGAATTCATGTAAAAAAAATGATTTTGTGAAAGTCATTAACAATTTATACAAACTTTGAATGTCACAAGAGTCACAGGAGACATCATGAGAATTGATCTGTGATGTCAGACTGTAATGTCACAATGTTTCTTGTAGTTGCAACTTTTCAATATCTGAACAGTTATTAATGAGGGCTATCATACATTTACTGTATAAATAATCTACAATTAAAATGATATACGTAATTGTATAGGAACACAAAAAATAGTTTAGCTTGAAAAAAAAAAAATAATAATAAAATAAAATAAAATAAAATAAAATAAAATAAATAATGCATGGTATAAACCGAAGGAAAGTGATTGAGGAAAATAAAATATATTAGTGTTTCACAAAGGGGAAAACAGCTTAAAAAAAAAAAGTGGTGTAAAATGAAACTTAAATTTTTTTATTATTTTTAATTTTTTTATGTTTTTAAATGTAACTTTACTTGCATCAAATTTAAATTTATTTCATGCAAGGAAGAATAGCGTTAAGTAACGTAAGCCCAAAACTACTTGAATATGGTTTAACAGTGACATTTCAATAAAAAATTTAAAATATGTAATATAAAAGGGTTATGTTTTGATGGTGCTGGATAATGTCACCACATTGACATTTCCTTATGACAAGAAAGACTCTCTGAAACACCAGAATTTCTGTTTTAATTTGTACTTTATGAGAACTGCTCAGTTCACATAAGGATCACTGTGAGTCACATTTTGAAATAGACCACAGAATTCCTCAAAATCCCAAATGCCGAAGCACTATAATGAAAAACTGAGTCTCTGATGTCAGTCTCAGCACACAATATGAGCTTTCATTTACACACACGCCACTCATATATACATCATCAAAACAAAATCAATCACTCTGAACGTTTGTAATCTTCTAACCTTTTTCGCAATGTTTGTCAGTTATTTGTATATCAGTTTCTTTGATTTGCTGCAAAATAACTCAAATTTTACACAGGCTTTGTGTTCCAATGGGAATTCAGTCATTGATGCATGAACACATGGTTTATCTGAGTGTAGGCTACAATCCCCCGGAACAGGATCTCCATTTTTGAGACCCCAATTCAGCCAAAATGCATACAATCAGCAAATCAGACTTGTGCTGAAACTCTTTCTGTTTTAGAAACACGAGTAACCAGTCAATCGAGTAATGATACCAATATAAAAATGATATAGACATCACTAACAAATAGATATTGGCTGATAATCAGTTCTATCAATATCAGTTCTACTGATTGATATACTGTATATCAGTCTACACATATTTAAGCATATATTTTCAAGTTTTGGTTTTGTAATATTGGATCTATTGAACTCTATTGGACGTTTTTTTTTTTTCGACTTCACAAGATGATGTTCATTGGCAAAGCAGCTTCTTCTGATTAATAAATGTTATTTAATAACAATAACGCAGAAAGGATAGGTTATGTAAATCGTAAGCCCCTGACCTCTACTGAAACAAAATAACTTGTAGTTCAGTGAAAAAAACCATTAAATGCTCTAATGGATTCAGTTAAATGAAGGATTCAAATTTTAACCCATGTTTTGGAGCAAAAGAGCCAGCGTATATGTCGCATTAGTTTGAGAATCAGACTACACAACTGAATGTTTTTGATTAAAGAAGTAATTATTTTGAAAGTCTGACTATGGCAGTAGCACTGAATGTAAGAGTTATTATTTTAAAATTCTGAATACAGCAGTAGCACTGAGTGTTTATGACTCAAAAGAGTTTGTTCACAAGACTCGTTATTTTGAAATACTTGCTATAGCTGTAGCACTGAATCTATATTATTCACTCAAAAGAACTTAAGATCGTAAGAGTTATTACTTTGCAATTCTTACTAACAGCAACATTGATTGTTTATGATTCACTCAAGAACTTCTTCATAAGACTCTTTTTTAAAATTCTGGCTATAGCTGTAGCAATGAATTTTTATTTATTCGTTTTCCTTTGGCTTAGTCCCTTATTTATCAGGGGTCGCCACAGCAGAATGAACCACCAACTATTCCGGCATATGTTTTATGCAGCAGATGCCCTTCCAGCCACAACCCAGTAATGGGAAACATGAATGTTTATGATTCATTTAAAATAACTTGTTCGTAAGAGTTATTATTTTGAAATTCTGGCTATAGGTGTAGCACTGAATAGTTATGATTTACTCAAAAATAGTAATTCTGATCCATTTATTTAGGAAGCAGATTACACGTCATCCTGATTGTTTTGATTTACTAACAACAGACAAAAATATTCATTTTTTTAGTGAACTGGACCACACTGGTTGTCCAGTAGGTATTTGACAGTCATTGGCCTGTAATGTCATTGGTTAAATGTGCTGTCTGAAACAACTGGACCATAAGCACCATTCTTTTCAAAATCAGACAATGCTTCGTCTCCATTTATTGCTCAGATTCACCAATAAAAACATATTCATAAGAATCAGTTGGAAGACATCAGTTGTGATGCTTTTTTGATACCAAAGAAAGAAAGAAAGAAGAAAAAAGCTCATAGCTCATACAAGTAATTTGTTTGTGAACCAGACTACACTGATTGCGCTAGGTCTGGAATTCACTAAAGGAATTGGGTCACATGAATCATTCATTCAGAAATCAAACTATAGCAGCTGTGCTCTTATGTTTGCTTTTGTGTGCAACCCCAAAGGACAACTCAACAGAAAGACTTGCCATTATTTCGCAATACACAGCCTTTTCATTGCATCACATTCAATACAGACTGCAAATTCACATAAAATACAATTTATCTTGCCTAATTCATACCAAATTATAATGCATAACCCAAATATACTGTTGTACTGAATCTTATTGTGAGAGCAAACAATGTTTTTCCCCAAAGATTCTATAGCTCTTTATATGCAAATTGTGTCAAAACAGCTTTACCAAGAAAACAGGCAATAATCAAAAATCAGGTATGGAGTTTCATCAGTGTGAAACAAGTTTAGCTGGTTTTGTTTCAGTTAGTCCAACAATGATTCCTTTCAGTTCAGTTCAATACCAATGTCATTTTTAAGCTTGTACTGGTGGAAACAGTACTGTAAAATCATACGGGAGTAAAACTTGACAAAAAGAATGTAGTGCACATAGAGTAAAAGTATCTGTTTGAAATACTACTACAAAGATAAATAAAAAAACAGTTCTTCCATTATTCAAGAGTAGTGTGTAGTGAGTATTATGCTGTACAAATTCTACAATTCTTATAAAAATGTAGCTTACATCCATTACATCAAGCAGGTTGATGCGTTTACATGCAAAATCTGTGTAACCTAAGGGGCAAAAATCTAGCTGTGATGATACGCTAATGCTTAGTTTACACACGTTGAATCCTGACAAGCATGCTACGAGTGTCCAGCGGTTGATGCCCTGACAGAATACATGCACGTATTGCATGTATTTGAAAACATAAAATTATGCAGTGCATTTAGTTATTTAGTTCATTTAGCAATTATTTTGTCCTCATACAGTAGCTATCCTTCATCTTCTCATCGATGGCATGCTGTCTAAACAGTTTCTCGGTCATTGTTCTCTCTTGGATTTTGCTCTCTCTTGGATGCTTTTAATGCTTCTCTGTACATGTTTGCTGCTTTTATAAAGTGTTTGTGGTTGATTGAAAATAGCACAGTAAAAGAACTAAAATTACACTCAAGTAAAAGTACAGTCGTGGCCAAAAGTTTTGAGAATTACATAAATGTTGGAAATTGGAAAAGTTGCTGCTTAAGTTTTTATAATAGCAATTTGCTTATACTCCAGAATGTTATGAGGAGTGATCAGATGAATTGCATAGTCCTTCTTTGCCATGAAAATTAACTTAGTCCTGAAAAAAAAACTTTCCACTGCATTTCATTGCTGTCATTAAAGGACCTGCTGAAATCATTTCAGTAATCGTCTTGTTAACTCAGGTGAGAATGTTGACGAGCACAAGGCTGGAGATCATTATGTCAGGCTGATTGGGTTAGAATGGCAGACTTGACATGTTAAAAGGAGGGTAATGCTTGAAATCATGCTTGAATTTTACCCAAAAACACAGCCATGAATAAAGAATGGTACCAAAACACCCTCCAACAGCAACTTCTTCCAACAATCCAACAACAGTTTAGTGAGAACAATGCATTTTCCAGCTCGATGGAGCACAATGCCGTAAGGCAAAAGTGATATCTAAGTGGATAGGGGACCAAAACGTTGATATTTTGGGTCCATGGCCTGGAAACTCCCCAGATCTTAATCCCATTGAGAACTTGTGGTCAATCCTCAAGAGGCGGGTGGACAAACAAAAACCCACTAATTATGACAAACTCCAAGAAGTGATTATGAAAGAATGGGTTGCTATCAGTCAGGATTTGGCCCAGAAGTTGATTGAGAGCATGCCCAGTCGAATTGCAGAGGTCCTGAAATAGAAGGGCCAACACTGCAAATACTGACTCTTTGCATAAATGTCATGTAATTGTCGATAAAAGCCTTTGAAACGTATGAAGTGCTTGTAATTATATTTCAGTACATCACAGAAACAACTGAAACAAAGATCTAAAAGCAGTTTAGCAGCAAACTTTGTGAAAACTAATATTTGTGTCATTCTCAAAACTTTTGGCCAAGGCTGTACACATTTTTAATCTACTTATTAAGGTACAATTCCTGAGCAAAATCTACTCAATTACAATAATCTGTTTGTTACATGTCACCACTAAAAGTATGTGATTCACTGTAGGGAAACTCTACTTATTTGAACTACGCAAGCCAAAGATGATAGTAGCAAGAAATTAAAACTCCACAAATTAATGTAATTGAATCAAGTTCTCCAGTTCTCCTCTGGCCAAATGGATATGCATGGCTTGATATGGACTCATCAAATCCACATCAAACCCCGTCGGTGCTTTGCATATATTAAAATGGGCAAACCATGTGGCACAAACATTGCCAGACACTTCATGCCACACAGAGTGATTATGACTCCTCACATCAACAAACACACAGCTAATTTGATTCAACAGCTGCAAGATTTACGAGACCTACCAGATGCAGAACTATAGTTATAAACCTCCACATGTCCTGTTGTCGCATGTTTTCCTTGATCATGTGCACCAGCGTGAGCTCTACTGACATTATTTGTGAGGGCACTTACGACAAGTGCCCTTTGACCAAGGGCAGTTTATTCAAAGGAAGTGTATTCTCCCAGCTGGATGAGGGAGAGTGTGAGGGTGTTGAAGCTCAGAGGATGCTCATGAACTCCTCAGTGATTTAGCAGGTTATTTATATGCTGCTCCGGCTGCTAATTGGCCCTTAATTAGAGTCAGATCCCTGTTGAAACTATCCATTTACGTCTGTGTATATGTGTGTGTGTGTGCATGGACGTGTGTGTCCAGAGGGACTAATATAGCCAGAAGCAACAGCTAACTGTCCTTCACAGGAATTTTTGTCATTACCACTCTCAGGGAGGCATGTCTTTCATAAAAGCCAGAAAAGCTTGAGGGAAATTGTAAGTCATTACCTTAGATATGTGTGTGCGAGTGTGTGCAAATGTCATTCGACAAGGATGTGTGTGGCTTTATGTTCAAAAGCATGTACAACCAGAGGGTGGCATATTTTATGCGTGCCAGAAAAAGCTTTACTGCATAGTACAATTTTTATTCCAGAAACCTGTGGATTAAATACATTTAGGTGATATTTTTATAGTCCTGCAGTGATGGTGTTTCTCCGCGGGTCTCCCGGGTCCACCCTATTTGGTGACTTCCATCAAACATCATTTCCTTATTGACCTTAAAAGGCCAAAAGGGTAGATGGGGAGAAAAAAAAACAGTTGATGCGAAGAACAGATAAACCTCAATGACACTCCAAAAAGCCCTTCCTGCAATCAAAATCTGAGAACAATCAGCGTCAAAGGGTTTGATTGCGGGGTGTGAATGCTCACTGTGTCAGAATATAAATTGCTTGCTGGGAAAGGCCTTTTCACTACAGTATGTCTTTAAAGCAGGGGCGTTGCTAGACCCCATTTACTGGGGTCTAAGTCGGGTCTAAGACAACACACAACAGATAATTCTATAAAACATTTTTTTTTGTATACTATAGAATTGTCTATAGAATTTCATTCTAATGAAATTAATATTCATGCAAAAGATTTCTTAAATTATCTTAGCATCACTCCAGTTGTGTTTTTAGATTACAGTTACATTTAGGATTAATTTCTGTTATTTATTTAGAATAATAATTGTATAATAACAATAATACTGTTATTTATTTATAATTGTTTTTTTTTTGTTTAGTTTTTTAGGGGGAGCTGTTTATTCTGCAAACTACTGACGATGTTTGTTTCAAATTACAAATTTAGAGCTTTTGTTTATAATTGGCGGTTCATTCCGCTGTGGCGACCCCTGATAAATCAGGGTCTAAACCAAAGGAAAGTGAGTGAGTGAGTGAGTGAGTGAGTGAGTGAGTGAGTGAGTGAGTGAGTGAATGAGTGAGTGAGTGAGTGAGTGAGTGAGTGAGCTTTTATAATTTTTAGACAACAAAATCCCAAAGTTTTAATTGTAAAACTGTAAAGAGTTTGATCACAACTCTCATGGATGTAGTAGTTTTAGACTTAAAATATGCAGTTTATATTTAAAGACAGCTATTTGAAAAATTGTTGACAATTTTGGAGATGTGAGCTCCAGGCCTCTTTATTATACCTAACAGAAATTTTTTGAACTTATCAATATATTATATTTGTCTTAAAGTAAATTTCATGCATTTTCAAATTGTAATGCTGTTTAATTTACTTTGTTTGTTTCTGACTGAATTACTTACTGTAACATCTTTTTTTTAATGGCTGTTGCTGCTTAACGAACGATTAAATAAAATAAAATATATACGTGTTTTACTTACTTTAAAATGGTCAGTTAGTTGTCATGGTAAGACTATGTTAAGCTCTGTCAAGCACTTGTAATAATTAAGAAACCATACTGTACAAATTTTATGTATGTACAGTTGAAATCAGAATTATTAAACCCCCTTTTGAAATTTTCTTTTTAAAATATTTCCAAAATGTTTAACAGAGCAAGGAAATTCTCACAGTATGTCTGATAATATTTTTTCTTCTGGAGAAAGTCTTATTTGTTTTTAATTTTTTAAAAACCATTTTAAGGTCAAAATTATTAGCCCCTTTAAGCTATATATTTTTTTTTTCAATAACCTACAGAACAAACCATTGTTATACAATAACTTGCCTAATTACCCTATCCTGCCTAGTTAACCTAATTATAGTTAAGCCTTTAAATGTCACTTTAAGCTGTATAGAAGTGTCTTGAAAAATATCTAGTAAAATATTATTTACTGTCATCATGGCAAAGATAAAATAAATCAGTTATTAGAAATGAGTTATTAAAACTATTATGTTTAGAAGTGTGTTGAAAACATCTTCTCTCCGTTAAACAGAAATTGGGGGAAAAAAATAAACAGAGGGTCTAATAATTCAGGGGGTTTAATAATTATGACTTCAACTGTATGTATGTATGTATGTATGTATGTATGTATGTATGTATGTATGT
>CAIGQV010016547.1:18225993-18244978 GCA_903798115.1 Danio jaintianensis | reverse complement strand
GGGTTTCCTCCGGGTGCTCCGGTTTCCCCCACAAGTCCAAAGACATGCGGTTAGGGATGTAATAAATCATATTTTGTATATTTTGTAAGTGCTAATAAACCTCTAACATGGCAAATGTTTAAGAAGGACAACTTAAAATAAAGAGTTAATCATAATTCACAATATCCCTGATATTTTATTAAATAAACTGTCATGAAAACATTCTCAAATATTTTCAAAACATTCTCAGATAAATATCTCTGGACTCCAGTCCAGATCCAGAGAGAATTGAATTCCGACCCCCTCCACTAATTGTGTGTAACAGGAGGTATGTGTTCATTTTGCTCCAATCCAGCACAACACTCTTCTGTAAGATTAGAATAGTGAGAATTGGAGTTGTGATGACTGGAAATGTCAAACGCCACAATGAAACAAAAGTTTAGTCAGCTGATGGAATACAGACATTTCTCATTTCTCATGTCATTTCTCACATTAGCCTGCTCTGTTTTGCAACCCATGTTATTTTTGACCTTCCTCTCGTTGTGTTTTGTTAAATTCACCCATCATTTTGCCCTTTTGCACTTGTTATTGACGTATTTAGAAATGCATTTTTTTAGATGGTTTATGTGTGTTTCTTCTGGATTTTTTCTGAAACTTTGACTTCGATGAAAAATCTAATTTGGACCTTTGAGTTTTGAACCGCTGCTCTAAAGTCTCAACATCTCCAGCCACACATCTGATTTTTAGTGAAATATTCATAAGTGTGATAAGAGACTCAAATAGCCTTCTCTCCTCGGAGCAGATAAAAGAGGAATCATTTGCTCGCACAGACACTGGGGATGAGCGTTGATTATTAGCCTGACTAATGGAGGACTGAATCTCAGAGGTTGGTGGAGATTGCCGTCGATGGGATTTAGAAGCGGATTGTTTTTCAGCAGCTTTAGATATAGCTGTTGGAGAAGCACACTGCAATTACACTGGCGCAAGCAGGATGCTAATCATTAATCCTCTGCCTGCGACGCTAATCGTAAAGCCGCAAGAAACGTGTGAACACTTTGTGAATGAGCACAATGACAGGGAACGTTGCAAAGCAGCTGGTTGACATCTCAACATTTTCATTTCCATCTTTCGCAGCACACAACACAAATCTGACATGTTTTAGAAGGATATAACATGGGTTTGTATGGGTGAAAGACTCTTCAGGTTAATTTTGTCAGATGAGATTCGATCTGCAAAGCAGTGAACTGTGAGCAAGATACTGACTCAAGGCAACATTTTGTCTGTCTAATCATCTTTGACACAAGGGCAGATGAGTCATTCCCGCTCCTGCATGAATTACTCACTCACCTCTGTATCATGATGTTTTTGCCTTATTTATGATATGGCGAATGGCCTGTTTTTACTTGATGAAATCAAAGAGTAAAACGTGGGAGTCATACATCAAAGTCAAAGAAAACGGAGGCTTGAGTCAAGGAAGGTCCTGGAAGAAGACTTGAATGCTTTCTTATAGCTCAAAGGAGTGTTTTATGTGAGTCTTGAGACCATTGTTGACAGTACAGTAAGATTATACATATTCAAAAGTGAATGTTAATAGAACGGGTCATATTTCTTTGGGGCTAGGGATCCGATGAGAAATGTTTATATTTAGATTTGTTGGCTTTTGACAGACTTTTGTGTCTAGAGTGTGCAAAAGATGTGTACAGTTCACTGTACTGTATATAACTAGAAAAAAATTTGTTTCTGTTACATCTTTTGTGCTACATAGTAATAACACTGTGGCAGAAATTTTAAAGCATATTTTTAAATGTACAGACACTTCTTAAGGCGCCTTTCCAGTTCACATGACAAACGACAGTAAGTCATTCATCCCATTTTTAATTTTTTTTTTACATCTATGAATCTGTTCAGTTGAGCATCTGGCAATTTGTCTCAGGTACAACCTTAAAATACTAAATTACTATGGACACATGCATGAATATATATATATATATATATATATACACACACGTATATTACATTTTATTATTATAAATAAAACAAACACTATACACTGAGAATTTTAAATGAGATAAATAAATGAGCTTTTTTATGTCTATCACTGTATATGTTATCTGTGATCGCAAGAATGAGCTATTGATTACATGTATGGCCATTATGAAAATTCGTGCCACTTGGGTGAGAATTCCGACACTCATGTCCGAATGTTGTGGAAAAGTAACTTTAGAGTGTTTGTATACACAATATATGTATATCCATTATCTATATCTAAATCTGTTTTTAATTTGTTTATTTAAATTTTTTTTACGCAAAGCCTAACTAGGGATGAAGGCTGCAAATTAGCTTCATGCTATATGTCCTATGTACGCAGCATCAGTTGTCTTTGTATAACAATGTCAAGTGTATTGTACCTGTTAAATAAACAAACAAATAAATATATTTTTTAAATCATTGAAATTCTTTTTTTTTTTTTTGGTGGCGTGGGCGTGGTGGTGGGGGAGGACTCAAAACAGTTTAATGGAAAAAAGTTAGACAAACAATGAATTGTACAGTAACTGATTTGTACAATTATCAACACAATGCATTCGTTTACATTATACTTAAATTTGTAAAGAAAAATGTGATTGCAATTAGTTGTTTCAATCAATCATGCAAACTAACAATCAAACAATCATTCAATAAAATGCATGTAATTGCATTTGCAATTTAAAAAGAAAAATGCTTTTAATGATTTCCAAATATACATCTGTAATTACACTTTTGTTCTCTTACACCTCAATTAACCTACAAACTTACTCATACCACAAAACCTACTGTATGTAAGCATTAGTGAGGGAAAAAACATACAGTACATACAGGTAGCTCCATAAATGCATTTAGAAAGTAAGAGTGATTAAATCATTACTGAGACAGAATAGGGGTAGAGAGGGTTTGTCAGGGTCAATCTACTTGGAAAGATTCAAACACAATAGAATCACTGCTGGTGACCCTGCTGGTCCAAATGCTTACACAAATAGGTTTAAAAACCACTCAATCTGCACAATAAACAGAACCGGCTGGCATCAAGGCCAATTCACAAGCGAACTTTATCTCTATTTCTGAGCCTCTCAACCTCAGATTCCACCCTTTCATTTCTAATCATCCACATTCACACAATCTACATGCTCATTTGCTCATTAAAAAACGAATTCCTAATTAATAAATAAATAAATAAATAAATAGTACTTATAAAGAAATTATAGTATCATAAATAATCACTACAGTAAAACAAATAATCAATCATTCAGTACATACATGCATTTTTTTGATGAAACTAATAAACTTGATTCAAAATGTACTGTAAAAATGCCAAACAACCATTCATTTTATGGACAAATAGAATTAATTTGATGTTTTCTTAACTAAATGGGACCCACTTTATTATAAAAGCCATACATTGTCATACACTATCATTAAAGCTAATCAGTTCAATTCAATTCAATGCACTTATTATAAAAAAACAACAATATATATTCACATTGCACTAATGACATGCTATTTCAGATAAATAGTTCAATAAATAATTAACTTGATAAAAGTGTAAAAATAACTAGTATATATAACTAAGTAACACTTTAGTGTAAGGTGTCCTTGTTACACTTTCCTTGCACTTAGTATACCTAAGCCACATCTAAAATTGACCGTAAATACATGTAATTTATTAACATTACTCAGTAGTTAATTAAATAGTCACACTGTAAAAAGGACAACTTCAAATAAAGTGAGCCAAAAAGAATAACAACAATTTCAATAAACTTAAATAAGGAAAACACTTCAGTGTAATTATTTTAGGTCTATACAGAAAGACCTAAACAACTTCTCTCCTTGGGTTGCCACCTTGCCGTGGTGGAGAGCCTTGCGTGTTCCGATGAACCTGAGAGCAATGCCGTCTGGAGCTTAAGCTCCTGGTAGGGCCACCCATGGCGGTAAGGTCGAGGGGGAGGTTCCAGACAAAGAGCGACCCAAGGGATGCACCACCATACCACTACAGAGAAGGAAAACTCTGCACAGAAACCCTCGTGAGCCACTGCCTTGTGGTTAGCTACAGGGAAAGCAAAGGCTAAGGGAGTAAACCCCAACAGAAAATCAGGAGTGGAGCCCCTCAGGCGGATGGTGGAGGAATATGTCACCGTCCGGCAACTCCTGCAGCTGCGCTGACACTGGCTGTATTGGCTCGCCTTTCTGCCAGACCCTGCCAGCAAAGCCGAGAGGGGGGTCCTGACGTCTGGGCAACCCAGGATCTCCATATCATTAGCCCAGGCCTGCACCTGGAGAGGTCACTCCAGCTGCACTGTCTCAGTGCAGAAACAACACGGGGAGCAGCAGTCTACCAGTGTTAAGTCATGGCTCATTTGGCGTCGAGCCGGGCGCTAGGGGTTGCTCCCGACGGTGGGAGGAATCATCGTGTTCCATTGGGTCGTTACCCCCCGCTTTAACCAGGGCAGCCCCCGGGCAGTTAGGTACTACCCCGCCACAACTTGCTTGCTTCATCGGGTGCATGGAGCTTAGACAAAATTGACAGGCAGGTTGTAAAACCCAGCACCAGGAAATAATCAAAGAACTAAAAAGCCACCAGCCCTGCGGCTGGCAACCTGGAACGTCAGAACATTGTGCCCTGGCCTCTGTGATGACCTTCAGCAAGTTGACGACGCTAGAAAAACCGCTATCATCAACCATGAGCTGTTAAGGCTCAACATCGACGTTGCCGCCCTTCAAGAGACACGTCTTCCATCCAGTGGAAGTCTGAAGGAGAGAGATTACACTTTCTTCTGGCAAGGACTGGAGCAAGACAAGCGCCGACTTTATGGGGTCGGCTTTGCAGTGCGAAATTTCCTCTTGCCATCAGTAGAACCTCCTTCTCAGGGGACTGAGCGTATCCTCTCCCTCTGGATATGCTGTTTGCAGATGATGCTGCTCTTGCTGCACACACTGAGGGTGCCCTCCAGCGACTCATCACTTGCCTTGCAGATGCATGCACAGAGTTTGGCCTTACCATCAGCCTCAAGAAAACCAACATATTGGTTCAAGAAGCACCACTCCCGCAATCACTATCGGCGACCACACCCTGGAGGTAGTGGAAAACTTTACCTACCTTGGCTCCACCATCTGCAGCAACCTATCCCTGGATGCCGAGCTCAATATAAGGATAGGCAAAGCAGCAACTGCCATGGCTTGGCTAGCAAAGAGGGTTTGGGATAACACTTTGCTGACACTCAAAACAAAACTGAAGGTGTACCAAGCATGCGTCTTGAGCACCCTCCTCTATGGCAGTGAAGCTTGGACTCTATATTCTCGCCAAGAGCAAAGACTGAATGCCTTTCATATGCGCTGCCTCAGACGACTCCTGAACATCACCTGGCAGGACCATATCACAAACAGAGCCATTCTGTCTCAGGCAGGCATGCCAAGTATGTTCACCATCCTCGCACAGAGGCGACTGCGCTGGCTTGGCCACCTGTGCAGGATGGATGACGGTCGCATCCCAAAGGACGTTCTGTATGGGGAGCTTGCCACAGGAACACGACCAACTGGACGGCCAATCCTGCGCTACAAGGACGCTTGCAAGCGAGATTTGAAAGCATGCAGCATCTGCCCAGTTGATTTGGAAGCAGTGACATCGGACCGCGAGAATTGGCGATCCACCGTCAAGACTGGTGTCCTCCTAGCCGAAGAAAAAAGAGCAATGCAATGGGAGGAGAAGAGGACCCGCTGGCAGCAAAGCGTTCAGTCTGCCCCCACTGACTCCACCACTGCTTACACCTGCAGCAAGTGCCAGCGGTGCTGTCGCTCCCGTATTGGACTCTACAGCCATAGCAGTGTCTGCAACCAAACCACAGACTGACCTGGGTGCAGATTCTAAACCATTGTCTCTCGAGACAGAAGGATGCCAACTATACAGAAAGACCTAAACAACTTCATTAAAACAAATAATGTTTTGTTGAACCATCTTAATGAAATCAGATGTGTGTTAAATAGGAATCAGTAAAAACATTTATTGTTTTTATATGTAATATTTAAAATATATATATATATATATATATATATATATATATATAATTTTCTCTTTACAATTTGAATGTTTCAAATAAATAAATAAATAAATCAATAAATAAAAAAGCATGATATATTCCTAAGTATTGTTTCAGTATTGTTTCAAAATAATTTACATTCACATCACAGAAGCACCTTACAAGCTATAAAGAGTAAAACATTTGTAACATTGGAACACTGATACAGAATCTTAGCACTCATGCCTGGTCTCAGCTGCCAAGCTCGGTGTTGTTTATTCACCGACTTCGGCTAATGCTCTCAGCGATGTTTATCTAGCCTGTTCTTGGAGGCGCCGCAGTCCAGAACTGCACATTTAGAATGGCTCCACACATCTGAGCTCTTGGAGCCTCTACAAATGAGTTGAATTGAATCAGGTGTGCTAAATTAATAACACATCAGAAAATGTGCAGTGCTGGAGAGGACCAGGAATTATTCAGTTATTTACACACACACACACACACACACACACACACACACACACACACACACACACACACACACACACGCACACGCACACGCACAAACACATACACACGCTCACACACACGCACCCACCCACACACACACACACACATGGATGCAGTGCACAGATTTGTGACATTTTAGTTGCTTAATACACATCAGGGCCATCAACCTGGTGTCCTTTTATGGGACAGAGACACACATAAAATTTGTGTCCCTCATCCCGTAAATTTAAGCAGCATTCCGTTCCCTGGCTGAGATTAGACTACACACATCTTCTTCTACCTCACTCTAGCTTTCTCCTCAGCATTAGTCAAAAGCCTGACTGGGCTTCAAAGTGCCTGCAGTTCAAAGCTTCTTCTTCTTTTTCTTTTTTTTTCAGTGTGTGTACATATATGCTGATGTGCTGCAGTTCCCGCAGGCCTACAGAAACAGAGACGGCACTGAAGAGCCCAGACTTTGCCTTTGTGTTTTATGTGCCATTCACTTGACCTGACCATAACGTGACCAAAGTTTGGCAACTGAGAACCCTTGAACTGAGTGCTAGCTATGAGCTAATGCTACTGTAATGCCGGTTCAGATCTGGTATGACTGATGAGCCATTTAAGACCTGGTTTGCTTTTTCATGGGGTAGAGAACCCGAATAAATCTCACTGAAGAGAGAGAGTTTGTAATGATTTTAATGCTTATTTTAATGGAAAATGTATCAGTCCTGGGGGGCATCTACTGGTATTTTTTCTGCCTTTCTTCATTCATGAAAACCAATACATAAAATAAATAAAACCAATGAAATAAAACCAATAAATCCTAATGGGATTTATCACAAAACACACTAGAGACCATTCAAATGTCCTGCTTTTATTATTTAAAATCTTTGCAGATTTTTTGTTTATTTATGCTTTTTAATTGCATTATGGGGACTTGATCTTTTTTCCAACAACTTTTAACCTTGATAAGTTCAAAAAAAGTGACTTTTATTAACATTTTTAATAGTCTGAAGTGTTATATTGTCTGAGTTGGTGTTGTATATTATGGTAAAAAAAATATTGTAATAAGCTGCCAGTAGATTTTCTGTTAGATGTTTCCAGTAGATATTTCTGTTTTACAGACTTATTTCTCTATAAATTATATTTTATACGTTATATTACTTCAAACTACTAAAATGTTAATAAAAGTCGCTTTGTTAAACTGTAGAGTTACATTTTCAACATCCAAAGTCGACAGAGCAGAGATCAAGGTCCCATAGTGCTATTCACAACCCTAAATAAACGGAAAACACAAAATACAGAAACTGTTAACGAACAGATATTTTTTAGTGTACCTAAGTTCATCTAAAAAAAAGTGTGGTACAGTGTACAGCTGACATGATTTGAATTCTCAGAAATCAATAGTTATAGATGATGTTTAAATTGGTACTGATATGCTTGCTCTCTTTTCTGTCAAGTGTGACTGATACACTGCGAACAGAGAAATCAAGCATTTCAGTAAGCCTTTGACAGAAATCAACTCTCTTCTTATTAGTTTGATCTTTTGCATTACATTCATGACAAACAGACTGTTCTGACACTTTGAAATCAAAACTATATATTCCAAACCTTGTGAAACCACCAGACGTATTTTTTTTTTTACAGTGTAGTTTTTACATCACATCCACCTCTGATGGTAAACTCACAACTTTTCGAAACAAAAAGACAAAAACTGAATAAAAGACAGTTCTAGATTCAAACCTAAGAACAAGCTTGAGAGCAGTGTTACACTGAGGACAGATCGAACTGCATTGTTCTTTCATAAGCATATACTCTGATACGCTCTGTATCTTGAATTATGGGTGTAAGTTCTAGAGAACAGAACACCTCAAAACCTCCTTCTCTGTGTCGGAGGGAAAATAATGCTCAAAACCAATTTCTAATGCACACTAAAACAAGCATATCACACTAATGGTACATTCCCAGTCGTCAAATGATGAAATCTGCTTTGCGTATTAGATTTATTTCATGCGTCACCGCATCGTGATAGGAGAACGAGAAGCGCAGCAGGAGAAGAGGTTTCACCTGCCCAGAGAAACGCTCTGTTGTTCCCATCAGAAGCATCTGTTCAGATGACAGGCAGAGCGATGGCACTGCCACACTTCCAGGTTATTTTAATCAAAACAGTCTTCCTCCTTCTGCTTGCATACCTTCCCTTTACTCTCTCGCTCTCTTTGTGTTTGTTCTTTCACTTCAAATGTTTTCTGTTTTTTTTGTTTTGTTTCTTCATGTGAAAGCACTGTGCAGATTTTCAGGTCTGGATAAGCTGGCTTAAGGGGGGTTAATTTCAGTATTTCATCACAAGCGGGATGCAGAAATCCTTTTTCTTAATTGGTGTTTTTGTTTGGCCTTCTAGCAAAGCACATCTTTAAAAAAAAATGAACTTGTGTTACTTTTTCTGATGGCGATTACTTTTAAATACATGTTTTGAGGATACATTTTTACAGATTTAGGCTTGATTACAAAGCAAAGAAAAACAAAGCAGAGGGGTGGAGGGGGGAAACATAAACATAAAACAACATATAGTAGCAAGCCCGTAGCAAGCGGGGGTGGGGGGGGGGGGGTTGTGTGGTTCCCACTCTTCACTGACAAAGGTCCAGAATTTGTCCCATACATGAGCTCATTTGTCCTATTTTGACTGCTAAGCCATCATTAATAGTCATCAAAAAAGGCTTTAAGACCAAGTGTAATCCTCTGTTGTCTGTTGGCTTAATTTGCAACTTTTTGATTTAGTGGCTAATTCGTACAAGTTCAGTCATACGAAAATGTACGATTTTAAAAAGGAGGCGTGGCACCCAACCCCACCCCTAAACCCAACCGTCATTGGGGGATAAGCAAATCGTACTAAATTGCATGAATGAGATCGTAGAAATTCATACGAATTAGCCACTAAACTGACAAAACGTAAAATAGTTACATTTCCTCATGAGATCAGGCTGAGTTATGATGACCATCTGACAAGCTAATTCAGTTAAAAATTGTACTTAAAATGTCATTAAAATGTAATAATTAAATCTCATAATTAAATAGAAAATGAGGAGTGTAACTACAAAAAGGTCCTCTTTGTGAGAAAAAAGAACCACCCCTTTCACCAGGCTGGCTACGGGCTTGAGTAGGAATAATAATAAAAATAATAATAATAATAATAATAATTTAAAGATGCAGTTTTTACAATAAAACAAACTAAATAAAGAAAAGAACGAAAAAAAACCCATTAAACTAAACTTTTGCATCCCTTAAATTTTTGCCTTCGCACATACATTTTTGAGACCATATGTCTCGACAAGGAAGGTTAATGCATAAAAACAGCAGCCAACAGTCTCCACAAGGAAAACCACTTAATAAGCATAGTAAATCAGGGCTGTTGAACAGCACTCCTGGAGGACCACTGTCCTGCAGAGTCTGATCAAACCCGCCTGCTGTAATTTCAAGTAATCCACAAAACCATTGACATTTTGCTGGACAATGGCCCTGCACGACGAATACTGAAAGATCCTGTGCTTAACAACCTCTCAGCCCTTCTGCTGTGGTTCATTTTAACCATTTAATAGACACTGATTTACTGCTACTTAAATGACAACTTTTCAGCCTGAAACTTCCTGACATGCTCCGCAGATGTGATTTGGACATAGCAACGTAAAATGCTTTCACTGTTACCACGTCTCTCACGCTTGCTCAGCCACAAGCAGCAAATTGCATCTCTTGGGCTGTGATTTGTCATGCAGGGTCAATTTGACCCAGTACAAAGTACATTGGCTTTTCAACAGTACAATGCTGAAACTTTTTGTGATGTATAGGGGATACAAAAAAAAAGCAAATAAAATGTAATAGATACAAATAGAACTAAATATTACTAAAATTAATGAATGACTTGTATATTTTCCCTGTTTTAGTTTAGTAATTTTGCTGTAATACTTTACATTACCATGGGTTAATGTTTAACTCATGAAGATTTAACCGTTTATTAATGCTTCCTGCGTGAGCAACAAATGAACATATGATTCATACATTAAGTAATCTATAAATTGGTATTATTTAAATTATTTGCAATGTATTAATTCCCTAATAACATATTATGTTAATTAATGATGTAAATTTGTATGATAATTACCACAATATTCAAAGTTATGTACACTCTCAGTAGTAAAGATACAAAACCTGTCACTATGGTACACTTTTGTTCTAAAATGGCCACATTTGTATCTTAAAGGTACATATGAATACCTAAACAGTACAAATGTGTACCTCAAAATACATTTAAAGTACAAAAGTGTACCCTAAAGGTATACAAAATTGTTATTTAAGGTATCAATGTGTACCTTTAGAAAAGCATCCCAGTGAGTTTGAATTTTATTACAAAGATACCTTTGCAAATCATTAGCTAGTGATCATTTAAAGTAGACAATTGGCAGTTGAAATGAATTTCTTCAAGCTGATGTGGTAATTAACACATGAATTTACATCATTAGTTAATATAATGTTATTAGAGAATTGATACATTATGACACGATTATGAAATGAAAATGTATATATTACTTAATGTATGAATCTTATAGAAAGTTCATTTGTGTAAATGGTTTAGCTCTTCATGAGTTATACATTAACTGATGATTATATGTGCATTAGTTAAGCATTAATTAATGCAAATTAGTGCACCCATATCAGTGTTACCAATTTTGCTCCCAAAGCAACATTTCTAATGCTTCTATAGTTTTCTATTTAATTTTATTTCAGCTTATACAATCTAATTAGATATTTTTACAGACTATATCATATGATTTTCTAATATTATGTAAATGTCAGTTTACTATATGATAGGAGTGAAATGCAAGTTAAAATGTACTATATGCAATTTAGCAGTAATAAAAAACATACAAACAAAAAACAAATGTAAACATTACTTTTACGAATGATTTATTACACCCACATTGGTTCAGACTGAAATATGGGACAGTAGGGTGTGCGGGGTCGATTACTGTTTGAGGACAGACTGAGTGAGTGGAACAGACACGGGGTGAGCAGGAGTAAATGAGCGAGACAACAGGTGCAGACCTGGCCGAAAGAGAAAGGAAAGATCTGCTCTCATGATGGACAGACGGGCCAACGGATCACGACAGTGACTTTGAGAAAAGCGCAGATTTAAGGAGACAGAAGGGCAGAAAATGTGTGAGGGCAGGGAGAAAGTAAAGGAAGAGGCACAACAAAAACAAGATCTGACAAAGCATTTCCTCTGAATGTCATTCGTCAGTCTCTGTTGTCTTCAGCAGCTTCTCTCTCTCTCTTTCTCACACACACACACACACACGCACACGCACACACACACACGCACACGTGCACACACGCGCACACACACACACACACACACACACACACACACACACGCACTCTCTTTCTCTGATGAGACTCATCCTGACACTGGCCTTCATGTGTCAGACTTGTGAGCTTTTTCTCTGCCCTGTAAATGGAGACCAGTCCACAGCAGCTGTGAATTCAGACCAGATTGACGAGGCACTCTTTAAAAAAACATGAAGTCTGCAGAGCTCAGAGGTCACATTCTGTTTATGGACTTTATTTTTTCAGTTTCAGGGACTGTTATGTCTCAGCAGTTTTTTTATTTTATTTTTTTAAACTTACTTTGAAAGTTCAGCTTTTACTTTGAAACTTGCCACTTCATCCATTCAATCATTTAGGTTGTTAATGTCAGGTTGTTGCACGTGACAAAAATGAATGGTTAAACATTTATTTATCTTAAACAGACCTCTTGTTTTAAAAACTGCTGTGTCATAATTTTATTTACTTTTTTTTTTAGCTAAATTACAAACAGAATGTTTGTGGGGAAAAAACAATAAAAAAAAACAATAAAAACATTCAAAAGTAAATCAAGCTGATTGGAAAATGGCTTTATTTTTATTTTTTCATTTACAATTTAGTCATTTAGTTTTATTTAAATGTTCAATAATTTTAAAGCTATCTTTATTTATATTTATCTTTATTTTATTTATTCTGACTGCTTTTGTTTTAGTAATTTCATTCAATTCATTTTATTTTATTTGGTTTCAAAAGCATTTCTAATGTTAGCAATTTTGAAATGTTATCTATAATCTTCTAAAATCTTCTACAACTTAGAATTTGCTTTCAACTTTAAATCAATTACCAAGTTAGATTACAAATTCTTAATATTTTTTAACATTTCAAATTAGCTGTTATATTAAATTTTATTATATTAAATATAATTTTTCCATCTTAAAGTATGTTTATATTATATATTTAAACTCTTTTAATTTTAGTAATGTTTTAAGTACATTTATACATTTGTAGTTTTATTTCAGTTTCCAGTATTCCAATTTAGTTATAAAATCTAATTAGACTAAAACTCACAAATCATTTGATTTTCTCATATTATGTAAATCGTGCTGTCATTTTGCTATTTTATTATAAGTGTGAAAATGTGATTACATTTAATTGTGTATATTTCTGAAACATAAGATGCAAGTTACAATTAGCCTGAGCAAGACCAAGATGTCAGACATTTGATTCCAAACAAAGATAAAACATTATTTCCCCCACAGAATGATAATAAACATGATACAGATGCAGTTGAGATGACACAATATCTCATTAAATCCAGAGATATATAAATAAAACTACAGAATCCGCATACATGTTTACTGTTAGTTATCATTAGAATACAACTGAAACTAAATACAATAATAACATGGTTTACAAGTTTACTTTCTAATCACTTTCAGCCCAAAGCTGAACAAACACCCACACATAATCTGATCTTTACCTTTCAGCTGTGAAGCTTTACTGCACACTGAAAACATTTTCTCGAGTATAGCACGTTCAACAGCTGCAGCTTAAAGAATCTAAACTTCCTGATCAGACTCCAGCGTCTGTCCTTCCTCTCCTGAGTCTCTATCACTCCTGCCATTTCCTCAGTCCCAGTCACCATAGTGATAAATCACCAAAATGGCTGCCACGCAGTGATAAAGTCATTACGAGACAGCCTTTATTTACATACTCACAGCTTTTCCATACTGAGCCTAATGAAATGAGGACCCGAGGGGGACGGAAATCGACGCAGGGAGTGAGAGGAGGAGACCACTCTGGAAACTATGTGTGTGTGTGTGTGTGTGTCACAGTGCCATGAATCGTGTTTCAGATCTTGTTTTAAAAGAGCTGTTAATTCTGCAGATGGCTTTTTTGTTCTTTCCTATAGTGGATTTTCCACTTTCCTAATGCTCTGAAGTGAACATTTTTGTCCTTGGAATCGACCTTTGTTATTGTTGTTGTTATTATTATTATTATTAAAAAGATCATATTTAGTGTGCATTTTTGCAGCGCTAAGCAATACAACCAGTCATATGCAAATGTATTTATTTATTGAATGCAGTGGACATGTTTTGCTTATAATTGTTAAATGAATGTCTAAATAAAAACTTTGCAATTGTTTACACAGAAAGTATAATGTATTGTGTTAGATATACATTATACAATTGTGATTTGTGATTTTCATTTTTAATTTCTATGTACTTTCAAATTTTGGGACCTTCATCTCAGCTAACTACACTCACTACAGTGTTTCGGAGTGTAGTAGGGTGTATATTGGTGCCGTGACCCGGATGGGAGTGAGGTTTGGGGGGATGAATGTAACGAAGGCAGTTTGGTGAGTGCTGTGTGACCTCCTATGCCGAAAATGATGGATTGAGCCCTGCTCAGAGAGAGTGGGTGGGTGTCTGACCAGAGGGGTTACATATGCATACATGCACTAGACAAATGTCTGACCATTGTAGTATAAAGTCTATTGTAGCAACTACTATCACAATTGCTAATCCGTCTTGTGTTTTTAAAAGAGCAAAAACATGCTCTTGTATGATCATCTGTTTACTGTATGTCTGTCACTCAGAAGTAAAAAAAAAAAATGCTAATTTAACAGTGAAAGTAAAGCTCTCATCCAGCTGGATGAAGAAAATGGGGTACTTTTCCAATGTATTTTCTGTACTTTTTAGATACAGTGCTCAGCATAATTAAGTACACCCAATTTTGAAAATTAATATTTTTACCCATTTCTCAGTGAATATAGGCAATGTATTTTGGTGCATTTAAACAAAACAGATCTATTAAACAGATATATTTATTAAAATAATATTTTAGTCACCAAACATATTCAGAAATTGAAAGACAATACAATTAAATTCAAGCAAAATATTGCAAAAAAGAAATTACAACCTACAAAATTTTAACTAAATGTTTCCATTTTTTTTGCTTCTCTTGATTTTTCCTCTTTTTTAAATTTGTATTTAATATTTTTCTATAACATATAAATTTGGGTGTACTAGTTTTTTGGATGGACTGTTATCGTAAGTTATTTTGTTAGATAAGCTCCAGATTTGGCTTCAGTACTGACTAATCTAATGTATATGCACAAATATAATATTGTATAGCTTCCTATTAAAAATATTAATTTAAAAGACAGATTTGTGAGGGGTGTACTTATATATGCTGAGAACTGTACCTTTATGTGCTAATATGCACCATTAAGTACAATTTCTCTTTAGGGTATGGATATAAACCCTTTAAAGACAAACATGTACCTTTTGGAATGGAACAGTACCATCCCAGTGATACACCCCACTTTCATAGCTTTGTTTCTGAGTGTGCAGAGTTTATTGGAATTGGCTGCTGATGTGTTAATGGTGTCTTGCTGGTAAAAAAAAAAAAAACAGAACACTGCTGCCTGTCTGAACAGCACATTCGTGTTTTATGATCCTTTACTGTGCTTTCTTCTTTCTGAAAACAGAAATACTCACCCACAACATTATTTGTAGTTTTAAGGTTCATAGTGCTAATATTCTGTTCTGATCGTATTTGTCAAATAAAATGATTTTCCGAAAATAATTGGTTTGTCTGTATTCTTTGGGCACGGCTGTGTACTAGTGTTGAAATAGGTTTATTTGCTTAATAATAGATGTGTTTTTCATTCAACATCACAGGATGTATTTGCTCAGGTGTCTGCCATCTTTGACAGCTCAACAACTACATTTTATGATCTAATTAGATTTTTTTTAACATAATATAAACAACAAAAAAAAGCAATCTACATTTAAATCACCACTCAAGAAAAAAAAGTTATTAAGCAGATTTCTTGATTGGTACAAAGCCATTCATCACATTTTATTGGCCCCAGATGAATATCCAGAGTCAAGTGGCTTGCAAATAAACAGCACTGATGGGGTATGAAATGAAGCCAAGCTCTAAGCCTCTTCACAGCCCTCTCAAGAGGTATAGAGACCAAAGGGTGGAAGGAGAAGAAATATAGAGCCTCTGAGGAAATGATATGGAAGGATTAGGTGTTGAGCTGGTGCTGTTATAATCCACAACAATTTGACGTTCTGTCTGTGCGGCCATGCAAGTGTCACCTTCTTAATTTCACTCACTTGCTGCCTCCTTTGTTTATTTCTTTCTGTCTTCCTCTCTTCTATTTCTGTCCCCATCTGTTCATTGCATGTCATCCTCTTGTGATTTTATGGTGCTTTCAACTAATAGACTTGATCCGAGCAACTAGTCCAGATTACAGTTGGAGGGGGAGATGGGGGACAGACGCCGACACACTGCGGCAACGAGTTATTGATCCACTGTTTGGCTCTCTGCTCAGCGCAGAGGATGGGCTGAAATATAACCTGCAATGTGTGTTGCATTTGTTGTAAGTAGCTTATTACAGATTCTCTGCTACAAGGTGTGTGTGTGCGTGTGCGTGTGTGTGTGTGTGTGTGCGTGCGTGCGTGTGTGTGTGTGTGTGTGTGTGTGTGTGTGTGTGTGTGTGTGTGCGTGTGTGTGCGTGTGCGTGTGTGTGTGTGCTTGTGTAAAAAAGAGCTGAAATGGGATGAGAATCACATATGGCACAAAGTGGCTGAAGAAAGTTTTGAAAAGTTTTACTGCAAATTATTATAATATAGGTACTTGAATCATTTGATTATGTGAAGATTCTCAATAGCCAGTGTCATTTTTGTTTATGGAAATAAATAATGAACAATAAGAGTATGTTTGAAAAGTTGAGAGAGCAAACATAGATAACTATTTTGTTTATTTTTTTGAGATATCATGCTTTTGTGTTGTGCACTGAAAAGTACAATTAAGTACAAAAGAGTACCAAAAACGTTTGTGGAAATTACTAAAACTGGAGCTTTTTAGTAATTTTCAGTAATCATGCTTTTACAAATTGAAGAGTATTGAAGACCTCAATTGCAGGTAAATTGCAAAAAAAAAGCTGACATTTTCTGAAAATTTCTAAAAATGGTGTTTATCTGATTTTGCAAATGAACTTTTATTTTACAGAACAACAATACACTTAAAAATTTAAATAGACATCAAATAGACACATGGATCTGCAAAATGAACAAAAAAAATCTGTATATGCTTTCCAGGCAGTTGTTGCGATGCACAATACACAATAACTGTCCAGTGTATGAACTATATAAGGCTAATTTGTCATTCATCATCAAGTCGAAAAGCCATGCTTTATTGGTCCATTTAATTAAACGGCTGACGTTGATGTGAATTTTCTGTGAACACACTACATGTACCATTTACACATAAAAACAGAATAGATTAGTGCACACGTACAGTACAGTAAGCAAACTCGGACACACCTATAAATTCCTGTTTCCACCAATTTTATTTTGATTATGAAGTAATCTGTGAAGCAGACGTCTATGAATTGAATCTAAAACCGTTTGTTACCGTTTTCACAAAAACACATTTTTCGTTTGTAATATGCACAGAATTGGTAATGATATACTTTTCAAAAAGCTTTCAAAAGTTTGTTTTTAGGCCCCTAAATGCTTCTGTCATATAAACAAATGGTTAAAACACAAACAATGTTTTCTATGTTTAATTAAAAATGGAATTGTGTACACATAACTGAATCGTAAAGCATTGTATTTATAAAATGTAAACAATAATGAATAAAAAAAAGCAGTCTCAGTTTATTTTAAGGTTAAATTCTCGCTATTAATAAACCATTTACTAAAGCTTTTAGCTAAAAACTAAAAATTTGCTGCTTATTAATTGCAATGCTTATTATTAATACTTAGTAGTTGGGTTTAGGTATAGGGGAGGATTGCAGATGTAGAATAAGATAATACTTTACAGAACAAAACTAGTTTGGAATGGCATTTGGGTGATTTTCCATTTTTGGGCTATCTATTCCTTTAAGATTTGAACACTTTTCTCATAGTAGCCTCCCGCCAACTGCTACATCTTCCCTCTATTAAAACTCGCACATTCATAAAAGTTTCACTGCATCAGCCCTTAAATGTATTACAGAAAGTGAGCTACATGTGAAACATAAATGCACCATAAAAGCATTCAGGGCTTCTAAAGCCCACTTACAGAGGAAAAAGAAAACCTCTGGCTCTCATACAATTGAAATTCACCCTTCGCCACCACCCCAGCCTATATTTAAACCCACGAGCGCTGCCCTAATTAAACGTCATCTGTGTCTCAGGACATCCAAATGGACAGCAAGCGGCGTCCATTAAAACTCAGAGGAAAGACGGAGCTGTCAGAAAAGAGATGTGTCATAATAAAATCATAATCGCAAAACCATAAATATGAAATGGGGTGCAGGCCAGTGCTGAGAAAGAAGTGGGCTGAATGACTAAGAGGGTAATTAATCTCTAATGAGATTGATTCTCTTGATTCGCCTGCCCTTTAAAACAGACGTCATTTTACAGAACCGCTTAATGACCTTGCGTAATTGTTCACGGAAGAGTGAAACGATTTGTGTGTGTATGGGAAAAGCAGCAGGGGTGGTATCGTTTCGAGGAATGAATGTAAATGTTTTTTCCATGGCCTTATATTATATATGACTCAACTAACTGTTTCCTTTCCCGCTCTTTTGTTTCAGAGTATTTACTGCAATCAGGACAAATGGCTCAGTAAGGAATGACAGTGAATACAGACTAATTGAATGACGTGACTAATTAATTAAATGTGTGTTTTGACTTTAAACACTGACGCACACTCATGTCATCAGCAAACAATGGGAATGTTCTCATGAATATGTAAAAGGGATTGTCGGTCTTCATAATACTGACACTGTCATGATGTTATGAACAATAATCTGAAAGGTCTCTTGAGAGGGAGTGTCTTATAGAGTCCTAACCTGATACAACACAGCATCATTTTATTGATTGGTTGACTGAGTAACTAACTCACTGATTGACTGATTGATTGATTGATTGATTGATTGATTGATTGATTGATTGATTGATTGATTGATTGATTGATTGATTGATTGATTGATTGACTGACTGACTTATATATTTTGATTATTGATATATATAATTTTTTTTTTATATATATGAATGCTTTTTTTTTAGAAAGAAAGAAAGAAAGAAAGAAAGAAAGAAAGAAAGAAAGAAAGA
>CAIGQV010016547.1:18213607-18225983 GCA_903798115.1 Danio jaintianensis | reverse complement strand
AGAAAGAAAGAAAGAAAGAAAGAAAGAAAGAAAGAAAGAAAGAAAGAAAGAAAGAAAGAAAGAAAGAAAGAAAAAAAAAACCCGATCACTTCTCACTATAGAATTCTTGGTAGAATATTGCAAAAAAGAATTCACAGAAAGTGTGATATTACTATAAGGGTTCAAATATATCTTTTACCATGGATTCCTCAGCCTTGTTCCTTCTCTCTCTCTCTCTAATGCACCCTCTAATGCTTTCTGGTGCTAAATTATCTCTGGACATGCTACTTAATAAAGCCATGTTTCTTTCGGTGTGAAAGGTTGACCATAGTGTTGTTCACCATGCCTGATTCATGATTAATAGCTGTACCACATGTGTAGCAAACATAAGACGCACCCATGAGCAAACACCATGAAAAATTAAACAACCTTTACCCGTCCCAATTAAGCAGATTTACAGCCACCACAATCACCCCATTACACAAAATGCTTTATGAACAGAAATAGTTTATAGTTCAGCCACAAATATTCATCATTAGCGCCGCTGCTGCCTCTGGAGAGTGAGGATATTGTGCTGTTCACCTAATCAGAAACTTCAGGCATCTGAACGTACAACCAAGCGATGTATGCAAAACATGTAACCGTATGTTTGCCCTATTGCAAATGCATCTGCAGCAGGTGGTTTTTTGATATTCTACTATTATTCTACGGTCTACTGTTATCCAAACTAACAAGATGAGAGGTATAATTAACATACAAACTCATCACAAGTGTTTTACATTGTTGAGTAATCCTTAAAACACACAATTAACCTTCGCTCCTCAAAAAGCGAGCGTGACAAAAGCTGACCATCTCGAATGGAAGATAATTATTCATTCAATCCATATGGAAACACACATAGAAACTCGCAAACACAAGCTGAAGGCTGACTGGAAGAGTTTGTGTAGAAAGAAGCATTTTTACATAGGAAAGTATTACTAAGCATAATAATAATAAGGATGAAATAATAAGCATACTATTTAGCCTGCTGGAAAGTGGGGAGAAGTGAAATGTAAGGAGAAATGAAGCAAAAGAAAATTGGAACCTACAATGAGAGAGGAAAACAAAAAAGCTAAAAAGAGAGAGAGCGAGAGAGTCACAGCAGGAGCAAAAATGCGAGTCTGAGGCAAATGTGCTGTTAGGATCTGACCAAAAATGTGGAAAAGGGCAGGGTGATCTTCACAAGACCTGTAGGCTGTTTAGAGACTGCCATTTCAATGGAGATGGGTGTATTATGGCATGTCTAAGGACAAAGGTGCCATGTTGGAAGAAGAAAACAGTTGTCAGGTTCCCTGCTAAAATATGACACCTTTTGAAAATGTGCCAGGTCACCTTTCATACTCTTGGTGACTGTTAAACACAGAGATGAAATGTTCTAATTAATATTTTAACAAGTTCATGAACTTGAACTTCATGGTTCATGAAGGCAAAAACAGATTGTGTATTATGACAAACATGTGGGAAGACTAACTCACTAACTAACTAACAAAGTTTAAGTTTGTTGGTTAACTAAAGGAATGTATGGATTTAGTTAGTATGTTAATTTGCTGTTATTTGTATTATTTTTTATATTTAATCATCTATATGGAACTGTGTTTCATCTTCAAAACACAAATAATTAATTCAAATCAACCTCCATATAAACCTTTAATCTAAGTTTTCAAGAAATGAATGATTACTTCACATGAACAAATAAAAAAATATAACAGTATGTTTGAGCTTAAGTTTATGTTCATCGATCAATGATTATATGAGAATAAAAGCCAATATTAAATCTTTTCATTATATAAAGCAATCGTGAAGATTTAAATAGCTTATTTCAGAGATCGAAGTGCTTATTTCATACAGATTTGTTGAATTATTTATTGTAATCTCTTTGAGAAGGCTATGAGCAATTAAAATGGAGAATATACAATTTGAGGGACGGAAATCAAACATTTTAAATGATTTTATTTTTTCTTTTGACAAAGTATATTCAGATATCCATGCAATTAAACAAACAGTATTCTGGAGGCTATTGAAATGCTGTGAAATGTATAAAAAAATATATATTTTTAAAAACGCAGGCAGTCAAGTATGTAACAATATGAAGTATATCATTACTGAATTTGCACTTTAGGTGAAATATCTCTTTAAGAAGTCAAAACCTTTCATGCCTTGCAAGCAGCATTATTTTGTTGTACCCATGATTTTAATTTTAATGAGTTATTTCGAATCATGCAGTTTTTTTTTCCTCCTCATTAGAACAAAACACTTTTGTAACCCCAATAACCTCTCCTTGACTAAACCTAAAACACAGAGCTTCAGTGACTGACAAATGTGTTTATCAGTATAGTCCATTGCAGGGCCTTGGAGCACGATTGAGTTTTCAGAGATGGAAAAAATAAACCTCTAGAGGCTGTGGTATGTCTATTTGTTGTCAAAAAAAGCCTCCATGAGACATGCAAGCTCAAGGCCCCCGAGTTCCAGCCAAAGCTTGGAAGCAAGTGAGAGAGATATTGAAATATCTTTGTGCCAGAACACATTTCAATATACAAGAGCGTTTGGGGGTGAGGAAAGAATGGAAGTGATGCAGAGAACAGACAGACTAAATCAAAAATTCTATCTGTGTATCTCAGAGGTGCTTTTTTGGGGTTTTTACCAGGTGAAAACTGGAGCATGATCTTATGCGGAGCGCTAGAAATTCAGGCAAATTCAGCACTGTTTCAAAGATTCCACACTGCCATTAATAATTCACAGCTGAACCAAGAAGAAAAATACAAGTGATCAAGTAAGATTTTAAAGCAGTGCTTGTTACACGTGTGTAGAGATGATCCCCATGGGAGGGTTAAGACTGAACAGATGTAGTTTTGTTTTTGTGTCCAGGCTTTCAGTGAACACAAGCAACTTTGAAAACCCTAGCACTGGGCTTTACGTGGTTTTCTCTCTCTCCTTCTTTCTGTGCACTTATAATAATCCTTCCCAAACTTTTGCAACTTCAAATGCTTCAGTGTTCATTATCACTTTTTGATCAAAATCATACAGAGAAGAGTAGATTAGTAATTTCAACACAAACACAGGCAAAAGCCCTTGAATCTGATTGCTCGAATCAATAGAACTGGCATTGCTTCAATATTACAACTGAATTTAAAGTGTTTCTGAACTCCTGCGATTTCTTCTATGAGCCTAACAAAGCAGCCGCCTGGCTGATTTATCTGTCAAACTGTATATTCACTTTGGTGTATTACGCTTTGATATGAAAACATCTGCAGAGAACATGAATATAAATATGCCCCTCTTTTCTCTGCGCTTATTTACTGATCATCTGGCAACTCTTGCCTCATGTTACTTATCGTCTCTTCTTGCTTCATGTTTCTACAATGTGAAAATAAACAGTGAGATTAATTAAACTAAATGAGTTTATTCTACTCAAATGTTACTGAAAGTTAATTGTAGAGTTTAGATGCAAAACGCTTTAAGTGCCTTCTGAAATTTCCTTCTAAAATGAGCATTTTTCTCAGCCTTATATGTTTATGTTTGGTTATTTCACTTTTAAAGTAATGAAAATTACATATTCATTATAATAAACGTTTAATTACTGAAGCTGTACACAGGAGGCAGAGAAAAAAAAAAATGAAAAGAAAATTTCAGATGGCACAGAAAACTTTGCATCTGATCTCCTCAATTGTATAGTGAAGGGTACATGTCCTGGGCTCTCATTGATAACCTTCCTAAATGTGAACATCCATCAGAATACATTCATTCACTCATTTAATTTTCGGCTTAGTCCCTTTATTTATCTGGGGTCGCCACAGCAGAATGAACCGCCAACTTATCCAGCGTATGTTTTACACAGCGAATGCCCTTCCAGCCGCAGCCCATCACTGGGAAACACCCATACACTCTTGCATTCACACCCATACACTACAGACAATTTTAGCTTACCCAATTCATTTATATCGCATGTCTTTGGACTTGTGGGAGAAACCGGAGCACCCGGAGGAAACCCACGTGAACACGGGGAGAACATGCAAACTCCACACAGAAATGCCAACTGACCCCCATCAGAATACATTTACATGTATTTATTAATGATTATGACTCACATGATAATTTAAAGTGTTTCAATTATGCAAATATTGAAGTTAAATGTGTTTACTTAGAGTTTACTTACAGTTGCGCACATTCTCACATGAACTTTGTTTTTATAGATCACAACCTTTGCGTGGGAAGTTCCATAAAAAAGTTTCCACCTACATTTTGTGCATATGCCACATTTAGCCACCCATGTCACTTCAATGAAATACAAGTCTATATGTATCTATATAGGGCAGGAGCTAGGGAGAGAGAAAAAAAAAGATATATATATTTTTTTACATTTATGCATTTGGCAAACACTTTTATCCAAATCAACTTAAACTTGAAGGTATATCTTTTTATACTTTCCCTGCAATCAAACCCACAACCTTGGTATTGCTAGCTATTTTGTACTAATCTGCATAGAGATGGCAAAGAAAATAAAGCGGAGAAGAAATGGAACACACACCCACACCAAACACATGTACGAAGCAATATAAAAATAGCAATAATTATAAAATTCATTATTTAGATTGTTTTCAGGATTCATAGTTACAGCAAATAAAAATGTTCTTGCCATGGTAACATTCCAGGTGAAGATAATGAGTAAATTACTTTGTCTTTCTTTGCTCCCTTCACCAAGTTTTTTCAAAATAAGTACAGTATGACAAGCAAGTGTTCTCTCTCCATAGACACTCATTAGCTCATTATATTACGTGGAACCCAAACTTTACAGCACATGCATATTTGCATCAGAATATATGTTGAAATAATATATATTGGGATTTACCATGGGCTATCACATGTTGTTACAGACTATGGTTTAATTGATGATAGTAGCAGAAAACTTTCAACTTACATTATATACACTGCAGGTTGCCTAACTCTGTATATGCATGTGTATAGTGATATCTCAATTATGCAAAATATTGTTTTTAACTATATTAATGCAATATCACTAGAATAACTTAGCCTAGTCTATATTTCAGTAAAATTTCATTTTAAATGCTGGTGAAGTAGAGCATGTACTATAAATTATAGAAAATTTCTACTTCTATAATGTGTAGTTTTACTATCTTAAAGGTGAAGAATGCAAGATATAGTTCATTGAGGGTTTTTCTCATTCAGATGTTCCAGGGCACTACCAAAACATCATTTAGAGCTGTCTATCCAAATCTATCAGTCACTATCCTGCTCAACCAAAGGTTTTTGGACGCAGCTAATGTAGCAGACAAACTGAGCCAGAGAGTTTTTAGTCAGTTAGCTACAAGGAGAAAAGAAATCAAGATTCTGTTTCAGGTGCAAGCCAAAAATAAAAGATGTAGCAAAATAGACAATGGGGTAAAACAAGGTTAAATACTTTTACAAGATGGACCATTCTAATTGATTGGTTGGGTTTAATCAAGATGCCCAACTTGTAGATTTTCTTCTTGGCAGGTATGACAACTCAAGTTTTTGCTATGCATTTTAACTCTTTAACGTAAAACCCAACATAAAATAGCAAATGATCTTGTATAATCTTAAAACAGGACACGGTAAGTTTGCTTTCAAAAACTACTTGAAAATATGATTTGTTCTAAATAATTCTTCCATTGGCAGTGTGGAGTGTGGCACTGACGCCTCACAGCAAGAAGGTCACTGGTTCGAGTGCCAGCTGGGCTTTAATGTGTGGAGTTTGCATGTTCTCCCTGTGTTTGCGTGGGTTTCCTCCGGGTGCTCCTGTTTCCCCCACAGTCCAAAGACATGCACTATAAGTGAACTGTATTAACTAAATTGGCAGTATTGTATGAGTGTGTGAATGTGAGAGTGTATCAGTGTTTCCCATTACTAGGTTGCAGCTGGATAAGCATCCAATGCGTAAAAAATATGCCGGAATAGTTGGCGGTTCATTCCGCTGTGGAATATAGGAAGTAAGGAAAATAAGTCAGAAGGAAAATAAATGAATGTTTGGAGTTCTAACTATTTATTAGACTTTATTCATTTTTCTACTCTCTTCAAGACCACATTTGACTGCATACAAGTTGTATATATTACTCAACTCAAACATCAACCCTTCCGGCTACGACCCAGGACACACAGGATGTCATTACAGGTAAATCACTCGCCCACTAACATCGGTCCCACTCAATAATTCACCTCCATATCTGAAAGCAACATGCATGCAGGACAAACCACTCTTCTTCACTACAACCAATCGATCAGTTCAACATTTGAGCCCTATATCCATCAACCCCGCTGACCTGGACGCCCGAGGGTGATAAAAGCCAGCACCTTTGCACACGAGAGGAATTCGGATAGTGGCTCAACCTCTCTCATTGATCTTATACTGAGCGCTGATTGATCATTTCTACGTGCTGCTTCAGGTTTGATGTAATTAAATGCGCTTTAATGAGATTCCCCAGGCCATACTGTAAGCAAGAGGGTAATGAGGCATACATTTTTTACATGTTATGGTCACAGATCAAAAGGTTTTCATATCGTCTCAGACAGGGCAGATGACATATTGTCAGACAAGTGAGAGTCAAAATGTCAAGCATGAGACTGGTTGACATGCACAGACAGGTAACAAGGTAATTCAGAGTAAAAGGCAAGACAAGTGATCCATCTACAATTTCTTTACACTTTTACTCAAGACTTTGAACCGAAAATTGTAGCCAAGCGTGTCAAATCTTTAAGACACTGACAATGACAGAACAAGATATAAATCAGACGACTCAAAACCACGGACCAGTGAGTTTAACCCAGAATGACACAATTATGTCACCTGTGTGAGTGAGTGTGTGTGTGTGTGTGTGTGTGTGTGTGTGTGTGTGTGTGTGTGTGTGTGTGTGTGTGTGTGTGTGTGTGTGCGTGCGTGCGTGCGTGCGTGCGTGCGTGCGTGCGTGCGTGCGTGCGTGTAGGTGTGTGTGTGTGTGTGTGCGTGTGCGTGTGCGTGTGTGTGTGTGTGTGTGTTTGACACCACTTGACTTTATGAAACTCTGAACTTTCAAACTTCAAAAAAGCAGAAAGTTAGGTGAAAGATATTATAAAACCATGGCAACAAGAAACCAGCTTAAAATACTCTACATAACAAACATCCTCAGTCTCAGGAAATAAGCACAACTTGTTTTGGGCATTATATATTTATATTTACCCCCCTCATTAAACTAATATCATTAAACTAAAACATTGAACAAAAGAGTTTAACAAAATTAATCTCAAAATGAAACTTATTTTATTAATTGTTATGTTATTAGTATCAGTATTAGAAGTAGTATTAATAGTATTTAGGAACTTTAAAATAAAAGTAGTTTTATTATTACGTTTATTATGACATATTCAATAATTTAGAGTAAAATGCATGCATTTTCTTCAGCATCACACTGGTTTATGTTGCAAATAATACGCAAACACATTATTTACACCAAACATATTTTTACAGTACTTTTAACACTAAATGCATAAAATGCATTGTTTATATTTTTACCATCACTGTGAAAAATATCCATAAATGAACATGGATGGTTTTCTGTATTGTGATTTGTGTTTTTATCTGTGTTGCTTATTATGCTTTTGAGTTGCATTATGGGATGTTGATCTTTACTCCAACAACTGTTGATTGTTAAAAAGTGACTTTTATTAGGATTTTTAATAGTTTGAATTGATATACTGTATTGTCTGGGCTGGTGTTATGGTACAAAATCCTTGAAATAAACTGCCAGTACCTTTTTTTCTGTTATTTTACAGACTTGATTTTCTATATATAAATTTTATTATAGACTAAATTGTTTCAAACTACTAAAATGTCAATAAAAGTCAATAAAAGTCACTGTTAAACTGTACACTCCCATAATGCAATTCATAAACATACACACAGAAAATAAAAAGTAAAACGTAAAAAAAAAAAAAACGTAAACCACAAAATATGGAACATGTTTATAGAATTGATACAGAATTAATGGACATTTTTTTACAGAATTTGCTAATTTACAATTATCTAATTAGAAGGATTTTACAATCTGTACAATGTATGAATCTGCCTTGAATTTGCAAGACCTTATACCAGTCATAAAGTTAAATGATCTTAATAATAGGGTTTACGTGCTTGATTTCCCATGCAAAAGACAAAAAGCGGGAGAAAAATAGCAAAAAACACAAAGAAAGTCATTATTTTTGTAATTCTAGGCAGAGACTCCAGTGAGAGTGGTTTGGTTAATAGGGTGAGGCCACCTGAGACTGCATTGCAGACATAAATTGAGTTCTGTGTTTGTGTTTGTGTGTGTGCACTTCAGATATGTTTGTGCGGGACAGAGCTTAAAAGCCAGTGTTTTAAATAAGTCAATAGACCTAATTTCAATCTCATGTCGCTCACATTTAATAACAAAAAAATGCCACATCAAAAGCCACTAACGTTTGCTGACAGAAATATCAGCACATGCACCTCAAATGCAAGCTAATAAAGGCATCGTGGAAGTGTATTACTTATAGATTTTTTTTTTCTACTGTAGTACTATGTTGTAGTTTAAAGTGAAACCTAATTTAACTTTTTCTACCCTTTTCTGTCTGTGTACGGGACTTGCTGTTCCCTCATGAGAAACTCTAAAGCCACAAGATCACAGAAGGTGCCACTGTCAAATTGCCAGTATTTTTCGGTAATGCTTGTCTCTGTGTGTGTGCCGTCTGCAGTGTCCCTCGGCTATTTAGGAAAGAAAAGAACATCTGTGGACGTCTGCTGGCATGATCTTTACATGTCTCCGACTTACTGTCATGCGTGCAAGTGCAATGTGTTTTTAAGAATGCTTTGACGACTCTTTTTGGCCTTTTTAAATTTATTTTATTTTTATCACAACAACCCAGAATGCTTGAAAACACACGTGTTGTGCAAAAGACCATCGTATTTATAGAAATGCATGTCACATCCTGCAGAGGGAAGTGAGGTTATGGGTTTAAATGAACGGGGAATGTGTTTGGAATAAGTAAATGCCATTTGCGGGACACGCCTCATTAACTCTGAAGGATAGCGGATATGTTCTGAACACTGCCCTTTATTGTGTATTTTAACTGACATCAGAGGAAAGACATTTCTCACTTCTCACTCAATTGATTGTAATGCTAATCGATGGTAATCCCACAAGGGCAGTGAATCAACATCTGTGGGGGTGAGTGTTTGCAAATTTAAACATGTGATTAAACTGAGGATTAGTAGCACTGCATACTGTAGCACTAATAACTAACACTATTTTATTTTAGCTTTTTATTGTATTTTATTCTCTTTTTTCCTGTTTGATCTCATCATAAGTCGAAATAACTTGCAAATAAATGCAATTAAAATGCTGAAATTCAAAGGCATTTACATTTATTAAAAACAATTTCTTTGCAAATTTAAAGATGTTTAAACTGAGGACTGTACAGTACGACAGTAGCATTAACGCTAATAACGAACACTTTTTTATTTATTTATTTAATTAATTAATTTTCTCCTATTATATCCTTCTATTTTCCTGATTGATCTCATGAGAAGTCAAAGTAGCTCGCAAAAAATTGCAATTAAAAGGCTGAAACTCAAAGGTATTTGTTTGTATTGTTTGTTTGTATTGTATTGTCTTTACCAAAAGGGTCATTTGAAAGTGTCATCTGCAATTCTACAGACTGGACCACTGTAGGAAATACCACCTTACATGATCAAAACCTAAAACTTCTAAACCTAGCCATCATATGAAAAGGAAAAAATTTTTTTTTTAAACAGTCCAAGTCATTCAAAGCCACATATGACTTCACCATCTTGTACAAATGATTTCAAGAGAATGTGTTGCTATTTTCTGCTTCACACAAAGACCACACTTGTCCCTCTGCAGTAGAGTGTCACAGTCAAATAGGGAGGAAGAGAAAAAAGCTCATTGGAGAAGTAAAAGCACAACAATGTTCTGAACTCCCTGTGAGAGCCGAGCCTTGCTAATGGCCTCAGTAAAATGCCACGGTTTCAAACAGTGAAAAGTGCCTTGCTCAGAAAGCTGAAAATGGACCACTATGAGCCATAGAGTTAAACACTAAAGGACATTTTCTTCCCCTTCCCCCAAAGAGCACATCTAGCAGCACTAATAGCTTGTGATGTGTACAGGCTGAGCTTCAATATGTGATATTACTGTATTAAAAAAGGATGATCGAGAGTCATTATAAGGTTGAAGTCAGGAAGCATATGCACTATAATAGCAGAAACAGACATTCAGAAGCACCAGAAGCATGGACATTACATGTTGATGAATATGCACAAGACAGGAGACATTTTCATGGGGGGACACACAATCAGATCTTGAGCACCATGAACAGCACATGTACATAAATACACACAAGCTAATCTCCAGTAGCACAGATAGCACATTTGCATGAATACACACAATATTTGGCACCATGGACAGAGGACATACTCACAGACACACACACACATCAGATCTTGAGCACTGTGGTAAGAACATGTATGCATGGACACACAAACACACAGGCAAGCCAATCATCAGCACCATGGACAGCACACATAAATGGGCACAAATGTAATTTGATTTTCAGCACCACGGACAGTGCATGTGCATGAATACACAGAAGCTAATATTCAGCACCACGGACAATGCACTTGCACTGAAACACCAGCTGACCTTCAGCACCGTGGACAGCAGCCGAACACATGCACATGGGCATACAGTTAATAACTTAAAATTCAGTCTGTGCAACATATAAAGTAACTAATTTCATAAGACTATATGAATACACTATTATTCTGACCCAATGAACTTAATCATAATATATCATGCAAAAGTTTCAGACGAATTTCATTTTAGTTATCTTATAACATGTAATAAGATGCCTTGATTGTTTCATTTATGTTGAAATAAAAATGATAGGGTGCATGCAATTAAATGTTTTTTTCATGTGCCATCAAAATAACAGCATACAAGATACAAGAAATAAAAATGAAAATAATGAAAATAAGCAAAAAATGAAATAATTGTTTATTTGAATTGAGCTAATTGAGTGTGAATTGCAGTTCACCTGTCAGACCATACTAGTAAAATGAAGTGACATTATACAAATGTTTCAAATGGTTCACTAGCTTTTTTTTAAGTAAAGTCAACTAATTCCTTTTTTCAGTGTAGAAAACCAAGAACAGAATAGCAGAGTTAAGAAAAGAAAACTTCCTCAAACTCTAAGTTGCAAAAAATCTTTTTGGATTTGGGAATATTGGATTTTGATGGACGTGAAGAAAAGGGAACATATGAAGAAGTTCCTGAATACATGTATTCTTAACAGGAAGAGGCTTTAATGGAACATTAACAAGCACAGCAGTTCTTTCTCCATCACTATACTGCGCCACTCAATGCCAGAGAAAGAGAGAGATGAACGGGTAATAAGAGACCAGAAACACTGAGGAGGAAAAGCTGTGGGAGCTCAAAAAATCAGATCAAGAGTAGATGCAAAGGTCAAGGTCAGAGTCATGTGGCTGGGAAATTGATGTGAAGTGTTCCTCGCGTGTGCGTTTGTCTTAAGTGAAATCAATAAAACTGTGAATCACTGTAAAGAGCTTTCCACACACTCACACACACACTCACTCACACACACATACACACATGCCTTTAGAGAGTTGTATGATTGCCAAGGGGACAACCATCATGCATCTTAAAAATGCACAGATATAACACACAGTACATAAAACCCAAGCACAGTAACCTCAAATTTGCACACTGAGATAATACAATAACATACTTTTCGCATTCTAGTTATCACAGTCTATCTTTTTATTCATTATAGTTTTATTTGTTTTGTGTTTTTACACCACATTAAGCCCTTTTGCGACAACAACTGTTGTTGGAGTTTCTGTACTGATTAAATGGAGTGAAGCTGGATGAAATGTAGAACCAAAAGACAGTGAAAGGCGAGATATATAGTGTAAAGATAATACAGCTTTTAAAGAAAAGGATTGATGAAGTACAATGTGTGCTTCACTATGTTTTATGGCTTGTTTGTATGTGAGCTTAAAGAACTCAGCTACATAAACTCTTGGCTATTTTAGCTCTTTAACCCTATAAAACAAGCCTATACCTACTTGAAATAAAAGAAGAAAAGACTGAGTGGAGAAGAAATTTAGAAATTTAGAATATCTGTAGAATGCTGAAGTGTACAGTTCAAGGAAAAATAAATGAAATAATACATAAAGCATTAAAGATCACATTTTTGATGACTGATTAATTGATTGATTGATTGATTGATTGATTGATTGATTGATTGATTGATTGATTGATTGATTGATTGATTGATTGATTGATTGATTGAT
>CAIGQV010016547.1:18180271-18192695 GCA_903798115.1 Danio jaintianensis | reverse complement strand
ACACACACACACACACACACACACACACACACACACACACACACACAATAGTCAACATTTGAACTTGATTAAAAGTCAAAACTGTCCTTGTTGATCCACTTTAAATGTTGACTTCAATTGTAAAAAATTACAGTGGTGTGAAAAAGTGTTTTCCCCTTCCTGATTTTGTTTTTCATGTTTACCACACTTTAATGTTTCAGATCATTAAACACATTTAAATATAGTAAAATATAACCCAACTAATCACATCATGAAGTTTTTTTTTATTATATATTATTATTAAGGGAAAACAGAATACAAAATTACATATCTCTGTTTGAAAAAAAGTGTTTGGTCCCTAAACCTAATAACTGGGCCACACTTAGCAGCAAAAATTGCAATCAAGCCTTTTCAATAACTTTAAAATTGTTACAGCACTCTGGATGTATTTTGTTGAATTGTTGTAATTCAGCCACATTGCAGGGTTTTCGAGCATGAACCTCCTTTTTAAGGACATGCCACAGCATCTCAATTGGATTCGAGTCAGGACTTTGACTAGGCCACTCCAAAGTCTTCATCAACCATTCAGAAGTAGGCTTGCTGGTGTGCTTTGCGTCATTGTCCTGCTTAAGGTCACTAACAGATGGTTGGACATTTTCCTTCAGAATATTTTGGTACACAGCAGAAATCATGGTTCCATTTATCACAGCAAGTCTTCCATTTCCTGAAGTAGCAAAACAGCCATAGACCATAACACTACCATGTTCTATGATGTTCTCTGAAATGCAATGTTACTTTTATGCCATGCATAATAGGACACACTCCTTCCAAAAACTTTTTATCATGTCAGTCCACAGAGTATTTTCTCAAGAGTCTTGAAGATCATCCCATTTTGAAGTGTTTCAGTCAGGTTTCAGGCCTCATCACAGTACAGAAACCGCATTAGTGAAAATAACCAACGATTTACTCTTAGCTGCTGACCAAGGGTGCATCTCGTTATTAGTTTTACTTGATCTCAGTGCTGCATTTGACACCATCGACCACAATATCCTCATAGATCGCTTAAATTCTACAGGTGTCCAGGGACAGGCTCTACAATGGTTTAAGTCATACTTAACTGACCGTTACCAGTTTGTGAATATAAATGGACAGCTTTCACAAGTCAGGCCAGTAAAGTATGGGGTGCCTCAAGGATCAGTTTTAGGCCCTTTGCTGTTTACAATATACATGCTACCCCTGCGAGACATTATAAGAAGACACGGGATCAGCTTTCACTGCTATGCAGATGATACTCAATTATATATTTCAACAAAACCTGATGAGACGTCTGAACTGTCTAAGCTAACTGAATGTATTAAAGATGTTAAAGACTGGATGACCAACAATTTCCTTCTCTTAAATTCAGACAAAACAGAATTATTACTTATTGGGCCTAAATCCTGTACGCAGCAGATCTCACAACTCGACCTGCAATTAGAGGGACACAAAGTTAGCATTAGCTCTACTGTAAAAGATCTGGGTGTTATATTAGACAGCAATTTAACTTTTGAAAATCATATCTCCCATGTCACAAAAACCGCCTTCTTTCATCTGAGAAATATCGCTAAGTTAGGAAGTATGCTATCCATCTCAGATGCAGAAAAGCTAGTTCATGCTTTTATGACTTCTAGGCCGGATTACTGTAATGCTCTGTTCACTGGTTGCCCAGCATCCTCTATTAATAAACTTCAGCTAGTACAAAATGCAGCTGCCAGAGTTCTTACCAGGTCTAGAAAATATGATTATATCACCCCAATTTTATCCTCCTTACACTGGCTGCCTGTTAAGTTCTGTATTGATTACAAAATATTGCTTCTTACCTATAAATAATCTAGCTCCTGTTTATCTAACCAACCTTCTGTCTCGCTACAATCCAACCCCCTCTTTAAGATCTCAAAACTCAGGGCTTCTGGTAGTAGCTAGAATAGCAAAGTCAAGTAAAGGAGATCGAGCCTTCTCATTTATGGCTCCAAAACTCTGGAATAGCCTTCCTGATAATGTCCGAGGCTCAGACACACTCTCTCAGTTCAAAACTAGATTAAAGACATATCTTTTTAGTAAAGCATACACTCAATGCATCGCATAACGGTATGATGCATGAATGTGCTCCACGCAGGTGAGCTGGCTGGACATCACCTGTAGGACACACTCCTCAATACACCAGACATTGTTTTAGAAACTCTCATATGCTTTACATGTTTGTTTCTATGTTTGTTTATTTAACTGCTATTTTAATCTATAACACTCCATTTTTACATCTCATTTAAATACACTATGAACAGTAGCTACGCTAATTATTTTCTTTATTCTCTATTTCCACCTGGGGATACTCATTCCGAGGTCCCTAGAGACTATGCAGCGCCATTGATGCGATCCAAGACCTGTGAAGAGATGATCCCAAGGTATCCATAATCCTGGACCAGGTCGTATCCCGAGCTGATGCTGAGGTCGTCATGGTGAAATGGAGTGCATGAGACTGATTCCTGAATGACCACTGTGATAAACGAGTCCCCACATTGATCCTGCGGGCCAACCTGACCGCCTGCCGGTGCCTTGCTCACACCCGCAGCTTCTCCACGATGGACGTACAGCTTCTTCAGCCTCCAGCGCCTAGACTACAGCTCTGAACAGGAAGTTTGGCCAGATGAAAAATGGTCGTGCCTAACAGAGCCTAGTTTATCTCGAGGGTTTTTTTTTCCCTTCACTTCATCAATTGGTGAAGTTTTTTTTCCTCGCCACTGTCGCCACTGGCTTGCTCGGATCGGGACTTGTGGAGCTGTGCTTCGGTGGATTTGCTCTACAGTGTTTGAACTTTCAGCAGTGAAATTTAAACCACACTGAACTAAACTAAACTGAACTTCAACTCTGAAATCTGGACTTTACTAGAACTATGTTAAGCTGCTTTGACACAATCTACATTGTAAAAAGCGCTATATAAATAAACTTGACTTGACTTGACTTGACTTGACTACAAATCAATTTCCTCATGGAAATTTTAAATGGGATTTTTACTTTCGGAGCCCCACTGTGTGCTCCACTTTCCTGAAAATCAAAATGGTTTCTACAGCGAGCAAGAGGGTTTGCAGCTCACTAATGAGAGTGTCCAACCCTCATTCAAAGACCCATGGATTGAATTTGACACAGACACCTGAGGGGCAAACACACAAAACCTCTACTACAACCAAGCAAATACTATCCAAGCACAGTACTACACATCTACCAGCATTTGGACTTTCCTCTGCAAAATAAATAAACAAATTGTGAACAAATTCTGTGAGACTGAAATGCTGATGAATTTAAACTTTCAGATCAGTCTCTCTTTACAATAACCCTGTTCACACAATCACTGCCTACAAACAAGAATGATCAGGGAAATACTGCTGAACTAAATTATAGATATACACACAGAATTCTTAAATCTGTACTGTAAGTGAATATTCTTCTTCTTCGTCTTTTTCTTTTTCTTCTTCTTCTTCTTCTTCTTCTTCTTCTTCTTCTTATTATTATTATTATTATTGTTGTTGTTGTTTTCAAATTTTATAGATACCTACATGCTAAAGATATGAATCACACAAAAATGTGTAAAGAGACTGTTTTGACTGGAAATTTGGCAAAATTAATGAAAGGTCAAACTGAAATATTTCTTAAACTAAGGGGTTTTCAACATCTAAATAGATCGTTTGTCTTAATGAACTGTATAATTATATTATAGTTGTCTAAATTTCTATGGCTCACTTTTAAAATTTTAACTCTTTCCCAAAAATATTTTTTTACTTTTTTCCCCAAAGAAATCTGAATCCCCAAAACAGATTCCTGAACAAGTCATGTATTTCACATATCAGACTTGAATTTATTGTTTTGGTACACATGTGCAAAAGGGTAAGTAAAACACTCAACATTTTACAAAGTAGGCAAACTAAAAAAAGAATATGGCTTGTCAAAAAATTGATTAGCTAATTCTTAGTAAAACTGTCAATGTCTTCAAAACTTCTACACATTATTTCATTGTGTAAGCCATCACATGCAAAATGACCCACTTACTTAGTTACTGCAGAGATGAAAAACTTAATGCAAATGCACAGAAATGTGTTCCTCCTGATTTATATTGTTTGTTTATTTGTTTGTTTGTTGTTTTTCCAATTTGGCAATTTTGGTTCTTGCAACACACTTAAAAAAAAGTTTGAACAGTAAAGCATTTACCACTTTGTAATGTTGCCATTCCTTTTCACAACACTTAAAATATGTTTAGGGGCTGAAGACACCAAGTGATGAAGTCTTTCAGGTTAAATTTTTTCCCATTCTTCCTACAAACAAGTCTTAAGGTGGGCAACACTATGTCTTTGTTGTCGCATTTTGCACTTCAAAATGCGCAACACATTTTCTATTGGAGACAGGTCAGGACTGCAGACAGGCCAGTCAAGTACTGTATCATCTTCTTCCGCAGCCAGGACTTTGTAATGTGTGCAGAATGTAGTTTTGCACTGTCTTGTTGAAATATGCATGGGCATCCCTGGAAAAGAAGGCAGCATATTGTGTTCCAAAATCTCTATGCAGTCTATGCAATGAATTACAAGTCAAAGTAAATTTGGCGATTACTACTTTCTTTTTTTATTTGCATTTTCCATACTGTACCAACTTTTTCTGATTTGGGGTTGTATAACAGACAGACAGACAGGCAGACAGACAGACAGGCAGACAGGCAGGCAGGCAGACAGACAGACAGACAGACAGACAGACAGACAGACAGACAGACAGACAGACAGACAGACAGACAGACAGACAGACAGATAGATAGATAGATAGATAGATAGATAGATAGATAGATAGATAGATAGATAGATAAACTTTATCTTTGCCAAATTCTGTGATAGTTAATTCAGTTAATTCAATTTTTATGACTGGATTCCATTTTAATGCCTAGCATCATAGGGATAGACTAGATAGACTGCATTTATGAGCTGCCATTAATATAGGAACTAAACGTCTGAACAAGGATTTTAGGTCCTAAAATTACCTAATGGTTTAATAAACATACTAAATAATTCTTGATGTAGAAATCTAAAAAGTTTTCTGCAATGATAAGTCTTATGGTTATAGGATAAAAAAAAATAATTAACTCAGTTTTTTTACAACTGGAATTTATCATTGCGAGCAGTTTCCCATTTGCATAGTCAGTTACACACCAGCAATCCTACTTAGAAAATGCTATACTATTTTATAGAAGGCTAGGAAATTTAGCCTTGCATCTATAGAAGAGACAGGGGTAAATCAGATTTATTCCTGATCTATCTGTTTCTAAAAATTTTCTGAGTCAGAATCAGCATGTAAGGGATTAGCTTACTGACTGAGCCTGTTATGAGGCAGCATTATTGCAAACAAAGCCATTCTTGATATAAACGAGCAGAAACATGAACAACCTCGCCAAACTGTGTGATCAGTGTTCTTTTCCCACCATCAACAGTCTGCCTCGGTGGAATACTATATGCATAGTTCAGGCACATGCTGAGATTTTGAAAAATGGCAGATAACTTAGTCAACTGGCTAAGCAGAGAGAGCTAGATAGTGCAGTAAAGACACACTGAATAATTGCAATTTAAAAAATGGCATTTTGAAAAAGAGTTCGGTCATGTGGTGTAAGAGTATTTTCACAATGAGGTTATTACTGTCAAACGAAAAGACTAGGCGTACCAAAACAATGCAGAAGGAGCTGTACTATTAGTGTTAATGTGCACTGAAGCACCAATGTGCATGAATTGAGGAGTTTCTCATTTGTTGTGATAAATCAAGGCAGATGAGCTTGTACAGCCGTTTCTCTACAGACGTCTCCTCCCTAATTTACATACAATTCACTCCAGAATAAGACATGATTGAGGCTCTTTCAGACATCAGTCAATTTACCAGGACAAGTCTAGGAAAATCTCTGAAATTCAGAGGAAATGGAAACAATCCACGTATCACTGCTTAAACGCCAGCATAACGGGTCAATATTAAAAAAAAAGAAGAAGAAGAGATGCATTCAGTCAAAGTGATCAATCAGACTGTGTTCTGAATAAAGATGACTCCAAAAGCACTGGTAATCAATGACCTCGGTCTGCTCTATGAGTTTTTTAATCAAGGCGTTGCCAAATGTGTCTGATGTGAGAAATGGCTTTACTCCAGATCACAGATCCACTGCTTTAAAAGCAGGAGACTATTGAAATTAATGGAAGGGGCATGCCTAATCAGACAGGAAAGGGAATGAATGGTGTTTGTGAGAGAGTGGAAGACTGAAAGAATGCATATCCTCAATGTCATCCACACTCATCCAATCTATAACTCTTAGATATTGTACATAGTGGGTTATTTTGGACAGGAAAATATGCCCCTTTTTCCACATAAAAGCATGTGCACACCAGAACAATTTTCAGTCATGTTTATCACCGACACTTAACACCTCATGACTAAACAAAGGGTGCCAATGTGAGTGTATACACCAATGTAAAAAAAAAAAAAAAAAAAAAAAGTGGATTTTTTTTTTTTTTGTTTGTTTTGTTTTGTTTTGTTAGTTTGATGTGCTGCATTAAAAATTGGCTTACCAATGAGATTTGTTCTTTTGTTTACATGCCTTGAGCTGCTGAAGTTAGAGTAAACCACACCTTGGTGGCACTCAAGCACAGAATGGTGTAGCCAAGCACCCAAGAATTGCAGATCAAATAGGATTCGATGGTGAGTTTCATTTCACTTCATTTTCTTTCATGGCTTTTGCTTGCAAACTTCTGACCAGGTGTGCTGTAGTGGAGGAGGTTATGAGAAGTGGAAAAGCTTATGAGGATGATTTTCTCTTCAGTGCAACAAATGAGTGTCAGAAGCGTAAAGTTGTGCAGCACCACCTTGTGTACCAATGTATTTCTATTTTTCATTTGGCGGCATCTTACCTCAGAGAAATTCTTTATAAGCACGAGTGAAAATTTGAGCCTTAAGACTACTTTTCATATTACTGCATTTCAAATTATGTGTTGCACTTCTGATTTTGGGGAACTTCCATAAAAAAAATAACTGAAACAATTCTCTTGAAATAATAAGGTTGTACAACACACAAACTATATAAAGTACATTCATTCATTCATTTTATTTTCGGCTTAGTCCCTTTATTAATCTGGGGTCACCACAGCAGAATGAACCGACAACTTATCCAGCATATGTTTTACGCAGCGGATGTCCTTCCAGCTGCAACCTAGTACTGGGAAATATAAAGTACAGTTCAAGTCAAAATGATTGGCCCTCCTCTGAAATGTTTATTCTTTTTCAAATATTTCCTATGTGATGTTATTGTGGATGATGGAGTTATTTCAGTGAATTCAAAATGTTCACTAACCATGCGTAAACGTTTCTTTCTCAAAAATGCAATCTTGTACATAAATGTTGCTAATGAATTAGTGTAGCCCAGTTTGTGCTGTTGACAGTGGTATTAGACATTAGCCACTTATATGTTTATAAGCATCTGAAAAAAAGCATAAATATCAGGGCACATCAGAACTTTTTCAGTCCCCCAAAACAACCTCAGACCCCAGAGGATTAAGAGGCCAAGGGAATTCTCCCTATTCTCTATAATATTTTTTGTTCTGAAGAAATTTTATTTCTTTTAGTTAGGCTGGAATAAAAGCAGTTTATATATATATATATATATATATATATATATATATATATATAATATTGTGGGGGTGTGTGTGTGCACATTTTATTTATATTTATTTATTTATTTATTTATACAACAGTTCTGTCTGGTTCTCGAATCTGATTGGCTGATAGCCATGCAATATTCCGCAATATCAGAACTCGTACAGCCTCCTCACCCTTCTGTACTACTCCACCCACAGAGTGACAGCAGATCAATAAACTCACTACAGTTTGACAAATATTGCAGCTGTTGGACAACATTATGTACTTTTGAGGCTTTTTTTAGGCGAGAATGTAGTTGTTTAGATTGCAACTATGCAGTTTATTTATAAGGATAGTTCCCATCTTAAAATATTTATAATTTCAGATATACAGCACGTCGGCATCCATCAGCCTGTCATTGAGCAGAGCAAGAAAGGTTGACATTGTCCATCCACAAGACGGCGACAGAGACAGCATAATAAGCCCTTAGAAGAGGAAAGATCTGAGTATTTATAGCTGTATTGAGTGTGAGATGGGACTTACATATCAGGAATGTGTGTATTTTGTGTTGGCCACTCTTTGTATAACCCTGAGTTACTTCTTGGTTGGCCATCTGTTTGTTTCTAATGAGTCTCCTGTTTTCGTTACTGCAGACTAGTTTAGTAAAAAGACAGAAAGAAGAAATGCCCGCATGTGTTTAGCGTTTTTCCTTATCGCAAACACAACAGTAATCTGGTAGTGATTGCATTGCTTTGGCTTTTTCAGGGTTAATTATTGTGATATCCCGATTGCAACAGAGAAATAGTGGGAAATGTCTCTAGACTGATGGCATTTCAGCCTTATAATCTTAAACTGTCAGAGAATCATTCAAATAATAGCTCTAAAGTGACGTTGGTGAATTAGTAACAGCTTCTGCTGTTCTGACGTCAGCTGCAGATGTGAAGGAATGGCGGAAGAAAGTAGTTCCTCATACAAAAGGATTTTTAGACTCTCCGTGTTTGATTTTCTTTTTTATATATATGATTATGCCGTCGAACTGTTGTATAAACGCAATATCACACGAGTAGCAGTGCGATATGGCTATATATCTAGTGGGAGGCGTGCCTTTCTACCCCACAAGTGACGATATACAGCCATATCGCACTGCTACGAGTGTGATATTGCTCATATAAAGGTCAATATTATTAGCCCCTTTAAGAATTTATTTCGATTGAACAGAACAAACCAGTAATACAATAACTTGCCTAATTATTCTAACTTGTCTAATTAACATAATAATCTAGTTAAGCCTTTAAATTGCACTTTAATCTGAATACTAGTATCTTGCAAAATAAGAAATAAGTAAGAAAAATATTATGCACTGTCACTATGGCAAACACAAAAGAAATTAATTATTAGAAATTAGCTATTAAAACTACTATGATTAAAAAAAAACTCTCAGTTAAACAACACTTGGGATTTTTTTTTTAAATAATTAAAATTTAACTGAAGGGCTAATAAATTTGACTTCAACAGTGCAGAGTGAAAACTGAATGAGAGATACAGTCTGGCTCTGTGCATTATTTGAATCCATCATGAATTAAAGTCACACTTGTTGTTTTTTTGACATAAAAAAAACATGACATTAGTGTGACAAGCCTATCAGTGGCCAAATCTTGGTAAAGTTCACTGTGTTTTGTTCCTCTAGATTTTGTTTTATGTTTGTGTTCCCTACAGTACAGTAATATGTGATGTGAGTCAGTGTTATTACTTTTTTTGTTTGTTTATTTTGAGCAGTTATTCATTGTATGCTAAATGTAATTTGTTAATTCTAATAAGTTGCCTTTAATATCCGATGGATGAACTGTAAGGAGAATAAGACACCTCATTGTACCCAGTTTTTTAAAACACTTCACTGATTGTTACAGTTTAATTTAAGCTACATCCGTAATTACAACAAAGCATCATGGAGTGTAGGAAAAAGATGGATAAGAAAAGGATTATAATGAGAGCAGTGGAGAGAAGTGTGGCTGTCCATCAAGAACAAATTAGAAAGCAGCAAGTAGACTCCATGTGATATGTGCGATGGTAATCACCTGGAGACACACACAGATGACTTTAAAAAGAAGAGGTGGACGTCTCAATCAGTACGCATTTATGTGCTGATTAGAGAGCAGCAGGCCGATATTCACCTCACATTTGGCTACTTCACACTGCTACCACAAACACCCATATTTCAAACATTCTAAAACAGTTTTTTATTTCATGCTGGGAAACATCCATAACCATCAGGACTCTTTGGTCTTGTTAATACTTGTTTTGGCGAAAGAGTCTGGATACTGCTCCTGTCCAGTCTTGAATGTAGTGCTTGGCTCATGTTCACTTGGGTGGCGCAGTAATTTCTCGTGTTTTTGTATTGAATGTGCATGCATTCTCACTTTGTCCTTTAGCGGTCGTGCGCTCTCTTCTCCTTGCACTCTATAATTTTTTTGCTGCTTTTTCAAACTACTTATTTAAAATGAGCTGAAACAACACCATTTTTGAGATTTTTTTGGGACAACTTAATTGTTTTATGTTCAATCCACTTAAACTTGTAAAATCAATTAAGTTAACTTAATCGGTTTGTGTTTTTTACAGTGTGTATTCATTTTGTGGTCTTGTCTTCTGTCTTCTTTGTCTTTGCTTCTGTTAAAATTGGTTTGGGTTTTGGGCTGGGACTCTAATATCCATGTCATAAGTGAGCGTACAGTAGGTGTTCTTTCACTTATTGTGTGCTTTTTGTGTCTCACATTCAATCTTATGTTGGTGTTGTGTATAGCACGTGGCTCATGTTTACATATGGCAGCTTGCTTTCATGTTTTGTGTTCTTGTGAACATGTGGTTAATGAGTGTTCTCATTGGCTGCATTTTTTTTTTCCTGTTTGATGTGAGGCCATGACTTTGTTTTGTTTCCTTTGTGCTATGTGCTGTCCTGTCTATTGTCTAGTACCCCCTACCATGTTATCCCATTATTAGCTATAGTTTAGTTCCAGTTTGTCTCTTGATTTGCTCCCTTTAATGTTTACTTGTGTTTGTTTTTTCTGTGCCAGTTTGTCGTCTATGTTTCCTCCAGTCTTGCCTTGTCCTGTTTTTCCAGCTTAGCCAAGGTTTTTTTTGTTGTTGCTTTTTATTTTTGATGTAATATTAAATAAATTCTCAATTCTAAGGATGTACCAAATAAAGCCTCTGAAACACTGAGGCTTTTACAACTAACTGCGTCGATGCTTCGAAGATTTTGACAAAATGCTCTACTTGCCATCTAGTGATCAACACAAATTCCTAGACCAACTGTTTCATTGAGGTGTTGTTCATTGGGATGTCACTAGCCATGTTTCAATCCAAAGATGCGAATTAAATTTATGCGCAAAACTGGAATATCGCATAAAACATTTGTGAAACAAAAACAAAAGCATTGTTTCCATCCAACGAGTCCAGGAGAACAAAATCATCACTTCCTGATAAACTGGCACCAAATATTAAAAGAAAAATTTTCTTTTAAAGAAAGTTGCTTCATTAGAAGAAGGCTTTTTTTGTATATAATAACTTACTTGCATCTTACTTATTATAACATTTAAAAATATTCGGACCTCATAGTCCACCAAAACATACCTGTCACTTTCCGCCATTTTTGTTATCACATGGTCTATTGAAGCAAAATCACATGACTTTTTTGATGCGCATGCTGGAATTTATTCAGTAAATGCTTTCCATTATAATTTATGCAAATTTTTTCTTAGCGGATAAAAAGTTTATCCTATTCAGTTGTGCGCATAACTTTTTTATGCACATTTTCAAAATGTATGCACATCTTGTTTCTATCCAGGGTTTTTTATGCGAAATTTCAAAATGTGCATAAAAATAAGTGGATGGAAACGCAGCTATTGTAAGGTTTATTTGTATATTTAATAACGATATATGTCATTAGCAAGATGGTGGCATGTGTCACCATCGCTCTACTGTATATGTTGGCACACTGCCCACTATGGCTGCCGGTTCTGATATATTGTGTGTTCATTACAAACCATCACAAACATGAACATTCAGACAACGTGACATGTGACACAAAGCAACTACAACACAGAGGCAATGGTTGCTACCAATAAAATGGTGTTCTGCTGACTTTTTAAATATAGCAGGTTTGGTGTCTAGTGTCGTTTTTAGTGTTGTCTAGTTTTTTAGTTCCCGAGCTGAACAGCAGTATGAATGAATCAAAATCTTGCTTGTTGAGTTCTTGAGAGAGTCTTGTTGGATCAAATCACTCAAAGAAATCAGCTGATCATATAACAGTGCTAGCTTATGTAACCTGCACACATTTGCCTTTGCCTTTTTTAAACTTTTGCTTTCATTAAATGTAAAGCAGCCAGCTATTTTTAATAATAAGTAAATGCTCTGAATCCTACATCACTCAAGTTTTTTTTTTAGCACATACTGTATATTTGACACAAATTGATGAACCCCACACTTGCAAAATGTGTTTTTTTTCTGTCCTTAAAAAAGAACTAGATGCTTTAACTCCTTAACAACAAAAATGGCTAATCATAAGTGACGGCCGTTCGCATGCAGGTTCCGCGAGCATATGATAGTTTCTATGGAGTTGGCAGGAAGCTTCTCTTATCGCCATGGCAACATTTTATACTGAAGGCAGTTAAATTAGAGTTTGCTCAAATTGTTATTTAAAAATAACAAATGACCATAATAATAATAATAATAATAATAATAATAATAATAATAATAATAATAATAATAATAA
>CAIGQV010016547.1:18166564-18180261 GCA_903798115.1 Danio jaintianensis | reverse complement strand
AATAATAATAATAATAATAATAATAATAATAATAATAATAATAATAAAAACACATTAGCACATGTATATGCTAGAATAAAAAGTGTGGATAGTCTTGATTGAACACAACTAGCCCTACTTCCCACAGTGTAGCTCAATTAAAGTTAAATCACATGCACATATCAGGTCACCTAATCCTTTTAGTAATAATAGCATGCAATGTTGTGACAATCAGTGACATGTTGCAATTTTTTGTATATTTAATGAGAATAAATCTTGCTGGCTGGGTTCAGCACTGGTTCTCACTGTGTGGGTGACCAGCAGGACACCACAGCAGTCTTTCTCTCTGTAAAGAACCTGGAAATGAACTCATTAAAGGAGAGATTAGAGAGGGGGAAAGGACGAAAGGAGGTGAGCGAAGATAACAGGACTATGGGCGACTAATAGAGGAACAAAATGAATGGCTGAAAGCTGAGGACAACAGGAAAGTTAAAGTGCAAAGAGACTGAACGACAAAAAGGATAACAACGATTTAAAGAGAGCTAGGGGGAAGGAACATTCTTTTCTCAGTTTCTTATTATGGAGAATCAAAGCGCACATTTTGTATTTGACTAAAGCAGAGCAAGAACAAAAATCAACTTGTTTTTGTGAAAATGTTGTGTTGCTGGTGAACCAGAAACCAGAAATACAGACAAACAATATCAAATCATGACCACACGCCAGCAGTACACAGTACACAAAATCGAATTATTATTATTATTATTATTATTTTGGTCTAGTTTCTAGTTCAGATATCTACAAATCATTTAATTATGAGTTTTTTTCTAAACAAATTAAAAGTATTGCCTTGTTTTTATAAATAATACATCATAATTGAGTGTGTTTTTTCTTAAAACAAGCAAAACAACTAAAATAGGTAAAATAACTGAAATAATCTTGTTTTTGGTTTAAAATCTGATTATTTTAAAACTTAATTTTGACTTATTTCTTAAAACAAAATAATGTTTTTTTACTTGATTCAAGGATTTTTAGATATTTGGAATAGAAACAAGAAAAAAAATCATTTTTGCAAAGACAAAACCCATTTACAAAGAATAATAATATAAAAAAAAAACACTAATTGCTGCCCTTGTAGCATCGCCACAGTGATGTCACATGACCAAGACAATTCTGTCTGAATGACTGATAGAAAGAATTTGGCAAGGGGGAAAAAACTGTCTTTAATCAAGTAAGTATGTGGCCCTTCTAGAGGAAGTGGGAATATGTCACCTAAAATGTCACGGGTGCATTGTGATCTGGCTGGTGGTTGGAAGCAGGGCAGCCGGCAAACATATTGTATGACAACTTTTCAATCACTGCCTACCTGGTGCCCTGCAAGCGGAAAGGCAAGTGTATCATCTATAATAAAATCATTTTTTTCAGCTAGAGACTGCTGTTTGTAGCAAGACTAGAACCATTCTGGTTATTTTAGGCATCAGAAAAACAGTTTGCTAGAAGCTTGCTTTCCTGTTTTTGTAGAATGACTGCCTGGCCAAAAAGACACAGATTGTATTCAAGCAAGCAAATACATGTTATGGTAATGCAACTCTTGATGGAAATGAAAACCCCAAAATGATAATTACCTCATCATTTATTCTCCTTTTTGGTTTTAAACCTTTATGAGTTTTTTCTTCTGGTGAACACAAAAAAGATATTTTGAAGACTTTTTGTTGCTGGGATCCATTGACTTCCATAGTAGAAAAAAAATCTTTTGAATTCAATGAGTGCCAGCAACCAGCATTCTCAAAATATCATCTTTTGTGTTCAGCTGAGAGACAAAAAACTGAAATACTGAATGTTTTGAACAAGCGAATACGCTTTAAGGATATCAGGCTAAAATGAGCATTTTCCCAGATGTTCTACTGTACTCTAATGAAAGCTAAAGATGCTCCTAATGATGGTCACTCTAACCCTGAGTAGAACCACTGTGTGTGTGAAGTCTTTTCCAGCACAACCTGGTGTGTATTTATGTGTGTGAAAACAAATCCTTCATTAACAAATTGAGTCATATATATATTTTATTCCTTATTTTTATTTTATTATTATTATTATTATTCTTTTTTTATTTTTTGCAATATCATAATGGAATATGGTAGAGATATGTCTTTTGACATGTTTTTTGTTTTCTTTGTTTTGAAAAAATATATAAGCTTAAAATATATCAAAACATATACGTAGCAGGTTTTAATCACTGCAATAAAGATCCAATTAAGACCATAAGCATTTGCTTACTTAACTCCAAACAGCAAGGCACAATATCTTGAAGAAAAAAATGCAGCCTTAATAAACCAAAACATGTTTTGCAAACTGTGCATTATTAGAATTTCACACCTCAGTAATATGATATCTTCCTGACTATTTTGTCTGCTTCTATAATGGCTATACATCAGTTTTGACTAATGAAACCCTGAAAATGGTGTAGAAAAACAATGTGCTTTAGAGGTATCAAGATCAGATATGTTGTGGTGTACTGTATCAGTTAAAGCATGCTACAGAGCATGTGTCAAACAGTGAGGTTTGCAGGTCGCAGGTTAGAATCCCGGCTCCAGAAGGGATTGTACCGTAGGTGGAGAAGAGGATAACCAGCACTCTCTTCCACCCTTAATACCTTGGCAGAGGAGTTTTCTTTGGGCATCAAACCCCCAACTGTTCCCAGGGCAGCCCACTGCTTTGGCATACCTGTCATCCATCCCATGTTTATCCTGGGATTCATTTTATTCCATTATCATCCCATTTAAATATTTTACAGTATTTCTATTTTTTTCTATGAAAAGATCCCTTATCCCTTACTTATCTATCCCTTATTTTCCAGGCATGTGTTAACAGTGTGTGCGTATGAGTTTCTTTGGATAAAAGTGTCTGCTAAATGTAAATGTAAGTGTAAATGCAACTTTCTCTGTGTTTCAGCAAATGGGATGATTTTTGGTGACAATTTTTATTTTTGCACATATTTTGGACCAGGAATACGTTCTGGGCAAGTTTACTACCCTTTTGTTATGTTCGTGGCTGTGAAATCTGAACAATACACAAGGGTTAAATAGTAGTAGCAAGAATGTTACTGGTTTAATATCAGCAAGGATGAAATCAAAGACTATTTCCACATGGCATTTGAACTCTGTTTTCTCCAGCTTGTCCTTGTGATAGGACAGTTTGTATATAAGTGTCTGTCACAAATCTAACTTTAACCACAAAGATGACACTTTTTAGAAGCAGAACTATGTCCAGACATGTTAACAAGTCTAGATATGTATCCAAGTGCCTGTGGAATCAAAGTCAAGTCCCAGTGTGTTTCTACACAACACAGGTAAAGTAAATCTGTTTAAATATCAGATAAATTAATTCATAAACTACATTACAAGCACTAATTTGGATTCTATATTAGTTTTCAATGAATTGTTGAAGTAAAAAGTTGATTTATTTGTGACATACACTGCCATTCAAATGTTACAGTCATTATAAGTTTGAAAAAAAGTATCTTATGCTCACATCTTATGCTGGATGACAAAAAAAGAAAAGATTTTACTTAAAGTCAAACCTCTGAATGGTACCGTTTATGCAAATTAAGTACAAGTCTGAAGTTGTCCTATTTCATTGTACCACTGCTTTTTCACCAGGTTTAAACAAGTTAATTTGAAAGTTCTTGAGATCATTCCAGTCTCACAATCAGGAAACCAGTTGTATTTTCAATATACATAAACAATGCAGCTATTTTTTTGACATTCATTTTTAGGGTCGTGTATTTTTGAAGACTGAGCAAAAAGACATATCCAGTCATACCCCAAGAAAGAAAATAATGAAAACACAGCAATCACACAGGATGAATCTCAGAAGAGAAAAAAGTGTAGAGTGCCGCTGGCTCTGCTCTCTGACTCATCTGCAGGCTTGTAATCTCAGCTTCTCCCTAGGCGCTTTACAGAGCTCTGCCTGCCTGTGTTCTCCCAGACCAGCTCTACCAGGGAGCAAAGATGGGCCGCACAAATTATTAGCCATGATTTAGCCCAACCTCTCTGACTATGTTATCAGGTTTTTGAGACACGAAGGAACAATGGCACTTTAACTGACTATAAAAATAAATGCAATTCTCAGACTCTGAGACGCTGATAAAAAAAAAATTCTCGACATCTTAATTTTTAACTGTCTGCCTGTTTATCTTTCCATTACATGTACATCTGTCTTACAAAGAAAACGTATAAATATAGCTTCAAGCTGCAACTGCCGGGCCAAATGGTTCAATGTCACGCACATCTTAAAGGGATAGTTCACTCAAAAGTGAAAATTTACTTTTAATTATTTTTCAGTTAAACACAAAAGAAGATATACTGAAGGATATTGGAAACCTGTAAACATTGACTCCAAAAATATTAGATTTTTCCTATTATGGATGCCAATGGAAATAGAGTATTTTATCTACATACAGTAGATAAAATTTATACCCTCATAACCTTTGAATACCATGGATAATATTAGTGCCAACTTACTATAATATTTAGATGTATAATAAATATTATAAAAAAGTTATTAGCTAAATTCAGATCTCTGGGGGCCTCAGTAAACTTGCAAGGGTCATAAAATTACTTTAATAAAATGAATAATAATAATAATAATAATAATAATAACAATAATAATAATAATAGGGGCGGCGCGGTGGCGCAGTGGGTAGCGCTGTCGCCTCACAGCAAGAAGGTCGCTGGCTCGAGCCTCGGCTGAGTCAGTTGGCATTTCTGTGTGGAGTTTGCATGTTCTCCCCGAGTTCACGTGGGCTTCCTCCGGGTGCTCTGGTTTGAATGAATAATAATAATAATAATACTAATAATAATAATAAAAATAATATTTGTTGTTGTTGTTGTTACATATTTAAACTGAACAACTGAACAAATGTATGTGTTATAGCAGCTTTGGGAAATGTGTTGGAGTTAGTGGTTTCTGAGTTTTTACTTTCTTATCTTTGTTAGAATGTTGACTTGAGCAGATGTCTGAAAAGAGATTTCCCATAATAAAGAAATGGTTCTGGTGCTGGGCAGCCTACTGTGATTGGGAGATTACACTTCAACCACTGGAAGGTCAGGAAAGAAAAGTTTCTCAATCTTTCAGTACTCATCGTAGCTTCCAACATCTCTGACCTTTTCAAATCATTGAGCAAGTGGCACATTTCACATTCAGCTGCTTCCTGTTTGCAGAAAAGCAATAGAATCATTACAGGATTTCTGCACAGTGTCATATTTTCTCTTCATTTTGTTCTCTTGTTCCCTTTTCCTCTTTTTCTCTCTGAAATGGGCAAAATGTTTCAATCCTGCTCTCACATTATCGGTCACAAAAACATCTGTATCCAGTGACATAACATTTAGTCCATGTGAAAAAAAGCATGACATTCTTTGATGAAAGCAGACAGCTCAATGTTACATAAAATGTGTAAAGAGTGTCTATGATGCTTAAATTAAATTCTTTCAGACCTGAATTATGTTCCACGTTTCAGACAAATGTACACTTCAAAAAAATGCTTTTCTTACTTAGAGTTTTTGTCTTGTTTCTAGTTCAAATATCTAAAGATTATTAAATCAAGAAGCATTTTCTAGACAAGCGAAACATTTCTCTAGAACGTTTTCAGAACATTGTCTTCGACTTGTTTTCAGGAATAATATGTAAAAATTAAGTGAGTTTTTCCCTTAAAACAAGCTAAAATAATCTGCCAATGGGGGAAGCAAAAAAATCATGTTATTTTGTATTGACATAAGATTATTTTGCTTACCCCATTGGCAGATTATTTTACCTTGTTTTAAGGGAAAAACTCACTTAATTTGACATATTATTTCTTTAAACAAACACTATTTTTTGCTTATCTAGAAAATACTTCTTAATTTAAGATTTGTTTTTAGATATTTGGACTAGAAACAAGACAAAATCAAAGTAAGAAAAGCGTTTTTTTGGGGGTTTTTTTGTGTAGAAGTACATTTGTCATTTTTGTCAACTCCTTTAACGACTAAGTCCACTGTTTTTTTTTTTTAATCCTGTTTAAAAGCTTGCAATTCTACAAACGATTTTTAACTTTTGCAAACCTTCTTTTTTCTATCTTTGAAATATTGTCAAACGTATCAATAAATGTGAATAAAACCATTGAAAATCACTGAAAAAAATTATTCAGAGATGATTCCTTAGATTTACTAAATATTTTTAAGTTAAAAGGTTTAATTTGTTTAAAATCAGCATATATAAATTGTTTGCAACAATTTTTTGCAGATTTTTCAGTGATGTTGCTTACACTCAAAAAGTGACTTTTGCTGCATTTTTAAACTACTTGTTTAAAATGAGTTGCAAAAACACAATTCTTAAGTTTTTTCAGGGACAACTTAATTGTTTTATGTTCAATCCACTTGAATTTGTAAAAATCGTTAAGTTAACTTTGTGTTGGGACAACATGAAGGAATTGTGTGGAATACACAACGCATTTTTTGCAGTGTACTTCTGTTTGGAACAAAATGCTGCCATGCTTCTTTTCATCATAGTGAATATTTCTCAAAATATATCAGGCAGAGCTTCATTGCCATTTGAAATTGGCAATTTGAAAAGTCCAATATCAAGAACAGCAGGCTTTTAATTTGGTGAAATGCTCCAGAACCAAAAAAATAAAAAATAATAAATAAATAAATAAAACATTCCCTAACATTTGATGTCCATTGAAATTGTTATATGGTCTGAAAGGACTGTTTTGAGCTGTTGCCTCTCTGGAACTGATAACACTGCATGTAAGTATCAGTTGGTCAACTGTTTGGGAGACCAGCTCTGTCTACCAAGCCGCCTTGCTTCTCAGAATGTGCGTGTGTGTTTGTAAAGAGTGATTCTGACGTGACCTGAATTACCAACTGGGTTATTTATTCCCTCTCAAACACACACACGCACATGCACGCACACACACACACACGCACGCACGCACGCACGCACGCACGCACGCACGCACGCACGCACACACACACACACACACACACACACACACACACACACACACACACTCAGCTGTGACTAATCACTGCAGAGTAAGCCACAGCCAGCGCCAACACAAAACTACATCCTCTTCAGGGCCAAGGCGCATTAAATGGGCAGTCACCACAAAATATAGAGGTTAGATGGTAAATATAGAGTAAAAACTGCAGAATCGGAGCCAGATAGCTACGGCTCCTCAATGAAAACGAACACTAAAGTGAGAAAAAACTCAAAAAACTACTTGCACATGCTCCCCTACAGATCCGAGAAACTGCTATCAACAACAAATGCAGCTTCGCACGTTCTTAAATTAGCAAGCCAGGGTAAAGATGAAATCTATGGTCCGTAAAAAAACAGATCTGATTTAAATTGCCCTGCTCTCATCAGAGCCCACAGCAAACTCATACAGAATATAAAGGGTGAGATTAATTGGAGTCAGAGTTTGGTATACTGACGAAGAGAAAACATTTAGCTATGGGCCAAACTGCATTTTAAAATGAAATGATTCTTAATTATAGCCAGCATGGCTGAAAATCTATATAACTTAAAACAAAAAATTTAAATGGAAAGTTATTCATTCTTATATCGTTTAATTAAAACAAAAATCTGATTGTTTACTCGTCCATACAATGGCAGCATTGACAAATGCAGGTCGTTTCACATCACAGTCACAGCAGCTTCATTTTGGGACTAATTATCATGATGACAGCATTTTAGTTTTGGGTGAACTATCCCTTTAAGCCCCATATATGAAAAGATTGCATTATGACACATAATCATCAAATTATTTTGTAATTTATTTTAAGCATATTTTTGTTTTGGAGGTGAAAACAGTAATAAAGCATTTCATTAATTATTAAGTATTGACATGCTTTTTTACTATTTAATTGACCTTTGTGGTCCTCCAATCCTACAAAAGGTTTACATCCATCAATGTACAAATAAATAATTGAAGTTTATGATATTTATTACAGCATCAGCTTTTTGTTTTCAACTGGTTTCTAACAGTAATGGTTCATTTAAGAGTCTGGTCTCTATAAACCTCTTCTTGTCCAAAGTGTACTCTACCCAGATTGGCCGAAACACCAGTTGTTGTACCTGAATATTAGATCTGGAGGTTTCCTCAGCTTTTGTAAACAGTAATGTGAACATTACCAAATGACTTTAGTTTTACTGTATCAGTTCGCAACTGATTCCTTAACCTTTGGAAGTAAGTAATGTACATTTATATAGTGCATTTTTATATGCAGTATGTAAGTACATGAAAAGTGGATTTTGCAGCGCAGAACACAAATCAGACTTTCCATAGCTATAACAGCCACTGTTAGATGGTTATTATGCTAATTTATTACAAACGTACAGTATATAGGTCTGTGGAGGTAAAATTGCAATTAATAATGTTTCGTTTCGGGTAGTTCAAAGAGACAGATAAAGAGAGAGCGAGAACAAGAGAAAGAGAAAGAGAAAGAGAGAGAGAGAGAGAGAGAGAGAGAGAGAGAGAGAGAGAGAGAGAGTAACTCCATTTATTGAGCACTTTGACTTTGAAACTTTGCACACCTTTTACATTCACAAGCCGCTTTATCACACACTACATGAAGGGCAATATCCAGAAAAAAATGCATAATGGGTCACTTTAAAAATCAGTATAAAGACTACAACATAACGTCTCTCTATCTGCACATTTAAAATGGTATGAAAAATGAAATATATATGCACTAAATATGTGATTTATGGGAAACTGAGGACTTGTAATTACATTAATGGCTCTTGACTGCAGCTTTTGAGCTTGTTGTAACTTTTTGAACTATGCACATCTGAACCATTTAAAGTTTCTGCGTGCATATGGTAGAAGGACATTAATTATTTGGAAACACCTGCTCGATTCTTAAAATGCTTATTCTTGGCCAGTCATCTACTTAATCTGACCATTAGCATGAGCAGCAAAGCTCCTTGGAGATTTCACTGCACTTCTGCAATTTGGCTGATGTATAAAGGCTCGTTTCTGACTTATCCTTGGCTAGTAACAGTATTTCTGACTTTAGTCCACAACACGTTCAATATTAGTCATCCAAATCTTTGCCTATTCAACTGACAATTAAGATTCTAGTGGCACAACATTTTAAGAAGGACAATGTGTTGGTTTTCTTGTTTCCTGTGGCCAGATACGCAATTAAATAATTTATTTGCACCTGCACCTCAAAAATGTTCCTACAGCCTCCAAGGGCATGGTAAAATGGTAATATTTAAGCCTGTGATGTCAGTAGGGAACACAAACAAGGAGGTAGCAAAACAAACTGCTTACAGCTTCTTCAGCTCAGTAAAATCATAGATTCTTTGCAGTTAAAAATACCAACTATATTAAACCTCACCATAATCCTAACCTATAGCGTTAAGGGAAAAAGAGAAAAAGTTTTTATAATGAATTTGTTGAAGCAATAACATCATTTTACCTTTCTTTTTTTTTAATTTAAGAAATTTAAATACAAATGCTTAATGTGCACTTTACAAATTCTGCACTATGGACAAACTGTTCGAGGTGACTACATATTATTTTACAAGGAACCATGTGAATTTATCAAGTTTTACATTGAGGCTGCATCAGAAATAATCCCCTATACCCTTATTCACTATTCCCTACATTAGTCTACTAACATAGTTTACTTAAAGGAGTGAATAAAAGCAAGTGAGTAAATTGGAGCACTCGAACGGGAAGGAATGGCGTTTTGTTTGTGCTTTGCTGGTTGATAAATCCTTCAGACAGATTCGATTTTCAATTGCAGACCCTGTGATAGCTATTTAACATTTAACGAGCTGTACTATTAGAAATGAAAAAGTATTTAGATTTTTGGTGTGTATACAAACATTAATGTAACAATTAAACAATAATTTATTTAGAAACTTAATAAATTGATAGGATTCCACTGTGGACGTGTTGACGCACAAGCTCTCACAGTGCATTATGGGAATTCTCATTTAGTATACATCGGTTGTGAGACTACATTGTGAGACTGATTGAGTGCACTTCAGAAACTTTATGATTTCAGGCACTACAAATGGCTGCTCCTTCAAATAGTGCACTTTTTAAGGGTAAAGGGAGCGATTTCAGACACACAAGTCTTCATTAATTGATATTACAGTATATATCAAAGGGTTAATTCACTCAAAAATGTAAATGCATTCACCATTTACTCTTCCTAAAGTGGTTCCAAAGCTTTATGAGTTTCTTTCTTGTTATAGAAGATATTTTGAAAATTGTTAAAACCCTGTAACCATTGACTTCCATAGTAGGAAGAACAAATACAATGGAAGTCAGTAGTTACAGGTATCCAACATTTTTCAAAATAACTTATTTTATGTTTAACGGAAACAAAAGAAATTCAGACAGGTTTGTGACAAGTGAAGGTTGAGTAAATGAGACATAATTTAAAGTCTTGGGTGAACTATCCCTTTAATAACCATACAGTATATGATATTATTATATTATGCCCCATAATCACAATTTGCATGAAAAGGTTGTTGTTTCACTGCTTAAAGTGATCATTTCAGTTAAAAACTGCAGTCAACTGTACATACAGGTGCATTTTTGTTGTACATCATGTTGGTAGAGGCACATTATTTTCAGAAAGCCAGAGAGCCACATAATAAATAGAAATAATAATAATAAACCGCCATCATAATGAGAAAATTTCATTGCAACAAGAATCTTTTTCATTATTATGATTTGGTATGTCATGATAATGAGAGCGTTCCTCATAATAATGAGATATTTTCTCTTAATAATGAGAAATTCTCTTGAAATTATGAGAAACTCTTTAGAGATTATGGCCTAATCGATGCCTGCTCAACTTGCACTGACTGGTGCCAGACATGTCCATCATCCAGGATAGAGAAACAATACATACAGAACACGATATATAAAAATATAATGGTTTATACTTGCTTGAGAAAATCGATGCACAATTAGCTTATAAGGCCTTTAAAAGGAAACATGCACACAGCCATTGCAAAAATACTGTTCTCGTCATTGGCTTGCACTCATACTTTGAGACATACGTCAACTCTTATTCAATCACATCTGCTCTTTGAGTATGGCATTAACGCAATGATTTGAAAGCTCCAGAAATAAATTGAAATGATGTATCATAGTGGTGTTTAGCAGCATGAGACTGGACGTCAGGGGGTAAGAAAAGGCTATGCAGTGCTGCAAGCCAGATGGAGGTAATAGCTTGCAATGATTGACATTTTTGAAAAATACTTATCTGCTACTAGCTTTTTTTACCACCTAAAAATTCCTCTGCAATGGAATGAAGTACAATATAGTTGATTTAACTTTGCCTTGGCTTTTCCAAGAAAAAACACTGAAAAACCACTGAAATCTCCCACACCACTGAAATGCATAGCTTTTGAAATCTTTTAATTTTATTATTGGCTTTTTTTTGTTCATTCGTTCGTTCTTTCTTTCTTTCCTTCTTTCTTTCTTTGCCATCAATCTGTGGTTTTCAATGTATGTTGTCATGGTAATTGTTTACTGTAATAACATACTCACTATTCTCTCCACTGCTGGTGGTCAGAGGTTACAAGTGTAGGCTTTACACAAAGATATGAAAGGACTGAACATTTGTCCTAATTGGTTACTTGCATTTCCATTACAAAAACATACTGAACTAAATGCACTGTACATTTATTCATCCCCTTTGTGTTATATAAAACCGCGTGAGGCTGAATATGCAATCAGGATTATATTTTGGCAATTGCTTGTCAACAATAAGACACTAATTGTAATATCCTGTCATACATTATGAGAACAGTGACTTAATAAAAACAAGGTTCTAGTTTCAGGATATAAATTGAAAATGTTTGGTATAGTAAGGTCATTTCCCAGTGATGGGTTGCAGTCGGAAGGGCACCCGCTGCGTAAAACATATGCTGGATAAGTTGGCGGTTCATCCCGCTGTGGCGACCCCAGATTAATAAAGGGACTAAGCCGAAAAGAAAATGAATGAATGAATGAATGAATAGTAAGGTCATAAATCAGTAATAGAAGTAGTTATGAATGGTGTACAACAGGGTACAAAAATAAAGTTAAAATTCCTTTAAACAAAATAAAACAAAACAAAAATATAAAATATATTAAACAAGGCTACTCTAGTTTCACTAGTCACTGCTGTGTGATCATTTAATTATCTTTTAGTTAATCTTTAATCAGTTTTTATTGCATGAACAAGAATCATATTGCTTTTATGATCATTTTAAATTAAAATGAAAGGTTAATTAATAACCCCTTAGCATTCCTCTATTCCTGTATTAAGCACTCAGTGTACTATCAAAATAAATAAATGAATAAATCTCTGCTTGCAAGATAATATGGCTATTTTAATATATATTTTTTATATGGTTTACATTATTATGATTATTATAATTATGGTTGGTCGACACGGTGGCTCAGTGGTTAGCACTGTCACCTCACAGCAAGAAGGTCGCTGGTTCGAGCCCCGGCTTGGTTAGTTTCTGTGTGGAGTTTGCATGTTCTCCCTGTGTTCACGTGGGTTTCCTCTGGGTGCTCCGGTTTCCCCCACAGTCCAAAGAGATGAGGTACAGATGAATTGAATGTATGAGTGTAGATGAGTGTGTATGGATGTTTCCCAGTACTGGGTTGCAGCTTGAAGGGCATCCACTTTGTAAAACATATGCTGGATAAGTAGTCGGTTAATTCCGCTGTGGCTACCCCTGATGAATAAAGGGACTAAGCCAAAGGAAATTGAATGAATGAATGAATGAATGAATGAATGAATGAATGAATAATTACGGTTATTATTACTATAAGTAGTAGTATAGTAGTAGTAGTAGTATAGCAGCAGTAGTACCTTTTGTTATAAGCATTCATGTAATTAAATATATATCTGATACACACCCCACTGCAATACATTGATGCATAAATAAGATTAAAAATGTAACATTGCTATTTAAAATGTGTAAGAAATGACACCAGCAGTCAAAAGAATAAAACAACAATTATGTTCTACTTAAACAATAAATCATAAATCCAAAGAAACTAATAATTTTTAAGTGGTCTCCATTTTTTCCCCTTTCCCATAAGCTGTAAAGTAAGCTGCAACGGCTACAGTACTTAGATACCCTGAAACTTAATTCTGTTTTCGGAAATAAAAATAAGTAGGTTATTCATTAACTTTACCGGGTATATGTCATAGAACTGTTTTCTGGAATAGAGCCCAGAGAACAAACGAGATTTGTTTAAAAGGGAGAGGACAATATTTTGATTAAAGATGATGGCGTATGAATAAAAAAGGAGAAAAAAAGTGCTCTGATAAAACATTTATAATAAAAATTGCATACTGTTTTTCATAAAAAAATCTAAAGAAATAAGAATTGACTTTGTGTACTGGTCCTTGCTTTTTAATGCACCCCACTAGACCGGATGACCCCCTGTGAAGAAGTACAGGAAGACAACAGTGAAAAGTTGGAATATGTTTAATGATGTCATTAGAAGTTCAGCAGGGAGCCGATCAATCAGAAGGTTATTAGTGCTAACTAAAGGAAGATATGCACACCATTAGTCAACAGGAATCATTTTCAGTTGTGCAGTAAATGGACACAGACCGAGATGGATTGCTGTGAGTTTGGTGCCACCATTGCAAATGTGTGTGTGTGTGTGTGTGTGTGTGTGTGTGTGTGTGTGTGTGTGT
>CAIGQV010016547.1:18145726-18166554 GCA_903798115.1 Danio jaintianensis | reverse complement strand
GTGTGTGTGTGTGTGTGTGTGTGTGTGTGTGTGTGTGTGTGTGTGTGCGTGTGTGCGTGTGTGCGTGTGTGTGTGTCTTCAGGAGGAGATCATGCCAGATGGCTAATATGCCAAATCAGCAGGAATGTCACAGTGTAATCTTTGCCTGTCAACAAAAGACAACAAGACAGGAAACTCTTAATGACATTCAATAATGTTTATCTAAGATACATCTAATTGCACTCTTCAGCAATTTAGACCTTACTTTTACTTTTTGTCTTACATTATAAATGAAGAGTCAACTTTTATCAAAGTTTGGCGACACTTATTTTTTGTAGTCCACTTTAGACATCATGTTGACTTAAAGGGATAATCAAATACTAAAAATATTGAAAACATGTAACCATTGACTTCCATTGTATTTGTTTTTTTCTACTATGGAAGTCAAACTGTATTTGAACCACTTTACTGGGTGAAATAGTGTGTAAATTTGCTTTTTAGGGGGTGATCCCTTTAAAGCAATTGCGTCCACTAAATGTCATTAGAATTTAAGGAGACTGACTGAAAGTAACTTTGAAAGTAAATGTCAACTTATTCTACCAATCCAGACCCTAACATAACTGACATGTACCATGACTGTGCTGGTGTAAAAATGCATTTTCATCAAACAGATCACAGGTTGACAGCTCTAAATGGGGTTTAAAATGTTTTGAGTTTGCCCACTTTTGACCACTTCTACAGGTAGTCAGAAATGCATTTGATCGGGTTGTTTTTGCAGTGTGAATGCTCATAAGGTACAGACATATGAACAATCACACAAAGAACTCAAAATTGATGCAGAGTGTGATGAAATAATAGGTGTGGCTCCTGATGGGATTTAGAGAACATCTGCTAGTACCAGAAGAAAACAAAACCATTTGGGATCACATAACTGAAAACACACTACTGTAATTGGAAAAAGTACCATCTTTTATTTGATTTCTAGTGTTATAGTATAAATAGTGACCTTACATATTCTCATCACTTTAAAGTTGAATATAACAGAATTAAATTTAAATAAATAAGTAAACACTTCAAAAATAAGAAGTCAATTAAATGCGGTACTGTATAAATTGATTCAACAAATAAGATTCTCCAAGAATAAAGGCTTATTTTTTCAGGTTTTCTTGTACTATGTTTAGGTTAGGGTTTAGGGCACATAGGAAGGTATTTAGGTCAAAGTGTCTGGTGCATATTAGAGAGAAGAGCATTTCTACAGGTGGTTTGTCAAGCCCACTCTCACCTGAGTGAAGCACACTTAAGAAATGCACAATGTTTTTTGAAGACACACTGTATGGAGTGATTGTAAAAAAGTGTCGGATGCAAATGCGCAAACTGGTGCAAGTGTCAGAGTGATGAAAGAGTGTGTTTTCTACAGGTGGTTTTTTAAGCCTACTTACTGTATTACTGGCATTTGTATCAACTAGACGACCAGTAAAGACACATGAACAGTTACATGAGCCAGATTTGGTTTTTTTAACAATACATGATGTCCTCTGCTTATGTAAATTTATTTGCATGCTCATTGGAACAACACTATAAAGGGGACCATCAAAATAAATATAAATAAATAATAATAATATATAAATATATTAGACACAAAGGCCATCAGAACACATGCAGCTGGATGTAGTAATTTAGACAAATGCTATCATGTCAAGCAAGGTGTGCTCTCAGTATTTCATTTCATTTCCTGTTAGGTGTCCAGGTGCACCAGACATCATGTTGAGGAATAGCTCAACAAGAGCTCAAATGGCTTCTTCAAATAAAATATTTATACCTGGCATGCAATCAAGCTCAGACTCAGCAGTGGCAGCTGAAACAATACAAGCCATTTTAATCCCCAAGGTGAAGATTTACGACAACTCTGATGCTTCTATCATGCAGAGCTGTGTCAAGATTGAACCAGGACTGATGGAGAGGAAAGAGCAATGACATGGGAGGAACAAAAAGAAAGAGTGAAATCAAAAGCACAAAGAGAGATGTGGAGAAAAAAAAAAAAAAACAGCAGGTAAAATGTTTTCCAGTTGTTGCCCTTAGGGACCCATCCAGCTTCTGGTGATAGGATTAATGGACATCTGTGTTAATGTTAAGACACTCACCCTTACGCAGCAGCCCAAGAAAAAAGAAAAAAAAAACAGTAATGAATAAAAGATGAGCTCACATTATTCTTGCAGTACCTGAATTGACTGGAACAGATTTTCAATTTGCATTTTGCTAAGAAGCCTGTGAGCATCAGCCGCTCATTTGGCAGGAACATATATTTTTGACAATCTTGGTTTGAAGACAGGGATTCAGTTGTAGCAAAAGTTATCGCAGAAAGTTCTGACGATATGCACAATATTTATATACAGTATATAATGTGTTTTATTGGTTTATATGCATATGGATATTTTGTCATTTCATTCGACTACCAATGAAACAGGCAGCTCTTTCTGTTATGCAAGTACAGCTCCAATCTTTCAATAGGAAAACATCAAGCTCTCCAAAACTGTTCACCCAGCTGACTTGTATTCAATTTTTTAAATCAACTCAGTTTGTGTTGCTCCAGTTCATAGGTACGGTAGCATGTGTGCACTGTTTATTTCATTCTAAATACTTTGCTTTGAGGCCCCTGTACACTCTTAAAGGTTATTTATCGTAACTCTTAGTTCCATAAAGAATCTGTAACATCAATAGGATCTTTTGATATAACTAAAATGTTTTTGAAAGAAATCACTTCTGATCCCCAAAGCTGCATTTAGCTCATAGAAAAACATGTTGTATTCTAATATGCTATAAAATGCACTTTACACCTGTATTTACAAAGCTGTATTTACATCATCTTTCAGAAAGCATTCTAAAATGCTAAATTGTATGGCTTAATGCGTTTAACAAAGTAGCTTTTTAAAAAAGAAGACAAAAAAGAAGATGGAGGAGAAAAAACTGTTCTTTGATCAATATTTCATCAATCTTTTGATAAATTCAAAAGAATAAATTATGACATGAATTTTGTATATGACTTTCTTCTTTCAGACTAACCGAGTCGGAGTAGTTTTAAATTTGATCCTGGCTCTTCCATGCTGTATAATGGTGTTGGGTAGTGGTCCTTTTATTTTATTTTATTTTTTAAGCTAAAGCACATAAAGGTCCTGTGGAGTGCTTTGAAATGTGCAGTTTTTATTTAAAATTTGACGTTATTTTAACTGAAACGTGAAGACAGGGCGGGGAATATAGTAGCTCCTCCCCTTTACAAAAAAAAAAAAGCCCATAGCATTTTGTTTTATTACAGCTCTGCCAGTAAGAGTGGTTGAAATCAAGCGCATCAAATTAAAAGCAATAAGAAGTTTCTTGAATGGGGTGGGACATGTCAGATACTATAGAGCATTTGATTGGTCAGAAGATTTGATGAGAAACTGAAGTATGAGGTCAAAAAAATAATTGATCCAGGCTGAAGTGACAAAATGTAAGCTTTGGATGTTCATATCTTCTAAATGTGAATGTTGTCACTGTTTTGGAGCACACTACAGTAGCTTATAGATATCCTTAAGACTAACATACTAATACTAACATCTATGAAACTTTATTTTAATTTCATGTGACTTTTAAATGTCATAAAACTAACCCATACACCACCAAGGGGTTAACACATGTCTTATGAAACGAATTGTTGTGTTTTGTATAACGAAATATTTCTAAATTTTAAATTATAAACTCAAATCACTGACTTTTGGAGGTTGCCGAATGTGCTCTCTTGACAACTTCTTGTCTAACCTTTGACTCAATGTACAGGTATGAAGTACCTGTACTTAATGAGGATGAAGGATGAAATTCTGAAAATAGACATGTCACGCGGGAACCACTTACCACACAGCACCCTGGATAGAGTAACATACTGTATAACATTATATACAGTAAAGCCAAGCCAGCTAGTTTTCTTGTTCACCATCATCTTCTGTGGTAAACAAACTATGTGGGAAGTGGTTCCAGTGCGATGCGTCTATTCCCAGGTTTACGTCATGTGTTATGCGTGGAGTCAAAGGTCAGTCAAGAAGTTGTCAAGAATGTGAATCCACGGAAAGTCAGTGATTAGAAAGTTTATTATAAAATTTTTTTAAATATTTGTATTACAAAAACAACCTTGCAGGGTATGGATTATTTTTACGAAGGATTTATGTGCTTTTTGAAGCTTCAAAAAAGCTTGCTACTCAATGCCTTCATATAACATGGAAATCCAAGATATAATTAGAAGGAAGAAAGCCATGTACACAAAGGAGGGCTTGATGGTGAGTAAATATGAGGTAATTAAAATTTGGGGGTGAACTGTTTATTTTATTGCATCCTTGATGAAAAATGGGTACTGTCACATCAACCCCATCAACCTTACCAAACAACCCCAACTAAGTCTTGAAGATTTCATGATTCCCATGTGGTTAGAAGTTCCAAATGAAATTCGGGGACATTCGATCTTCAAGTCAAGACCGGGTTTGAGTTCTTGGTTGAAGTCAACTGAGGACAATGAAAACTTTGGGCTAAATGTGAAACCCATACTTAGCACAGATGGTTACAAGATCAAATGAGGCATGAAGGCTGGGTCCTGGACGTGTGCTTTCCATCAGATTGTTCCCATGGAGACACTCTCAAAAGGGAGAGGCCGTTATCTTGATGTCAGAGCCAAGTATTAGATCCTACACTGATTAAATCTGGCCACCAGAACCTTCATCTGTTCACTGCAACAACTGCTACAAAATCCCAGCATGTCCTTGGCATGCTCTACAATCACTCCAACATGAAGAGCTTAAAAGGCAACAAACAGAGGATTTTGTCTGCCATGCCACGTGACAGTTAAAATGGACACCAAGCTATCAGCCACCAACTGGGATGAAAGCAAATAGAGTTTTATTTGGACACATATTTTGATTATAAAATATATTTTTTTATTTTGTTAAAACGAATACTGCTTACTTTGTGATTTTGTTTAATAATACTAATACATTTGTATGCTTTGGCGGTGGCTTAATGGGATTGTTCACCCAGAAATAATGGTAGCATTTTTGCCCAATTTGCATACTATCCAACCTAAATAATATTCAAAAATATAATTAGTATGTTCAAAATTACAATAAGGCAAGGCAAGGCAGGTTTATTTATATAGCACATTTCATACACAATGGTATTTCAAAGTGTTTTACATAAACAAGAATAAAAAAAACATAAAATACAACAAGTATAAGAAATAAAATTAACAAAGAATAAAATAATTAAAAGCAGATTTAAAAAGCATTAAAACAGGTTTAAAATGGATGAAAAAAAGTATGTTTAAAAGACTATTCCTTCGGATGATCGAAGTGCAGATTTAAAAAGTCCGAAGTGCAGCTCTGTGCTTACTCTAATCATAAATATTCCGCACAAATACATTGCAAGTTTGATGTCAATTCAAATTGAACTACAAATGTGGGTAAAATGTGTTCAACTACAACCATGCTGCATCGCTAATATGGTGAGCAATTAAATATGAAAAATGTGTAAGAAGTGTCAAAATGATTGACAAGGCACGTAAATAAGCAATATAACAGTCCGTTAATGGAGAAGTGCTATGTCCCAAAAGCTTGCAAACTCTTCTGTTACACACTCAGATGTATGTACTTTTTATTCACAAAAAAACAGTAGGTCACTTGGGACACAGCATTTGTTTGATATAATTGTTGTTATTTAGTAAGTTTTCATTCCAGACTTCAGTTTATCTTTGGAACACAAAAGAAGATATTATTAAATGGGGAATTATTATTATTTCTCCAAAAAATATATATAGTTGTTTGTGTATGTGTAAGATCTGCAAATGAACAAAGCTCAAATTTGTCCACAAAAGGACTAAAAGAAAAGGTTGATCCAGACTGGCTAGAAATGCATTAATCAAATTTTTCCTCACTTATTAATGTCAGTACATGAAAATTTAGCATGCTAATACTGCCCAAATATCTATGTCAATCAGGCATCAATCAGATGATAAACAACATATAGCACTACTAATCAAATGCCTAAACTGATTATCAGCTGAAATTTGAGCAGTTTGTTTGTCTGGAGTCTTCAGGTGTGTCTGAACACAATCCCCATCCTACAGCTAATGCTCAACTAAAATTGAGTCATGCAACAAGACAATGATCCCAAGCACACCAGCAAATCGACAAAAGAACAGCTGAAAAAGAAACATAAAAAAAATCAAGGTGTTGCAATAGTCCAGTCAAAGTCCAGACCTCTCACACTGACTCAAATGCTGTGGTGAGAGATGTGCAAAAAAACTCAAAAACTCCTCCAGAATGATCTGAGAGACTGATAAGCTCACAGAAAACTTTAAGTACTTTTAAGTAATTTTTGGTAAAAGTGGATCTACAGGCATCAGAATCATAGTCTGTACAGTACTAACCCATGGCTTTTCTATCTTGGCCTTATCTTTGTTAAATAAATAATGTCTTGCTGTGTGGTGTGATATTGTTCATCTGAAGTTTTACCTTCCAAATTTTAAGATCTGCCAAAAAACATATTATTATTATTATAAGTAGTAGTAGTAGTAGTAGTAGTAGTAGTAGTAGTAGTAGTAGTAGTATTATTAGTAGTAGTAGTAGTAGTAGTAGTAGTAGTAGTATTAGTAGTAGTAGTAGTAGTATTATTATTATTATTATTATTATTATTATTAGTAGTAGTAGTAGTAGTAGTAGTAGTAGTAGTAGTAGTATTAGTAGTAGTAGTAGTAGTAGTAGTAGTAGTAGTAGTAGTAGTAGTATTAGTAGTAGTAGTAGTAGTAGTAGTAGTAGTAGTAGTATTATTATTATTATTATTATTATTATTATTATTATTAGTAGTAGTAGTAGTAGTAGTAGTATAGCTATGTCCTGATACATAAAAACATGGAATTGAATATTTCACATGACTATATACATATTCCTCTGTACTTATTCCAAGGTGTTTGAGGATAGTTGAACAAACTAAATGTCCAAATAAATGTTTGAGGTGCTTCAAAAGTAAAATGGCTGCCCGCTCGACATTGGAAATCTCATTTCCACATGCACTAAATGTCTTTCAGCCATTACAGTGAACGGACGGCAGAAAATGATGCATGTAGCAGTATCTTGCAAATAACTGACATGCTCTAGAGATGAGTGCCTTCATATAAAAGCTGGTCATTATCGCTCTGAGGCGAGTAAGACATTATGCTCTTTGATAACCACTTTGCTGATGTACCTCATCCTGCAATCTTCTCTTAGATGGAGAGGATGGGTCTTGGGAATATTCATTAAGCTTTTGGGGTGCTTTTTTATAGTCTCCAGTCATTCTAGGCTTCTCATTGCTTTCATCAGATGGTCCATAAGGCCACCAGGGAGAAAGAGGGAGAGGAAAAGGTCAGTGATCCTGGTGAGGGATTATCCGTAATGAGGGGCTTTAAAGGTTACCTCCATTAGATCAACAGTGTTCCACTTCTGCCTCGCACAGTTTACGGATGACAAGCACACATGAACGAGTTTAACTGACTCGGGGCCTTTTCCATCTATTGTTTTCATTGCGCTTTTTATGTCTTTCCTGTTTATAAAATCTTCAAATGCTCCAAAAACAAAGGTGTCACAACATGGATTTTTATGGCAATGCCATAAAATTGCAAAGAACTGCTTTTTTACCCCCAATAAAGAACATATTGTGGAGTGGAAATGGTATATAGATGGTAAAGCCTGATGCGAACAATGAACATCATTGGGTTTTCACAGTTGGGGAAATATCACTATTAAAAATGACATTCCTTGTAAAAGCAAGGTAAACATTGACAGATAAGAAAATATGCTGTATTCATTTGGTTTTTGTTGCAGAGTGGGTTTTTCGACTTCTAATTAAGCGCATGTATTGGCATGGGGAAAAATAGTCTATTACAAATGTTATTGTGTTACTCAAAATGGGACAAATCAAGACAGTTTTTCCCCTTGCTTACTTTGGTGGAGTATCTTGCATGTAAAATGCTTTATCAAGCAAGGCTGCATTTGTTTGAGCAAAAATACAGTAACAAGGATAAAACTGTATAGCATTATAATAATTCCAATCACAAAAAAAAAGTGTTGACTTGTTGCTCAAAAACATCTCTTTTTACAACACTTTTTAATCTCATAAATCCATTACTGTTACTTTTCAGAAATCATCATCATATTCATCATTGCTGAATAAAAGTCTTGATGTCATTAAAGGTGTACATGTATGTTTAGTGTGGTGTATATATCACATGGCCGTGACACTTTAGCCTATACTCTATATTGTAGTGCAATAAACTACTAATTTGCTGGTTAATAATAGTTAGTAAACTAGCAGTTGGGTTTGGGTATTAGGTAGGATTAGGGAGGTAGAATAAGACTTTAAATGTACTAATATGTGTGATCATGTGGATTCAATCAAAGGGCAAGTAATCTGAAATCCACTCGCTGAGAGTTTAATAAACCAACAACTCTATTTAAAAATTCACCTGTAATTATATAAAAAGAATCAATAACAAATAAATAAAGCAAATGTGTATCCCATGAAGTCCTTTGTTCACCACCATTTATCCAAGGCTTTTATAAATGTTAAATATGATAATTGTCTTTATTAGCATCCACTGATTACTTTCTAAAATGCATCGCAAATCATTTATAGGCAGAAAATATTTTCTCTCTCTCTCTCTCAATAACACACACACACGCATGCACATGCACACGCACACGCACGCGCACACACACACACACACGCGCGCGCACACGCACACACACACACACGCACGCACGCACGCACACACGCACGCACGCACACACTTTGAGCAGACATTAGGTATGCTCAGGAAAGGGTCTGAGCTGTGCTATTAGGACTCTACATTGTTCTAATCCAGTCAACCTTAACAAAGCAGAGTTAATGGTTCATACAGCAAATTCCAGAACAAAGTAGCTACAGACTCCATCTGCTAAGTGCATACTTAAAATCACTCTCACAGAAGCAATCTCTCGCTGCGCTTAGAGATTTCACTTCAGTAACCTCTGGGTCAAATGATTGCCACATGGAGTGTCAGTTTGAGTTGTGGCAAAAGGAGAGGAAAACTTTGTAGTATAAGATACTATATGACAAACAGAGAGAAAAAGAGAGAGAGAAATGGATGGATGGATGGGTGGATGAATAGACTGATAGATACTGCATCAAAAGGTGCAATATTTTTTCCCCCTCAAAGAAAGAAATGCTGTATGTCAGAGAAGCAGTGACTGTCTGTTTTGAAGAGTTTATATGGGGAAAAAAAGCCTTTCAAGTATATGCCCCCTTATTCCCATAAATGACAATCTAGGAGTTCATATTGATATGCCAGGTTTTATAATGAAAAAAGTAATCATTGGGCAACAGCCTAAAGTGTAATTGGCCACCCTTCAATCTATGGTAATATTCTTCATTCACAGACAATGCATATTATCTTTATTTAAGGGTCTGGTTTCATACAGGAGAGATGATGGCAGGTTTTCTCACAGACAGAGCCATTAAGTATCTCCATACATCCATCACTGAGGCTTAATCCGCATCAGGCTTCAGACCAACTACCTTATTTTTTAAAGAGTAATAACGTAGGTACTGGAGGTTAGATTGTTGTTAAGAGGTTATTAGGATCCAGACGGTCTTCTTTTGTGAGAGCTCATCCATTATCTAAAGGGATCACAATTCTTAAAGCTCTTTAAGGTCATTGAGTCCTCTGTGCTTTTTGGGGGAAAACAGTCAAAATTGCAGAAGAAATAAATTAATAGCTATGGTTGCCAGAAGTTTGCTATAAATACATGGTAGCAATATTTGTGGTTCTATAAACTGAGCTTACTGTCAATGTATAGACTGAGATCTGCACGTCAATCATTGAAGCATATAAGCTACAACACAAGCAGAAAAAAAGTACACCAGTGGTGCAAAAGTTCACACTGGCTCCTGAAGATTGAAAAAAGGTTTCCTGATCTTACGAGTCACTGGCTATGTTTACATGACAACAATGAAACCATTGTTTTTCCCTTGCGCAACGTTTACAAAATGATCGACATTTATACATCTGCATAAATGGCCAAAAACGCCATATTATATAAACTAAGCCAGTTTGGCGCTGCACTGTAAAAAAAAAAAAAAAGTTGACTCAACTCAAAATTGTAAGGCAACTTGCTGCAGAGCTCTTTTTTAAGTTAACTCAACTTTCAACCATGTACTGCACTTGACTCAATTTAAGTTGAGTAAACTCAAAAATGAAGCTGGTTGCCTTAAAAATTTTAAGTTGAGTCAACTTTTTTTTTTTAACAGTGTGCCACCTAGTCGTCTGTGGCTCAGGATTGGTGTGTATGCATAATTCGTCATGTGTGCAAGATGTGTCTCCGCTGTTAGTTTTAATGTGAAGTAAATCCACACTTTGCTGATGAATTGTTACCAAAACCAGCACTACCATGTGTTCCATCATTGCTGTGTTTGTTGCACTTGGATTTATTCTACACCTCCCTAAATGCATACCATTCACACACATAATGCCATCACTTTAAAAGACTTTCAATTCGAACTGCTTATAAGGACACAGCAACGGCTGTGTTTTAAAAAAACTTTGAAACACATTTTCAGATTGACGTTGTTAAAAAATAATGTTGTCATATAAACGTACAGGCACAATTGTACAATTTTTGGCTGAAAACATTGTCATGTAAATGGATTTTCTATTTTATCTGGAAGATTTGGATGGATTTGAATCCATTCTTCCTTTCTTTAAATGATTCAGGCTGGATTTTGTTGTTGTATTTGTTGTTTTAATTGTTTTTAGTCAGGATGGACGAGGAGGTGTGTGTTAGAAATAAATGGGTGATATTAGTGGATCATTAAACTTTTTTGACTTTGTAAAACATTTTAGGGCTTATTTTTAATATCATTTTATTCAGACTCTTCACCCCGCCTTTATCATCACATAAGCCGAATTTAGATCAAAGGCCGCTGGATATGTGATTGTAATGCAGGCCTTTCCTCTCAGCTCTGGGATAAAGGACCACCTGAGAGCAGAGCTCTGGGCTAAACCCATAGACAAGCACTCATTAACTCACCTTTTGTGGGTGCAGACCCTCCCGCTTCGTTTTGCTTTTTGAAGAACCCCCTTGATTCCACAAGCTGCTTTAATGAAATCTCTGGGTATTACACAGTATATTTATACATTTCTCTCATTAGAAAAGAGGATAACATACGTTTCAAATGAAGCCACATTCAACTCTGCAGTTTCAAACTGGGTGTTAAATGTGCACTTTTGCTTTGTATTCTTTTCCGCTTCTTTATTCCACTGAAAAATCTTCAGACACTAAATAGAATCTGTCATAATTATCAGTTTTATGACAGCCACAAATTACAGTAATTACTTGAAATAAACCTCATGCATAAGTAGAAGCTATAACTGTAACCATGACTACAACATTTTTATAACTCAACCTTGTTCAGCGGTTAAAAAACAAAATTGTACAAATTTGAAACTCTAAAATGTGACTGAGCACTTGCATGTGTGATTCATACAGCAGCAGGGCATAAACAAAGCAGTCTCTCTTTCTCAAGAGCCGGATATGAAGGCCAAAATTAGTGTCCCACATTAAGCTACAGTGAACTATTCTGAATCATAATTAGACTAATCTCGATGGGAATGATTTCATCGCTGCTTGTGTTAACAGTGCATGGGAATGCAAGTGGAAAAAATATAGATTTGTGGACAATGCAGTACTAAAGAGTCCCTGTGGGCCATATAATCCTCACTGTTTATGGTTTGATTTTTGCATATATTATTAGGATCAGTCTGCTGTATAATGGGAAGCTGATACAGGAATCAAACAATCAGTGAATGAATGAATGAATGAATGAATGAATGAATGAATGAATGAATGAATGAATGAATGAATGAATGAATGAGTGAGTGAACACATGACAGAATGAATGAATGTTGTTTTTTTTTGTTTGGTTGGTTTTTTTAAATAGGCTGAATGCATGTGAACAGATGAATCCAATCAAAGTTTGCTGATAAACAACAGGTCTGTCTTTAAAGGGTTATCAGTTTCCTCAGAGAGAAAATTAAGGTTTTTTGGTGGTAGCCCAGAGTTAATACTGTTTACATCTACTGCACTCTCTTTAATGTTTTTATTAAAGCGGGTCTTTAATCCATGTGCATGCTCAACAAAACCACATAACATAACAGAATCTCTTTTTAAATAGCAGCATAACAAGCATTAAAGTTTAAAAGTCTCCCTTTTTTCTCATCTTAAAAAATCAGTAAATAATTCATTTAATCGCTTACTCTCCCTATTAAGCTCTGTGCAAAGCATGATGGGAAGTGAACATCTGGTTGATCAAACTTCTTGACTAAAACCAAAGTTGGACTGTATTAATTTGAATGTTGTCTTTATTCATCATAATGAATTCATTAACAGTATAAGGAAACGGAGCAGTAATAGTCTTTACCATTCAAGTCTTAAAATTGATAAGAACTAAAGCTCAATATCACTCAGTATTACAGAAGGCCTATTATTAAAAACTAACACTACTACACATTTATAGCACCTATCACAATATCCACTGCTCTTTCTGGCTCTTTCTGCTGATCTTAAAATTTAAATATAGTTCACAACAAAATTAGTATTTAGCACAAAACATGTTTAGAGGACAGGCAAAAGATACCCTATTTCTCTGCATTCTATTATTACTCCTATATACTGTATATATACAGCATACATATATAAATATACTGTACATATATAGTACATAACCATTAACCATGACATTTACTTCAGTAAACTCCCAATTTGCTGCTTATTGATAACTACCAAGGTAGTAGTTTAGGTATTAGGTAGGATTAGGGATGCAGAATAGGATCATGCATACTTTACAATTATATATAAACAGCCACTATCTTAATAATAGGCTGGTAATAAGTTGCTAGTTAACGGTCAGAATTGGTCTTTAAACTAAACTGTTACTAATAATATACTGTAGTAGAATTTAATAAACCAAGGTGAGTATAGGTGAATAGAATAAACCAAGTGTGTGTGAGTGTGTGCGTCAATGTGAGAGTGTATGGGTGTTTCCCAGTACTGGGTTGTGGCAGGAAGGACATCCGCTGGTTAAAACATATGCTGGGATAGTTGGCGGTTCATTCCGCTGTGGCAACCCCTGATAAATAAGACACTAAGCCGAATGAAAATGAATAAAAGAAATTAAAAAATAATAATAATAAAACTGGATAATCAAATTACATTGAATGTGTGTGATTATATTCCACAGCTCTAATTAGTAAGTTTAGTAGGGGGGTGGGGTATGAGTCATTCCTATACGTAAAATAATATACCAAATCTGAATTTTCAAACTTGCTGCAAATGTTCACTCATGCATTAAAAAATACATAAACCAAAACTGGCACAAATGGCAAGGACATGTGAAACAACATCTCGTTCTCTGCAACACAGTTGCCTCATTCTCTAACACCCACTTCATTTCTTCTTTTCTGTGCAATTAAAATGAGGCTGCAAGCATTGGCAGCTCTCATGTGTTGGTTCTCCTGAGCCACAGCTTTAGAAAATTGCTGATTTTGGCAGCTCTCTCATGCAGAAGTCTACCTGCTACTTTGATCCTGTCATGGTGAATGAGGGCGAGCAGCGGTTCGAGGGCTGGCGGTTAAGTACTTTGCTACAATAATTTGGGAATGTGGACAATATTGAGTGTGTGCTTTCATTGAGAAAGAATTTGAATATAGAGAGGTTTGCTTCAACATTGCTAGACACCAAAAAAAAAATGAATCGGAGAAAAGAAAGGAAAAAAAAACTGGGGAGAAATGTATTTTACACACCGGAAAGCACTGAAGTTGAATACAGTAGGAGGGTATAAAGAGATGATAATGATGTTGATGAAGTCTTTATTTGTCACATACACTTTTACATGTATCGAAATTGGACGGTGGCGCAGTGGGTTTCCTCCGGGCGCTCCAGTTTCCCCCACAGTCCAAAGACATGCGCTATAGGTGAATTGGGTAGGCTAAATTGTCCATAGTGTATATGTGTGAATGAGTGTGTATGGATGTTTCCCAGTGATGGGTTGCAGCTGTAAGGGCATCCGCTGCGTAAAACATATGCTGGACAGATTGGCGGTTCATTCCGCTGTGGCGACCCGAGATTAATAAAGGGACTAAGCCGAAAAGAAAATGAATAAATGAATGACAGGTCAGATGAGAGGTAGCTTTTAGAAAGAGGAAATAAGATACATTTGAGAAGAGGGAGGCGAAAAAAAAATCTGTCCTGTCCTTGAAGTAGATATTTGTACAGTGTTTTTTCTTTCTTTCTTTCTCTTTCTTTCTTTCTTTCGCAGTATTTTAAATGTCAAAAAGCAACATTTTTTTTCTCTGTATTAACATTAGCTATTATGAGATGCAGTGTTATAATAATAGTGCTATTAGGCAAACTAACAAATCTATTCTGTTGAACCACAATAATCCTGCCTGTTTTGTTTCTGTGCATGACTTTGTTGAAGCCCTTCCTGGAAAAGCCTGTAGATATAAGTCATCTATGTGACTATGAAATAGTAATGTGATGTTAGCAGAGCTGACGGATGTGGCTTTTTTTAAAGGATCTTATCTCACTGTGAGCTTCACCTGACACATGCTGATGTCTCATTTCATTTTCTTCGACAGCACTAGCTACATTTATGGGTTCAAATCAGTATATGTACTTTATCTGAAGAGATTAACTACTTGCATTACATATTGCAGGTTTTGAACCACCTGACGGTGAGTAATCAGTGAGAAATTTTCATCATTTTTAGATTTAGAATCTCTCCTGTCCAGCAACCTGTCACTCACAGTAACATGAAACCACAGCAATAATAAAAGACAACAATCCAATGAACCAATAATTTCCCAATGGACAAAGTCAAGTCCTGTCTTATACCTTTTTCTCACTCTGAAAGCTATTTCGCTCACATACATATATAAATGGCAGATGGTATACTGGAATAATTGGCAATAAATATCCACTGCTATGATTGGTTGATGGGTTTTGCATATTTCAACCTTTACAACAGTTGTAAAGGACAGCTGTGTGTCCACCAATGTAAGCCTCTTGTATGTTTAAGTTCATGTAAACTCCAAGCATGTATGTTTAACTGCCTACATACTTCATAGATTAAAAATGCATAATTAACACATATCAAACAATCTGCAACAACATACAAAGCAATAGTAAATAAAAACAGTTATTTAAACTTTACTTCCAGTAAATGTCCATTACTTCCAGATCTAATATTGTCAACAGAGCAGTGTTTTACTTCTTAAAATCCAGTGTTGAAATTAGTGCTTTATTGATATAAAAAATCAAACAAATTTAGGGAAGGGTTTAGGTCAGAGGTTCACTTTGTGATCTGTACTACAAGCCCCATCTTCTTAACTCACCCCAAGTAACATATTTCAGATTTGCAAAAATGTAGACAGCACCCTCTAGTGAATGTGTCATCTGAAATGTGCAACAAAATGAACCTGGAAGTATGCATTTTACTTTAAGTCTGAGGCAGGTATTTCCAACAAGCCTTCATAGGCTGACAAATCAGAGATAAAATTAAGTGAACAATGAACCAAGTTCTCACTTATGCGGTCTGGAAGATCATTAAAATAACGTTCATCCAGTCTTTTCTAATGTTGGATTCAGAAGGAGGGTCATGCAGAGACTGTTTTTACACAACTTGGCTCTGCACAGCATCTTGTCTTCAGAGCATCTTTATAATTTAGTTTCTGCTTAGACTGTATTTGCCTCTCTTGAATTGGTGGATGGAGTTAAACAGACAGTAATGTAGAAAAAAGTGTTGATCTTCTATGGAGGCGGAGTTTAGACGCATTATTATGTAATAAAGTGGCACATTCACAACCTGTCATAATGGCAGACTGGCTTCTAAACTAACAAGAAAGTAAGTGTGAGTTCTGAAACAGATTTTTTTTTGTACAATGATCTCCGATATGTCAAAAAATGTAGGGAATTTTCATATATCGGTTCATGGCATGTTTAACTTGTAAGGCATTACACTGTAAAAAATATCCATAAATTAGCAGTTTTCTGTATTTTGTGATTTGTGTTTTTATTTTTTTATTTTCCCTGTTATGCTTTTGAATGGCATTACGAGAGCTAGATCATTATTATAAAAAGTAATTAAAAACAAAAGCTGAGATCAGATATTGTAAAGACCTATGGACAACCATCCACTCGATTTTCAAAAACCACAAGAACTTAAAAAGTATTCATAATAAAATAATGAATAATAAAACAATTAATCATTTAATTATAGATTTTCTCCCCAAAGCAAAACACTATAACTACTTGCTCTCCGTAAATGTTGCTGTCATGTCCTAATTGTGCTAAAGGGAGAATAAAGAGAAACCGAGCGTCTGTAAGCACATATGTGCATCTCAGCCAACACTTGACCCTCTTCGCTTTTATCCCATCCTCTCCTCTCCATGCTAATTAATGAGTGGAAAAAAAAAATCAAACACCTGATGTGGGTCAACATCCATCCATGGAGTCCTTCTGAAAAGCAGTCTGTCTCTCTTCTCTCTCTGTCCCCCCTGTCCCAGGTGAAATGAAGCGTTCGTCTTCCTCTTCTCCAACTGCTGTGCCAGTGAATTTCTCCAGGGCTTTCCTGTCCGTCTCTCCGTTCTCTCACATCACTCTCAGAAACAGCTTTGCCTTATGTATTATTGAGAGGGAGGCTCAGCGCTTTCTGCTCTGTCTTTGTGTGGACCTAAAAGACTCTCTGAAGGATCTGTTTAAACACTCCACATGAGAAGGCAAAGGGGGCAAATGAGTGAGGGTGTCTGGATCTGACCGTTTTTCAGCTCTGGGCTACTAGGAACCATCCCGAGGCTCGTACGCTCGGTGTTATCGGACAGAGCACCACGGGGGCCAGTAGCTCTTAAATATTTCATGAACCTCGGGCAGACATGCAGGGCTGAGACTCCAGGGCTGTGGATTTCAACTGCCTGACAAGACTGTGACTTGTTTAACGCTTTGTGACTGAGGGCGATGTGGCAGGGTTGTTGCTCTAGTGGCAAATCCATGAAAACAAAATGTATGTTTACTGACATGCAGATACTGTCATCCAAAGAGACAGATATAGGGCCCTGTGGAATCAAGTTTCACATATTGTCCCTTCATTCAATCATTCATTCATTCATTCATTCATTCATTCATTTGTATGGTTAAGTTGAAGTTTATTCATTATAAAGCATGTCTAATGCAGATGATAAAATGTATACAATTTAACAATAATTTATTAAAAGCTTAACAAAGGTTACATTTTCAGGAACTCTATGAAATACTTTATTTTAGGTGTAACAAGTACAATATGAAAATACCAACAGTAATTTAACCACAATATCTACCTACTTTATGCAGCAGTTTACAAACATGAAAGTATTTCCTATTTATTTATTACTTGTTTTGTTTCGATCCCTGTCTCAATCCCTAAACCTTATAATTAAAAAAAAATACTTTTTTATGATTAAATCAAAAGCCTGACACTTGTATAACAAATTCCAAACACACACACACCAAATATAGGCCAAAGCAAGCAAAAAATATATTAAAAATACTAACAGATAAAACATTTTTTTTATTTTAACAGACACTAGATATGATTCGTTCATCCAAAAATTAGCCACGCTCTGTGACATTGCATGTCATCTAGTAATCAAAACTGATGTAATTCCACAATTCTATCAAGTTTTTCTGTAAATATCAAATGTGGTGATGTACAGAAAATATATACTTCTTCGTCAAACTTTGATCAAATAATCTGTTCAGCGATAACACTATTTTCAGCACTGTTGAACAGCCATTTTGCATTTCTTGACATCTTCACATCCATTGACTTCTCATTTGCGATGCTGATAGTCCATAACATTATTCTAGTTTTTAATCTTCAAGGTTTTGAAATGTATTTTGCCATCTTGAAAGAGCGCATCAGTCATGGTCTTCTAAACTGTGTAGATGTGAATTAATGCCGCTCAAAGCTGAATTAATGAATCGAATGTATAGTCTTCACATCATTTACATCATATTATTGCCTAACTGATTAAACATCTGTTTTAGATGAGATGTGGAGATACAGATTTTAAACAGAGACATTGATTTAGCTGCACACTCTGGAGGTAATTTTAATTTTTAGGTCTTTTAGCTGCTGCTTCACAACTGCTATACTTTGATTGCGTTACTGAAGTTAAAGAAGTTAAAGTAGAATCAAACTTTTTAGAAGGCAAAAACTGGTTGAAGATTGAACTAGATATTCAGATGATCAGATAATATTTAATATTTATATCCAGGGCAAAATGTTTCTGGTAAGTAGCTAATGTTGGTGAGTACATTAAAATAACATAAAATTAAATTAAATTAAATAACAATTCAATGAGCTAAGACATAAATTATCTAATAAATTATAATTCAATTACAGTGTGTAATATAAATTATAATTAACATAAAAATTGATAATTTTGTTGGTCTGTCTAAAAGAATCTATAAAAAAAAAAAAAAAAAAAATCACTGATCTGTTTGTGTCAATAAGTAATTTCTAAACAGACTATTTCACAATAGCGTGTTAAAATTTGGTTCAGAAACATGCATTAAACTTTCAAACATTACTCAGGAAAGTTTCTAATAGCTGAAAAAAGTTATAAATAGACCATTTACTTGCCCTTCATATGTTTTGAATCTGCATGAATTTTCTTCTGCAGAACATAAAAGAAGATATATTGAAAAGCACTGTTAACCAAACCATTTTTGGCGTTGATTGACGATGACTGCATATACACAAACACTGAAGCATTTTCAAAACATATTTATATGTTTGTTTGTTCCACAGAAAATAGCAAGTCATATTGGCCTGACATGCGGGTGGATACATATCAAATATTTAATGTATATATTTTGTTTTATTTATTTATAATGTATTCATAAATATAAAAATTTTGACTTTTTAAATTTGTCAATGATAATTGGTGAATTTAACACACACATTTATAACACATTTGAATTAATTAATCTAAATTTATAATAACTATAAAAATGACCTGTGCACAGAAAAACCCACCCGCATGTTATCATGTTGCAGAACACAGACTTCTGACTCAATTTGCTTTAGAACAGAATGATTACCAGTGTAAACTGAAAACATCTGGCATCATAAATACAGTTTTATGTACAAGTGACAGGATGAATACACTCCTGTCAGCACTGCCATAGGCTGTAAATTGATTAAGCTTGAGCAGCACTCTAGTGAAGCTTATGAGCCTGCTTCAAAGACACAATTTAACCAAAGCCTCCGTCTATACTGTATGTGGTTGCAGCTAGCGTGGTGTTTTCATGCAAGCAGTGATTATTGACACTTCAAATGCATACATTTGCATGCACACAGTAAAGCCAGTGAGTTTAAGTGCTACAGAGGCACGGCATTCACCCTCTCTTGTGACAGCACTGATCTCAGATGATGCTGGTAACGGATGATGAAACTGTGGCATAGAGGCAAAGGTAAACATATTGGAAATGTCTATGCTGAAACACAGGGATTAAAGTGGATCCTTGCAAACCTAGAACAATGGTGTCATGAAGAATAAAATTTCAGTATAGAAAAAAACAGGTATACACGTTGTCACTGGGGCAGTACCTTTTCAAAACTACACTGTAAAAAAAATGCTTGCAGCCTTAATTTTGAATCAAATAAACTTTTCTAGTCATCTCAACTTGAGCAAACTGACTAAAAATATGAAGTTAATCTTGACTGTAAAAAAAAAAAAAAACTGGGCTCCACACAATTCATATTGTCCCAACACAAATCAATTAAGTTGACTTAATCGTTTTTTTTACAAATTTAAGTCGATTAAACTTAAACAATTAAGTTGTCCCCCCAAAAAAACTTAAGAATTATGTAAAACTTACTTTATATAAGTAATTTGAATAAGCAGCAATATACTATTTTATCTTCCAAAATACACACTTCTTGACCTGAAATGCAGAGGTGGGTATTAACAACTTACATTTACTTCGTTGCATTTAATTGAGTAAATTGTTTGGATAACTTGTGCTTTTAGAGTATATTTATAGGATGTGTAGGCTACTTTTACTCGTACTCAAGTAAACTATTAGTAAAAAAAAAAAAAAACTTAGTTACATTCGGTGGTGTTACTCTATTACTGTCAACTGGTAGTAGATATGAAATTTTTGATCTAATTAGTTATTATGACTTGCTATAGAGATGCATCTCCCGCTTTTGTTTACAACGATTACGCAACGAAACGATTACATTTGATCATTCAATGTGTCTGACTACTATTAAGACTTACCAAAAAATATAAAACACATTTTTTACTACAAAATCCTTGGAACCACCCTAAAAAGATATTTTGTATTTTTTTATATTGCAATATATGAAAAAAGGTAAATATTGCAATCTGACTGTTTTCCAGTATCATGCAACACTTCTCTGAAGGGCGCTTTGGAATGAAAACAATCATGGCCAACATATTGAAGTGCCGTTACAAACTGAAGCGCTCAAAACAGGCCTCTCGAAGGGAACGAGAAACGCAGGAGTTTGAAGTGTACAATTTAGACCCCCATGATTCAAGAAATTCTGTCCTTGGTTTGAGCATACTAGCTATAGATACACTTAAGACTAACATATTCAGGTGGACTTGCTGCATATCTGCTATACATGTATATTAACAGAGTGAACGATAATAATAATAATAATAATAATAATAATAATAATAATAATAATAATAA
>CAIGQV010016547.1:18131357-18141807 GCA_903798115.1 Danio jaintianensis | reverse complement strand
TGTGTGTGTGTGTGTGTGTGTGTGTGTGTGTGTGTGTGTGTGTGTGTTTTAGAGGATGGGTTGGGAGTTAGTGATTTCAGGCTTAGGTTTTCCTCTGAGGGGTGATTTCAGACCCATAACTTTGGACAACTTCAAAGTATTAAAGCTCCTGCTAGAATAAAGTTCAGAGCAATATGTTGCTAGGCAGCTGATGTGGTTTAATCTTAAGCCATCACCCAGGACGCTTACAGGAGCATGCTTTGTGTGTGAGGAAGAGAGTGTGAATGTGTGTGTGTGCATAATGTATTTGAGACTGTATCCTGGTTGCTATGGGTATGCAATGCCTTCACCCAAATTTCTTTGGGTGATAACTTCACCTAAAAATGAACCTTTTTATTCTTTAATCACCCTCATGTTGTTTCAAATATCAAATATAGTTTTGTTTCTTTCAAAAGAATATTGATTTTTTTTTTCCAAAACATTTTTACGTAATGAAAGAAATGTTCTTTCATAGTAGCATGCCAGTTTTATGTGAGAAACAAACAAAACATGTGTGACAATTTTAGTTTTGTATGTACAGTAACCAATAGTGTGATAGATCTGTGACTGAATCATCTTGCTATTTCTGTTCATTTTAAACAGGCAGAAGTTTTTTGTCACAATCAGCCACAGATTCACTTAAACATTTAGATCAGGTTCCAATTAGGCTATGCAATCTTTCCCAATCTATTTATCAATCCATCAATCAATATATCTATAGTATATTGTGGTGGAAACACTGCCTATATCAGTCAGAGGACCCTTCAATGATACACGTGTTAAACTGTAAAAGTGTTGATAAACAATTTCAATGTATTCTCTCAGTTTTCTTGGCTTACAGAATATTTTCAATAACAGCAGAGAGAAGACTTTAGAAGCTCTGCATTAAAAAGGATGGGGAATAAAATCTATAAAGCGAGAACAATGAACAGCGCAAGTCAGGGAAAGAAGCCCAGGACTACATTTAGGATCCAACTGTCATTTAGTGTTTCTTAGAGACCGTAAAAAAAGAAAAATACTTTTTTATGCTTTTTGGTTAAACACTGGAATTCATACTGAATGCTTATTCAGTCAGTGTGCACTATAGTTAAATCGATCTGAAATGTGCAGCTAAGGATTTTTTTCAACAACAACAACAACAACAACCCAACCTGAGAGCACAGGAGGACAAAGACAAAATGAAAAAAGGAGAAGAAACCTTCAAAACAGTGCTGTTCTGAATGAAATGAAGAAGTGTGGTATGTGGTCATTGTCACTCTGCTCGAAATCGATCAGACTGTATGTTGTGAATTGCACAGGAGTATCTCCAAATCAATATCTCAGTATCTAAGCACACAGCGTTCAGTGTGTACACAAGGAACATGAGGAGACAGGCTAAGTTGGATCCACAGAGGTCAACACGGGGCTAATAACAAGGGATGATTTATGGTGGCGCCTATAGACACACCGAGAAAGATAGACAGTCTGTAAAGCTTACTACTAGACATCAAACTATTGAAACCAACTCTCAGAAGAGTTCACTCAAGCTGACCATGTGTTCAGTGTCAGCTTCGATAAAGTTAGAGTTTAAATAGAGTTTAAATAATAATAATACAAAAAATAATTGTCTATTTTCATTCTAGACAGCATTGTATTTTATGTATTTTTTGTCTTACTGTATGTAAACGAATGTGAAATGACTGTACATTTGAATTTCTTCTTTATTAATTTGTACACACACGCACACACATATATAAGACAAATATCTAAAACTGTACAATATGTATCTATATGTATCATTTTTTTATATACAGAAAAAACCTTAGTAAAACGTATTTGATAATTATGAAACTATAAGTAAATGTCATGCATAGAATTCAATCAAATCTGCTTAACTAAGTTATGCAAAAATAATAATTGTCTGTTGAGTAACTTATTCAATCTTTTATGCTTTTAATTTTTTGTTTGTTTACTTGTTTCTGTCCTGTATTCAGACATGTTTAGATTTATTCATACACAAGACAATACCAATTTTTTAACTTGCAGTTTTAACTTGCAGTTAGAAGAAAATACATTTTGTGATTTTCAATCACACCAAATGTTTGTTATTCTGACCAACAGTTATTTTCTGAAAGAAGGGTGAAAAAATATACATTTGAAAACAAATATTAACATAATAAATCAATGAACCCAGAAAAACTGATCAATTTTTGGTGTCTCAAATCTTTACACAGTCCACGTTTATTTGAAATATTAATATTTGACAATAACAATGCTTGGTGTATTTTTGATTAATGTGATTAGCGCTTTGGTCAGCATAACAGTCTTGTTCTGGAGCTATAATTTAACCACAACCTATAATTACAGTTAAACAATGATCCATAATTAATGAATGGCACACAAAAAAATGGTCTACAATTTGGCATTTAGGTCTGCTTAATTATTAATAATGGGGTTGTAGTGTGCAATAACTATAATTACCCATGCTATTTTCAGAATTCTTTCAGCTTAACCAAAGTCTTTGTATTGGTATATTTGCATTAATAGTCCCTGAATTGGGACTAAAAAGAAAATAACTGGTATTGCCAATTCTCACACCTGACTGCTCCAGCAACCAGCAATTTTATCTCAAGGGTATATTTGACAAAGCTTCTGCATTTGCGATGATGCGTTTCATGACAATATGAAATTACACAAATGGCTAGTTGGAGGCGCTACAGTCACTGATGCAAAAATCCGAGCCTCTAACATGGCAATAGCAGGTTTGAGGAGCAATGATGAAAACAGAGCAGCTTTAATTAGGAAGAACAGAGAGGATGAAATGAGAAAATGAGCCATTTGGATGAATCCCAGTTTAAGCCCAAGACACAAATCAGGCATAATTACGGCCACAGGTACAGTACTGCAGTAGAAACTATAACAATTTGCCACTTCTTATTAGATTCTGAGGAAAGAATGCATCTGATTACATACTGTAGTGTTTTGGTAGCCACTCTATAGTGTAGGCAGCTGGGACTCGTGAGTGGTGTCATTGCACATAGAGATGCTGATTAATGACTAACATTTAATACAATACACAACCACAGCAAAGTCGGTAACTCAACTTTGTGATCCGGTGCCCCAGGCTGGTGCTAGAGAGCATGAATACTTTATACGGTTAAACTGAGACCATCCTTTTAGATTTAATGAATGGGTATAAATGTTTAATGGCCTATATTCTTTAGTTTCAGCCAAAAGGAGTGAATTATTAATGCTACTCAGGAGCGTAATCAACTTTTAAGCTGTCACATGGAAGTGTTCTGGATGTAGGAGGAGTTGGGGGATTTGTGAATGGAGATCGGTCTGTCTGGGACTGGGGGAGCTTTAGAGATGTGCGAGACATCTGTAACATGTGGAGAGAGATACTAACTGTAAGCATTTCCATTCATCTCAATTGCAGCTGCTCGAATCTGCATCTTTCCTTATGAACACTCACTTCTGAGCATATGAGCCAGTCAATTAGGAATCAGGAAAATAATGTTACGATAAAGCACCGCTGACAATGCACCGCTGATATCTGCACTGTAAAACTGAACATGAAACATGACATTTTATGCATGCTTATGTTATTATGTTATGTTATGTTCTTATTATGCTTATGTCACAACTGTTATTCACTGACATTGTTTGTCATGACAACTTGACATTACCAAGACATCATAACTTTTGTCATAAATCTGTCATAAACATGATTGTCATGAGACCATTTTAATTGTACCATGAATATTTTTCGAATCACATTTTTCAGTGGAACAAACTTTTTGTCATTAAAATGTCTCATTAAAAATGTCATTACTCTGTCAAATATTTTTAAGAGCATCATTAATATTTAATGACAAATTTAGCTTGTATCACAGTAGTTGAGGTAAAAAAAAAAAAAAAAACATGAATGATGCTGTTATAAAATTCATCACATAATTATAATGCTTCATGACAATCATGTTTATTATGACAGATGTATGACAAGTGGTAATGTAAAGTTGTCATGACAAAGATAAAAACAGGTTGTGATGCATTTGTTTATGTCAAGTTGTCCTAACAAACAATGTCATCTTTGCATTTTAAATGTCATAACCCCTTCAAGTAAAGTGTTACCAACTAATTTAATTTTATCTTATATTGTGACACCTTATTTTAAGGTTCAGTTCTCTTTAACAAAGCATTCACTATGACATTTGCCTCAATAAATTCCTAATTTGCTGCTTATTATTAGTTAGTAGTGGTTAGGTTTAGGTATTGGACAGGTTTAGGAATGTACTGTAGGATACAGTCATTCATAATATGTGCTTAGGGGGTTGAACCATCATATGTGGGTGTATCTGCTTTTAAATAGTTTGCAATGATCTGTAGCTTAAATATAAATTTTTATAATAATAATAATAAAACAACTAATTAGTCAATACAAATAAACATTTGGCCACCCCTACAATGGCAATTTTTGGGTGATCTATCCCTTTAATAATAAAAACATTATGCAAATTCAAAATTGGATTGTTTTAAAATGAACTTCAACAAACAGAGTTCCACTGATTTACATAAAGGAGTATGTGATACGATCATTATGAATCCTTCTTCCAAAAAAGTCTTGATAAGTGTTTTTTTATTTGGACTATTTTAGATGTGTCGGGTTGATCCCTGCAGTGAAAGAACACAGACCCTGCATCATTCATCATATCTATCATATCATATCTACAATGTTCTTCTGCAAAAAAGAATGCAGGGTTATTTATTAACCTTTGGCATCAGAGCACCAAAATGTACATACCGTGATTTAAAATATTTATATTCAACTAAATATGGTTTATTATGTCCACATTACAAAAGTATATATGAATGCTGCCAATGGAAAAAGAACAATTTGTTTTGGCGGAAGAAAATATTACAGCATCTACCAGAAGGATGTGGCTGGAAATGACTGCAAATAAAGAAAGTGACAACAAGTCAAGAACAAGTCAAGAAAAAAAATAATGGAAAAGTAATTAATCTTCAATGAGTTTTTGAAGTAGGGATGAAATTGAAAGCACATACAGACAGCGATATAAAAGAATGCCAAGACCAAAGTAAATAAAGTGAAAGCTCACACACAGACCCAACAATATGAGCTGAGAAGGGCCTGTAAATGTGTGGCAAAGGTGTGTTAAATTTCTAGTCTGGGGGGGTTAAAAACAGAGGAGAGAGATATTAGGGACAGGAAAGATATGAACATGCTTAAATTAAATTAATTCAGTAACATGACATTGCATGAAATCACAGCAGCAGGTGAAAATGGAAAAAAAAACTATTCAAAGACACAGAGAGTAAGAGATATTTTCGAACGAGTCACGTATATTTTTAACTTTGAATTAAAATGACCATGCACAGAATATTTTAACCGAGTAGAAATTTTTTTTTGATTGTATCTTCAATTTCATGAGGTTTCCTTAAAAGCTATACTTAGTTTATAAATACTGTCATTTAAATAGTCCTAAGAATTAATTTACTGTATTGTTCAAACATAAAACAAGATGAAAAGATGTTTAAAAATCAAATTAGATTTCCATGTGAAATCAAAATGTATAATGTTATTTTTGCTAGTGCACTTTGTTATTCTTTCGGTGAACAATTAATTAATGCAAACTAATTTACTGAAAAAATTCATTTGTTTTAGTAATCAAAGTCTGACCAATCACTTCCATGTTTGGAGTGGTGCTCCAAGTCTGTTGAAATCAGTTTGACAGCTTCAGTCACAATATTATCTCTTACAAATAGTTTACTATGAGGGAATGATGGGCAAAAAAAGCCCCGTTCCATTTCAATTGGAAGCACAACTTAGTGAAATAAAAGTCTCACACAGAAATTTAAATTTAAGTGCTGTGAGGATAAGCTTTTGAGCACCACACACTACAGTACATCCATAGAAAATACTGTAGTAAAGTAAATGCTAATTTTTTAAAAACATAACACAGCACAATGTGATTTGATGCAGTTCTGTTCTCTGTGACCCATTTTAAATAGTGTCTCAGTGAGGCAGTGTAGATCATTGATTATGAACCAGGCTGATCTTAAACTCAGCAAGAATAGAATGACAGGACAGCAGAAATACCCAGGCTGACTCATTGAAATCCATAGTGACACTTTTGAGATAATGGACATACAACAACATAAATTTGTAATGATAAAATCATTTTAAAGAAACATCAGACTAGTTTTAACTGGTAACTGTCATTTAAAAAGGGTCTCAGGTAACAAAAAAATGGAAAATTTCTGATGGATCATGTGACACAAAAGCTGTTGAACATATGGCTTTTAAATCACAGAAATAAATTATATTTTGAATATAATCCAATAGATAAGAGTTATTAAAACTAGAAGAATATTTGGTCACACTTTAATGTATGTAACTATTAACTATGAATTTAAGCACAATAAACTCCTCATTTTTCAGCTTGTTATTAGTTATTAAAGCAGTAGTTGGGTTTGGTATTAGGTAAGAGTGTAAGATCATGCATTATATGTACAAATAGACAATATCTTAATAACAGGCATGTAATAAGCCACTAGTTAACAGTGATAATAGTACTTATTTATTTATTTATTTATTTAGTTAGTTAGTTAGTTAGTTAGTTAGTTAGTTAGTTAGTTAGTTAGTTAGTTAGTTAGTTAGTTAGTTAGTTAGTTAGTTAGTTAGTTAGTTAGTTAGTTATGTTTATGTATAAATGCAGCCTTTGTGAGCAAAAATAAAAATTGTCTTTATTATTTCATTCTTTTAACCACCAGTACACATTTTGACAAAATACTGCTGAAGAAATGAGTGCAGTGAGTTCATTGTTAGTGTGAAACAAGTACTGTATCTCATTGTGTTACAGAAGACTTTAAAATACTTTGTAATATTTTGTTGTTATAGCATTCAGAAATCAATAAAATGTAGCAGAATTTACATTTTACCAAGGAGCCATATGTTTAATATTACAGTGTGGGATCTATGAATCAATAAACCCCAGATGTGCTCTTGAAAATGCCTGACAATAGCAGTGCTAATGTTATTTATTGAGCAAGTGTATCTTCAAAACCCTTATAGCTTGGAGCAGTTAGCTTGGCACACACTTTCCCTTATCTAAAACAGATACACACTGCATAGTTTGTGTACAAACAGCAAAATCTGTATCAAACAATACTTGTACTTCTTTTTTAAAAATGTGAGTAGCTAATTTGTATAAGTAAAACATGATGTTATGATGTTTTACCATCCACTACACAGGTGAGAAACAACAAAGTCTCATTTGTGTCTGTTGTACAAGCCGAGTGAGAAATATAGTGATGATTGCCTTATAAAGCATGACTACATATAAAATCATCTGCTACAATCTGCTACAGGGGAAAACCATTTTCATGCATCCGTTTGGACATTAATTTTACATGATTTATTGTTATTGAGGCAGAGGCGAGCAAGGACATTTTTCTCCTTTCAGTTCTGGTGGAAACACAAGCAATTATATATCGCCCAGAGGAGTTCTGTGGCGAGCGACTACATATGCAGCCCTTTTACAAATATATATTTCATATCTTAATTCTATTTTGCTGTGGACTTTGCCTGTATTGTCGGGGATTAATTCCTTTAGTTTGCTTTTTGTTTCCCAAGGCCACAGTAGCACAGCATTCAATCACTGAATAAATCCGAGTGTTCCCTCAGTTAAAAAATAAACTTCTAGATGTCTTAACACATCACTTACCTACAGCTTTCCATGACATTATTTCACTTGCACTTTTGATTAATTGAAGACATTTTACTCAGTTACTTCAATGCTTTCATTTGAGGCTTTCTAGTAGACAATTTATTACTGTAAAGATATTACTTTGTTGACTCTGTTTTATGGCAAATGAATAAAACATATCACACTCATGCGATATGGCTGGATATGTGCACAAGTGTGATTTATCCAAAGGTAAAAACAAAGTTGCCAGGAAGAACCAAAAAGAGGTTTTGCCATATAAGAACCTTTGTTAGTTTACCTAACCATTTGGTGATAAGTTGTTCAAAGAACCCTTTTTTTCATGGAGCAAAAAACATTATTATGATGTAACGTTTCCATGGATGTTCCAATTGATGCCAATATAAAACAATAATAAAAAAACATTATTTTCAAGAGGTGATGGCAAAGGTAATCACAGAACAGAGTCTTTAGAAACTTGAACATTATAATATTAATGAATGAATTACTTCATTTTAATTACTACTAATTTTTCTGAAATCTCAAATTGACAGTTTAAACTACATGAGACGAAAAGTTTTAATTCTAAAATGTCACTGTAGAATAATGAAAAAAGGATATTTCTTATTAAACTGCTAAATGAATAAACAACAATAGCCCACTTGTCAATATAGTCAAAATATGGAATGCAGACTCTGATAGAGCATTAAAGATTCTCAAAAAGTTATGAATTTTTGCCCTCGGTCAAAGCTAATTGCTAATTGGACATTAGATGTGCCAAATATATGTTGTGTTTAACTACTATAGAGACCTGCATCACATCCAGCGGCAAATTCTAGTAGAACTGTTTGAAGTAAAGTTGTTTTCAGTGGGTTCATAAGTGCTGAAAGGCTGCTGCTGCCCTGGAGCTCACACCGAATAATTATTAAATATCAGGGCACTAAATTTCTAGTGATTTTGGTCCTCTGCCATGATATTTACTGTGAGGGATTGTCACATAAAATAAAATATTATAAAGAGTATTTTTTTATGTTCAAAATAATAAAGAAATGAATAAAATGATGTTTTGGAACAAGAAGAGACAAGAAGATAAGTAAATCAGTTTTATCCATTATTGTTGGAAAGTTTGGGGGATTTTCATTTTTTTTATTTGATTAAATTAGTGTACATATATATTTGAATATATTTGAAATGGAATTTGCTACATTCTATTACAAAGTTTTTAACATGAAATTAGTGTTACTATTGACTATTTATTTATTTAATCTTTGTAAACTTGCCCATACCAGATATTAGAATGGCTAAAGACTGCTGTAGAATTACTGAGTATACAACAAGGTTTTTATAGTTTTCCTTTTTTTTAATTAGTTTTTATTTTGATACTATTTTTAAATTTACTCTCTCACAAAGAAAGAAACGCAACCATTTTAAATCTTAAAAAGTGGCTAATTAGTCATTTATACCGTTTCATTCATATGAAAACATACAATTTTTAAAAGTAGGAGTTTGTACAAACTAATACAAATTATCCAGTCAATACAAATTGTGTTGGTATATTTCGGTTTAGTTTTATTATTTGTTTTGTTAGTTTATTTAGTTAGTTTATTTTGTGAACACATTTCTTTTTCGTTTTTATATATTTAGCTTATATATTTAGCAATTCTAGTTTAGTTATCAGAACACATCCAGTGTCGACCAAAGCTAAGTGTAACGTTTGCACAGCTACACTTGTGCAAACCTCTTAGTAACAATATTAAAATAATAGTTTGAACAAACACTGAATCCAAAACTAATTCAGACAAAAACCTCTTCATATTAAAGATCATACTGCATATAGTTAAGGTGTTGTAGCACCTTGATTCTAAGAAAAGCGCATTATATATAAAATGTATTATTATTATTTACATAGAAAAGTTTGTTTGCTTGTTTGTGTGTGTGTGTGTGTGTGTGCGCGTGTGTGTGTGTGTGTGTGTGTAGTCAGACGTCACTCAGAGCATCAGATCCCAACTTCGCATGTATTTTAAAATGTATTCTTAAATGCTTATATTAAGTTATATTCTAAAAAACAGACCGTAAAAGAAAATTTTGTATGTGATTTTTGTTTCTTTAAAATGAGCAGAAACCCTAATCCCCTCTTGGCCAGAATAGAGCGACAGTCTCCAGTAACATAGATGTGTACAAATATGTGTGAGTGCGTGTGCATGTGCGTGTGCGTGTGTGTGTGCGTGTGCGTGCGTGTATAATCTTCCACTTGACTGATGTGTTTGGCAGTACATTTCATTTCACTAAACTAAATATTATTTCAGGTAATAAAATGTTTTTTGACCAATAGTTTTAGTCTTTAGTTGTTGTTTACTAAAATAGCGATGGTGCACAATCAAGGTACTTTCAAGATAACGTCCAAACTCTTTCTGCTCGTCTAAATCACCAGTCATTGTTTTGAACAAGACTTTTAAAGCCATTTGGAGTGATGTACACTTGAGCTGAATGCGGTATCAGTGTGTATCTCAAGCTGGATGTTGTACTGTAAGTATGTGGGAGTTTGCTGGTGGGATATAATGAGCAGTGTAAGTTCAGGACCCAAAATCTGCCGTGAGGTATGAAACTCAGAACAGAGCCTGCTGTGAGCGTTGAGCTTTTCTCTAATGAAGGAGGCACTACACCTTATGTAACTCTACCTGTGTGTGTGTGTGTGTGTGTGTGTGTGTGTGTGTGTGTGTGTGTGT
>CAIGQV010016547.1:18089010-18131347 GCA_903798115.1 Danio jaintianensis | reverse complement strand
TGTGTGTGTGTGTGTGTGTGTGTGTGTGTGTGTGTGTGTGTGTGTGTGTATGTGTGCATGTGCATGTGTGTTTGTTTTTGTCACAGAGGTGAGGTGCTGTAATGAGGGCTAATAATGTTTGGTACCTGTGTGCCATATAGATCAGTTCACCCGGTGAGGAGCCTGGTAATGAGATTTGAAATATCAGAGTCTCCCAGGAGCCTAACATTATACACACGCATACACAGAGTAATGGTCAGGTTAGAGGTCACTGCTTGTTTATACATGTGTATATACTTGAAAACACCAACAGAAAGTAAAGAAACATGGTGTGCTGGAGTGGGTCTCGAGTGGTAGTGCAATCGAGCACACAACGCTATCTGGCAACACTTTACAGTATGTTTCTAGGCATGTTAACATTATCAATAATGCAAAAGCCAACATTGAACAAGAATGAACCCTTGAATTTTTCATTATTTTTTTTGCAAATGTTGAGATCTTCGAGTAGTAATAACATTTCAAGTGGTGTAGATTAATATGAGTTACTGTACTGTGAACAAGCTTAAATAAACTATGAACAGTAGCATATTAAGTTAACACTAACATAACTTATTAAAGGTTGCATGAAATGGTAGTTGCAAGAATTTAATTTGAAACTTTTTTAATGAAAAAAAGAATTAAGGATGAGATTTTGTCCATCAGAATTTATAAGACCTTACATGATTGCTATCATATCAAATGAGTTTTAAATGATTATTTAATAATAAAATAAAATAAAATTCAATTCAATAATTAATATAATAAACTTCAATATTCATATTTAGCTTATTATATCTAATGGAGTAACTTAACTGGACTGAACTTTATTGCAATGAATTACCCCACATTCTTTAAAAAATTAGTGTTCTAAAATTTATTATATGAAAATTGCATTCATTAATAATACAATTAAGCTCTAGGATGTATGCTAAATGAGTGTAACTCAGACTGAAGACGATTATTTTTTTAAAGGCCTAAGAAACTGTAGAAACTGAATTGATCCTTTGATTAAAATGTATTCAGTCACAGTATTTGTATTTTATTATTTGCATATCTTATTTCGTCCATTTATTTTATCCATATAACTCCTGAGCTGAAATATTTGTACATTGTGGTACAGTTCTATAAGGTCCTTACATTGTTTCGCCATTCAAGAAATGTATGCAAGAGGTATACAACAGGAAGAGTTATTGTTTTACCAGGGGGCCAAAACATGCAACTCAACGTTTAAGGGGCATAGCGAGGGCACTAAACAGCATGAATAAAATAGATATGAAATGGAGCTCTTCTACACAGGGAGTGAGGTCAGGGAGCAGATAAATACATAATAGTATGCGCACACAGACATACACACGCGCACACACATTCACACACACAAATAGAAGAATAGATAACACAACCAACACTGCAAGAAATATCCATAATTAAACAGTTTTCCATACTTCGTGATTCATGCTATTTTGATTTTAATTATTATTATTTTATTTTTTTAACTTATGCATTTGAATTACATTATGGGACCTTAATCTTTCCTCTAACAACATTTGAAGTTGTAATGTTTAAAAAAAAGTTACTTTTACTGACCAGTTTTAATAGTTTTAAGTGATATGTTGTATCGGTTGGTGTTGTAAATTATGGTACCAAAAAAAAAACTTTAATAAACTGAAAGTACTGTTTTTCTAATATTTTACCATTTTAATTATGTAAATAAATATATAATTTCTTATATTGTTTCAAACTAAAAAAATGTCAATAAAAATCACTTTGTTAAATTGCACAGTTAAATTTTCAACATCAAACGTTGACAGAGCAGATAAAGAACCTATGATGCAAGTTAAAATAAATGGAAAGAAACAAGTGAATCAAAGAACATAGTAAATAAATTTACAGTGAAGGCTAAAGACTTCAAATCCTGCTTATTAAAAATGCTGCTTGTTGCAACATTTTTACAAAATGATTGCTTCTTTCATATTTGTCACCAGTTTCAGAGAGAGATGCCCAGTAGGTGGGGCTAAAAAGTTTTGTCTAAAATAGTTGATTCCATGCATTTATTACTGTATGTCTGATTTACATTAAAATATTAATGATTTTTTGTGTTTTAAAATATCAACCTACGCCTTATAAACAGTGTTACAAAAATGCAACAAAACTGCATTTGCTGAAGCAAGCTGACTTTGTTTATTACAAAGCTTTCTTTTTTCTTTTTTTTTTCTAAATAAGTTCTATTTTTGAATCCTAGGACTCATATAGTACACAACTTATATAAGCATAGTACTGTACCAGGTGAGCTATTAAGCAAGTTTACTACTACAGAAAATCAACATGTCAACATTTTTGAACAAGTCTAAAAACATACTTAAATTAAACATTCAGTTCACTGTAATGTTAATAGTTAATTAAAGAAGATTCACTTTACAGTACAGTATGTGTAATGCAAACATTAAAATGTATTAGTTTACAAATCCTGCCTTATGGTAAAAGTGTTTTGAGGTGATAAAGTGAGTCTTCTTTAATTAACCATTAACATTACAGTGAACTGAATGTGTAATTTAAGTATGTTTTTGGTCTTGTACAAAAATGATTGACCTGGCATGTTTTACTAATAAGTGTAGGTTAGAGATTTCAAATGTGTTGTAGTTGAATATTCCAGTCTTATATTCAATTCCACTTTGTTTCTCACGTAATTTCTTAATAGCGTCACCAGATGATCCATTTTCTGTGAACATTCTTGTATTTCACCTTTATTTTTAGCATTACAACTTGCTTTTTTGTCTTCATTGCCGAGCATCAAACTCAAGTCAGATGCAAAAGCAACTTACTGTTATTGTAGACAGTAATAAAAACTACTGAAATGTGCCTTGTCGCATGTACATCTTGAATCAGTGTTTATAGCACAGAAAGCACAAACAAAATCTTGGTGTGTCTCAGAAAAATTAGGTGTGCCACATTTATTGCAAGATTTTGTGAAAATAAATTAATTAATCAGTTTTTACTATGAAAATCTGTTAGGTTTGTTTATGTCTAAGTTTTATTATCATTTTAAAGCCAAAAACAATTATTGGTATTGTCATTATCAGAGATGTTTAATTTATTTATTTATTTATTTATTAATTTATGTATTTATTTATTTATGCTTGAGCAAATAGCAATAAAATAGTATGGTAATAGTATGCTTTAAATGCACACACACACACACACATGCATGCACACACGCGCACGCGCACACACAATAGAGCTATATTTCATTTATAGTCTGTTTTTTTTTTTTATTATTATTTAGACTAGGCTACAGCCAAACAATTATACTTCTGCACCGGCACATCCTGCACACAACTGGCTACAACACTGACAGAAAGATGTCAATATTAAAGCAATAGTTCATCATCAAAAAAAAAAAAAAAAAAAACATCATTTACTTATTCCAAAACCTTTTTGAGTTTCTTTCTTGAGTTGAACACAAAAGAAGTTTCCAATATTCTTCAAAACATCTTTTGTTTTATAAAAAAAGCTCAAAGGTTTGGAACCACTTTAGGCTGAGTAAATGGTGAATACATTCACATTTTGGGGTGAATATCTCTTTAGAACAGCTTCTAAAGTGTCACTCATTACATTTACATTTAAGAGAAGCCATTCACTATCCAAAACTCATTAGTTACCATAGAAACACATTAGAAACTAAATAAAAACATAGTTGCACACAAAACGTCAAGGCAAATATTGTTTCTCTCTATAGTTTTTACAAAATTGCACTTAAAATGTACAAGTACCACTAAAAGAGTGCAGATGCACAGTCTTTTACAATACAGTTTATTTAAACTCTCATCCTGATGGTCCTTTGGAAACAGCTGACGCAGTGTTCACATTTAAGGAGCACTTGATGAAGAGACTCTGCTGTCAGAGTTTAGCTCTTCCGTGACACAAGAACAGCACATTGAACAGAACGTGACAAATGCTTAGCAAGCTCTTGCCATCATTTTCCCTGTAAAAACCAGATCTCTCTTCTTTTTTTCTCTGGATTCCTGAATATCCTCGCTCTCTGAGGACAGCTACGCTTTACCCTGCTCCAAATCCAGTCCTAATCCTGCTGTCTGAACAGGGTTTTAACACTGCCGTATTGGGGATCCTCTTACAAACCAGTGCTAAACTCAAACGCTGTCTTAATAATGCAAAAGGTACTCTGGATTCCACACACTTCAGCTCATTTATGTGGATCCAGAGCACCAGCGTTTGTAATTACGTAAATGAAAAATGACTCCAAACGAAGCGCGCTAAGTCGTTTGTGCTGATGAAACTCGACTAACAGGGTGTTTATATTACATGGATCATCTGGGCTCACTGCTGATTTGAGATCGGGCCAAGCATGCTGTGCAGGTTATGGAGAAGCATGTTGCCTAGTGGTTTGTAATTAGTTGCTGGAGGGAAGCACTGCACACGGACAATCTGTCATTAGCTCTGTGTGCTTCTTTAATGCAGGAGAAATTGCGATACCTGCAGGACGTTGTTTTATTCTGTAGAACATATTTTGGAGATATTTTGAGGATTGCTTATTTCCAGTTCTGATTTATCATTGTTTTTCGTTCGTTCGTTCGTTCGTTCGTTCGTACGTTCATGGTCTTGTTACAAAAGAAAGAAACTTATGGTTGGAATCACATAAATGCAAGCAGCAAATGATGACAAAACAGAGTAGTGATGCATCCTTATAAAGATAAATAAAACATGTACTGCAAATATGTACGTCCCCCTCAAACACCACTGACTGCATGTTAAACAAGACATATTTATAGTTGAATAGTATAGTTGAAGAAGGTATATTTTACATCTCCTAGATAAATCTCTGAAAACAATGTTTGTGTATGTATTTAGGGACATTCTATTTGAAAATCTTAGCTTATAGACTGCTATTATACCTATTTTTAATGTATCTGCTTCCTCGATCATACATTCAGCTTCAATTATGATGAAATAATTAAGTCAAATGTATACTTTGTAGGTATTTGTTTAGGATACACAATTATTAGAATAAGTGTTTGTCAACCATGTTATTGTGATATTAGAGTGAATATCTCATTCACTTTTTAAAAACAATAATATAATGAAAATACATAAAATTCCATTTTAGACATGCCATGTGGCATCTGATTTGAGGTTAGCATCTTGTGCCAAAGCACAAAATGGTGGAAAAAGTGTTACACCTTTTAAACCGTTTAAAACAAAGTTAAACAACAATTAGTAACAGATTTTTACATTAATAATGGATTCAGTTAACTTTGCCTCTTGCAATTATTGCTTAATAGTCTAATTATTATTATTTGATTTAATCTCAATTCTATAACAGTAACAACCCAGAAAATTAATAAATATGTATTCATTAAATTAATAATTTGAATAATTATTGAGTAATAATTTGTTAATATTAATATATGTGATTAGAAATCGAAGTAACCTTTTTAATACACTGCACTGTCTCAGGTTTCAAAAATGAATCAAAAACACCAATCATTAATTTACATCAATAAAGTGATTACATTTGTATGTACTGTACACTCAACAGTTTTGAGGAAGGGCCTGCATGAACAGACTATATTACTCTCTACAGTATGCAGTCTAATAGTCAGATGTTTGCTGGTTTGATCCATAGGAGCGAGCCATATAAACCACCACCAGCGGGCTTTTGAGAGAGGCACTTATCCCCTAGTTGCTCCAGTGGGATTGTTCCTGTAATAAGTGAACTGTAATCCTCTTTGGATAAAATTGTGTTACATTATTGCTGGCTGACAAGCTACAGCTCTGTGCTCAACAAGTTGCCAGTGGATGGCAGTCTGATTTCACACCTACACTCGATAGCACATGCCTAACTATTATTACAAACCCCTACAATTTATTTTATGGAGCATTCAATATCAGATCCATAATGACCCTGTTTTTGTCTATTGAGACAGGAGTTTCTGAAGAGGAAGATGAAGGGGTCTTCAGCAGAAATAATGGTGTATTTTGCTTCACAAAGATGCTTTGTTGTAATCGGTTGCTTCAACAGTGCAGACGGTAGTCGATTACGGAAGAGTGAGAAATGGGCTTCGGTGTCACATTCTGTCAAGCAGAGCAGCTGGAATCACACCATCTGACAGCACCAGCAGTAAGAGCGATGAACAGTTGTGTTTCCTTCCAATGTGGTTCAACTGAATAAATTGTTTTTTAGTACTGTTCTCATTTACAGTAATATGCTAATCTGCGGGTTGCCTTGACCACTTAATTAGTCTTAATTAGTCTTAGTCTAACTCTGACTTTGGACTAGCATGATGCTGTAACTTTGGCACAGTTTGGAGAAAAATGTGCTAAACGATTAAAAGTACATAAAGTTGACATTTTTACAAAATTTTACAGTGCTGATCGGTTTTCATACTCGATCCACATAGGCATGTGAACAGCAGGCATGTGAACAGCAGGTCTATAACAATAGACTGAGTAGCCATATAAAATGTTATTTGAGATGGATCATGAATGGTAAGCATTTGCATGTACTGTATGTGGAAAACAAAATATTAAAAAAGTGACAAATTATAAATGATTCCATATTTTAGTTGACCAAGCCTCCTCTTGTCGACAAACAGGTGACTATTAGCGGATAGCTCTACATTTATTTTACTAACTTAAATATTTATTTTAGCTGAACATTGCAGTGAATTGAATGTGTAGCAGGTTTTTGGAGTTTTGAAGAGGTGTGAATATCTTCATTGTTAAGCATCGCTGGCTGGCTGGCTGGCTGGCTGGCTTCCTTCCTTCCTTCCTTCCTTCCTTCCTTCTAAATTGTCCCTACTGAACTTCCAATAAGTGTTTCAATCACAGAAATATATTAAACACAATATAAAAAGAGTAGACAAAAATGAAAATTCAATCATCATTTTAGCACCTCCCACTCATTCTAAATTTGATTTTTTTTTTCTTTTTCTGATGAACACAAAAGAAGACATTTCAATGACTACTGGTTTCCAAAAGTCTTCAAAATTTCTTTCTTTTTTTGAGTTCAAAAGAAAAAGCGACACTCATAAAGGTTTGGAATCTTGAACAAGCTTTTTAATACTGTTCCTGTTCAATTTACAAATCCGAGGGTTGCCTCATCCACTGGTCAGTTAATTAGCCTTAGTGGTACCTTGAATAATTAGGTTGACTACAGATTTGCATGACTATGATCTGTCAATTTTCCTAGGGGACATGTTTCTGCACTTAAAATCAGCTAGACTGCTATCAGAATGGAACAGTTTGCAAAAGTACAACAACGATTAACTTTTAAAGATGCAACAACATGCTTGAAAGAAACAGCGTGAGATATGGCACAATGTCCAAAGTTGCACTGAATGATGCAACTTTTTGAAAGGGTTTTACCATACAGCAGTGTAACAACCAAAGCACAGAATGGTAATTATCATACCCCTGCTAAAATATCAAAACAATAACAACAACAGCAAAAAAAAAACTAGGAAAGCTTGTTGGATGAATACTTGCTTATTATGACCCGTCCCTAATCAGGACGTGTGACAATTTTTTTTCATTTTCTGAACACCACTACATTTCTTTTCTCTGATGTACTGCAGGGAAGTCATTTTTATCTGGGACATAAGCAAGTCAATACTCTGATTGCATTTTCCCCCATGCACATAGTACATTTTATCAATTACAAACTACATCAGATTTAATAAATACAATTCATTTTGTGTGTAACGGTCATTAAGTGGGGTATATTTGTTAACACAGGCTGGAAGTAAAACGCATATTAATTTCACATGTGCAATTATTGAGCATGATTCCCTTTTACAGGTAAATTTGTCCTAAAATGAGATGTCACTTACAGCAAAAAGCCAAAGAATTGGTAAATGCAAACAAGACATATGTAATACTATAGAAACTGCCACAGAACTGCAGCCTACTTGAAGTCTCCAGAAGTACAAGGTGTCAGATTCATATAAACTTTGCAAAGTTAAATAATGAAAAAAAAAAAAAACACACACTTAGAATCATAAGCTTTGTGAAATAGACTGATTTATATCTGGAATGTTTTAACCTTCCAGGGTAAAAGATGAAGGGCCAAGCACCATTTTCTCTTGTGCTGCAGTTTGACAAATTTAGCAGTAAGTTTTGAGACTGCGTTTTGATCCTCATCATGATTTTCTCAAACCTTGCTGTAACCTGACTTGAACTGGTCACTCTCAAACTATCAGCCTGTATCTATTTTATGCCACTTCTGCTTGTGATTCGTATTAAGTGAGTCATGTTTCAGAAAGCCACCTTAGCAAAGCCTCTGAGAACCTGATCCCTTATTTTTGAAGAATCCAAGTAGGCTGCAGCTCTGGAAAAACATGGCGGAACTGGAGATTGCTGATAGTTTAATTGGTAGCTCAACACCCAATTCTTTAGCTTAATTCTTAATTATACCTGTACAATCTTCTCTATTTTTGCTGCCAAACATTTCTAGCCCAGCTTACACTTTAAGTTTGTAGTTTCTGTAGTACTGTATGTACTATGGTACTCTCATGTGCATCTTATACAAGATGGCGCCGACGAAGATGGCCGCCTCCGTGTTGAGCTCTGCTGTTGTTTTTTTGTTTTTGTTGGTTTGTCCCGTCTTGAGTCACATTCCTACAATTAGTTTCACCAGAGACGAATTGTTGGACATTCGGACACATACACCACCAAATGTTTTTCCAGATTTGGATTTATGTGATGTTTTGTTGGACATTGTTGTCGGCGGAGCCCCGGTGCTGCTCAAACGCTGTCGGCCGCGCAGACGAGGGAAGCGAGCAGGCACGCTTGTGAAACTCAGACAGCGCGGGTTTCGAACTGCGTTGCCTAGCATCCATCTGGCGAATCTCCGCTCTCTACCCAACAAAATAGACGAACTCATTCTGCTCTCTCAGACAAACAGGGATTTTTTACATTCTGCTGCTCTGTGTTTCACGGAAACCTGGCTGAACGACGCCATACCGGACAACGCGCTTCATCTACCGGGCTATCAGCTGTTCAGAGCGGATCGCGACAGAGAATCAACGCGGAAATCGCGGGGTGGTGGGACATGCTTTTACATCAATGAAAGGTGGTGTACAGATGTAACAGTTTTAAAGAAGATGTGCTGTCCCGACCTAGAAGCACTGTTTATTAACTGTAAGCCTTTCTACTCGCCGCGTGAGTTCTGCTCGTTCATTCTCGTCAGTGTTTACATTCCTCCGCACGCGCATGCGTGCCTGGCGATACAGAAACTAGTCGATCAGATCACGGAAATCGAGCAACAACACCCGGACTCTGTTTTAATAATTGTCGGGGATTTTAACAAAGCAAAACTATCCCGCGAACTGCCAAAATATAGACAGCATGTTACATGTCCCACAAGAGACAGTAACATATTGGATCACTGCTATACCACAATAAAGGATGCATACCGCTCTGTCCAACGAGCAGCTTTGGGGCACTCTGACCATTGTTTGATTCATCTTATACCAACCTACAGGCAGAAACTGAAAACAGCCAAACCTGTATTAAGATCTGTGAAAAGATGGACTAACGAAACAGAGCGGGATCTCCAAGCCTGTTTCGACCTCACTGACTGGAGTGTTTTTGAAGCTGCTGCAAACGATCTAGATGAGCTTACAGAAACTGTAACATCTTATATCAGTTTCTGTGAAGACATGTGCATTCCTACCAGGACTCAACTCACATACAACAATGACAAACCGTGGTTCACTGTAAAACTCAGACAGTTGCGTCAGGCCAAGGAGGTTGCTTACAGGAATGGGGAGAGGGCCTTGTATAAACAGGCCAAATACACACTGGAAAAGGAGATCAGAGTGGCAAAAAGGAACTATTCTGAGAAACTAAGGAGTCAGTTCTCTTCCAGCGACTCAGCATCCGTGTGGAAAAGTTTGAAAAATATCACAAACTACAAGAAACCATCCCCCTGCACTGTAGACAACGAACGACTTGCAAACGACCTGAATGAGTTTTACTGCAGGTTTGAGAAAACACCCCACACCCACTCTGAACTACTCTTCACACCACCATTAACACCTCCACCACCCCCCGTCTCCCCCACACTTCAGTTCAGTGAAGATGATGTGCGCCAGGTCTTCCAAAAACAGAAGAGGAAAAAAGCACCAGGCCCAGATTTTGTAACACCAGCCTGTCTAAAATCCTGTGCTGACCAACTGGCCCCCATCTTCACCCTGATCTTCAACAGATCACTGGAGCTGTGTGAAGTACCCTCCTGCTTCAAACGCTCCACCATCATCCCCATTCCAAAGAAACCCAAACTTACAGGACTAAATGACTACAGACCGGTGGCGCTAACATCTGTGGTCATGAAGTCTTTTGAAAAATTGGTGCTGGCCCACCTGAAGGACATCACTGAACCCTCACTGGACTCTCTTCAGTTTGCCTACAGAGCAAACAGGTCTGTGGATGATGCAGTCAATATGGGACTGCATTATGTTCTGCAACACCTAGACAGACCAGGGACCTATGTGAGGATCTTGTTTGTTGACTTCAGCTCGGCTTTCAACACTATCATCCCAAAACTTCTCCTGCCCAAATTAACTCAGCTCTCCGTGCCCAACTCTGTCTGTCAGTGGATCAACAGCTTCCTAACGGACAGGCAGCAGCTGGTGAAGCTGGGAAAATTCTCATCCAGTACCCGCACAATCAGCACTGGCGCCCCCCAGGGGTGTGTCCTCTCCCCTCTGCTCTTCTCACTGTACACAAATGACTGCACCTCAAAGGACGCCTCTGTCAAAATCCTGAAGTTTGCAGACGACACCACACTTATCGGCCTCATTCAGGACGGTGACGAGTCTGCTTAAAGACAGGAGGTTAAGGAGCTGGCTGTCTGGTGCAGTCACAACAACCTGGAGCTGAACACGCTCAAAACAGTGGAGATGATAGTGGACTTCAGGAGAACCCCCCCTGCTCTCCCCCCACTGAGCATCATGGACAGCATTGTGGCAGCAGTGGAGTCATTCAGGTTCCTGGGCACCACCATCTCTCAGGATCTGAAGTGGGACACTCACATTGACTCCATTGTCAAAAAAGCTCAACAGAGGTTGTACTTCCTTCGTCAGCTGAGGAAGTTCAACCTTCCAAAGGAGCTGCTGAAACAGTTCTACACTTCCATCATTGAATCAGTCCTCTGCACTTCAATAACTGTCTGGTTTAGCTCAGCTACCAAATCCGACCTCCGAAGACTACGTCGAATAGTTCGGACTGCTGAGCGAATCACTGGTACAATCCTCCCTACTCTCCAAGAACTGTACTTATCCAGAGCAAGCAGAAGGGCTGCCAAAATCACTCTGGACCCCTCACACCCAGCACACTGCCTCTTTGAACTTTTACCTTCTGGTCGACGTACAGAGCACTGTGCACCAGAACAGCCCGACACAGAAACAGTTTCTTCCCTCAGGCAATCCATCTCATGAACACTTGATGATAGTAATTATGGAACAAACATCACTACTTGCTATACACTTTTTATACACAAACACTTTTTTAACAACATATTTTACATGCTAATTTGCACATAACAGCTGCTATTGTATATAGTAATATTCCTGTACATACACTTGTCAATTTGTATATTTGCATTTACTACAACTTTTATTTTTTAAATATATTTATTATCTGTATCTGTATCTGTATTATCTGTAATTTTGTTGCACTGTAGAAGCTCTGTCACGAAAACAAATTCCTCGTATGTGTGAACATACCTGGCAATAAAGCTCTTTCTGATTCTGATTCTGATTGTTGACTTATCAGCCTGAGCTAAATCCAGTTTTGGACGTTTTACCTACTGTATAAAAGAAAAGTTGTTAAATAAGGGGGCATATCTTTATTTTATTTTATTTTATTTTATTTTATTTTTTTATTTTTTATTTTTTTTTATTTTATAGGCCTGAGAAATGCACCTGGTTGCATGTTTCACCTGAATAGACCTCACTGTCCAGTCATGTGAGAGTATTTTTTAAGTATTATTTTGTTGTACTATTGAGAGTCAAGGTGTACCAAGATTAATAAGCTGGTATAAAAATAGGAAACATGCAAGATGAGCAAGAAAGCAATACAGTGAACACCATTTTTCATTTCAAGTTCAGCAAGGTTCTGAGCTGCAGATGTTGAAGAACGGTAGAGTGTGTGCAAGAGTGTCAGCAATGATGTTCAGCAGATGGTGTTCTGGACATGGCCATTGTCACACTTTAATTGGATGCTCTGGCAGACGATTGGGTCACAGCAATGGGACGCCCATGTGTGACAACAGAAAAGCAGACCTGTGGCAGAACAGCTCTCGATACAGAACAAGCCCAGGCTACTTGCTATTGTCTGACTGGAAGGAAGAGAGAGAGAGAGAAGGAGCCTGGCACTTTTCAAGTCACAAGTCTTGAGTGTTTAATATGCCTATTCACACCTGGCCTAAATGCAGTTTAATTCTATTATATTTCATTCAGTGTTATTGTATTGCACTTTTCAGAGAATATATCACCTGAAGCAGTTAGTGAAGTGAAGTGAAGTGAAGTGAAGTGTAGTGTGGCCAAGTATGGTGTCCCATACTTGGAATTTGTGCTCTGCATTTAACCCATCCAAGTGCACACACACAGTTAGTGAACACACACATACCGTGAACACACACCCGGAGCAGTGGGCAGCCATGCTGCGGCGCCCGGGGAGCAGTTGGGGGGAACGGTGCCTTGCTCAAGGGACTCACCTCAGTCGTGGTATTGAGGGTGGTGGAGAGTGCTGGTCATTCACTCCCCCCACCCCCAATTCCCGCTGGTACCGAGTATCGAACCAGCAACCTTCGGATCACGAGTCCAACACTCTAACCACCAGGCCACGACTGCCCCTACTTAGAAAACTGGCGAACAAAAGGAATAAGAAAGAGCAAACCAAAGGAAAATATATTTATGTAAATGAGGAAGAAACCTTGACAGGAACAAAACATGTAAACATGCAGAAATAATGATCTGAATAAATGTGTTGTCGTTCAGTTGTAGAATCCTGATGGGAATCGCAAGTTCTGCCAAAGAAAAAAGCATGCATACAAAGTAATGCTAACACTTTACAATAAGGTTCAGTTCATACGCATTAAGCATTTAAAGGTGCAGTATGTACGTTTGACACCCAGTGGATGAACTAGGTATTGCATTCCTGAATCATACCTGTCAACCCTCCCGTTTTTCCCGGGATTCTCCCATATTTTACAATTCTATCCCGCTATCATCCCGTAAAGGTATTTTCCCGTATTTCTCCCGTATTTTAATCTTTCTGAAGGGTGGCAATAATCCTCCCTATACGCAGCCCATACAGCCGAACCACAAGAGGACGCCCCTTGCTCTTAAATGTGAATCTGCTCTGTGCTTTCATTTTATTTAGGCATGAAAACACTTTGAAATAAATATAAAAACGGCGAGATTCCCTTCCTTTCCATTACAGGCGCCCCTCTATGCAATCATCAAAACAGTCAGTTTATGCAGTGGTGCGTGACTGTCAGACACGCTCCGTATTGAAATAGACGCTGTTTCCCCAAATGGATTCTGTACACGCGATTTGAAGCAGAGCGAAAGTGGACACTCTGGGTTTTGGGTGCGTGTTTGAACAGACATACACATAATAATAATAATAATAATAATAATAATAATAACAACAACAACATCTAAACATGCCGATCTTGGTGGGTTTTCTTTTCAAACACAAATTTAGTCTTAAATGAGCATAAAAAGTTAGAAAAGCAATCGAATGCTTTCATTATAGATCTGTGCATTTTTAAAGTGACACCTCTGTTATTTAATGTAATCAAACAGAAAATCTAAATGAGAGATTCATTGGCTGCTCATTAATCAGAATGTTTAAACTATACAGTGAAGAAAAGGTTAATGAGATTTGATAACTTAATCCCTTATTTTGACATCCCAATGTTGACAGGTATGTCCTGGATCAAAACAAATGCAAGCGCAGGTTGCCAGATGACCAACAGGACCAAGTTTCGAGCCTAAAGGCTGATTTAAACCGTGTTTTAAATAAAAGCAACGGCATATAGAACGGTGATAGAAGGAATATATTCCATATTAAAAGGAGTTTCTGTCCTAACCGACACCTCGAATTGATATATTAGAAATGTCATCTATTCTCACAGGTGAACAACAGGAAGAACTGACAATGATCACGTCAGGTAAACCACATGTGCTTTATTCAGTGTTAAATGCTAACAATGTGAGTTTGAATGCCATTTTACATGACATTTATTGCCATACTACTGAAAGCAGCAGCAGATAGTTCACCTCAGATCTTGAAAATAAAATAAACCGTTTGAAATTGAACTTTAGAACTGTGAAATAATGCAAACCAACAAATACTGTATCAGTCATTCAGCATCTACATGTAATAATGTTCATGTTTAATATGTATTAATTAGATTATAAACCTTACCATTTCGTATATATTGTGGGCTTCTGAATGGCTGTATTTAAATTTCTGTCATGTTTCGTCTGGTGCAAACAGCCAAATTGCTTATCACTGCAAATCTCGTCAAGTAGCGTGTTGTTATGACACGCGGTTACAATGTAACCTGCTCACCTAATGTTTGCTACGTTCCACCGGAGGTCGCATTTCAGTCACGGGCACATGCTTTAAGAACCTTTCTGAATGAATGACTGAATGAATGAAATAACCCGGGCTGCTGAAATATAATTGGCTAAACTGGCATTGGGCGAGTTAAAAGAAACAAAACAAAGACAGTGTTCCGGCACGTAACAGACATTTTCAAAGCAGAATATCTGACTTCAGCATTGTTTTTCAGATAAACAAGAATGTTCACTTGGCATGTTTCTTAAATATCTGCAAACATATTATGGTATTTGTATGCATTAGAAGAGTCAAAAACTTACATACAGCACCTTTAAAGGTGTCAATTCATTATAAATCATGCAATAATTATGTTTTTATTATTATAATTTAATTATTAATGGCTGCATTTTCTTTTAGTCCAGTTTTGTTTGTACTTACTATGTACTTTTCATAGACATTACATAAATTGGGTAGTAGCTACTTTAACTAAACCTAATTGTAAACCTAAACTTAACCAATGTACATTTTAAAAGTACACTGTCAAGTACCTATAGTTTAAAATAAAATGCAACCAAATCAATAATATCAAGCATTAGATATAATGTATATTTTGTATTGAATTATAAGTAGTTTTTAATCACATATATAATTTAATTATACCCACCTCCTTATTTCCCATTTCCATGCCCCCTTGTTTAGGCGTCCTTGTTTGTCTAATTATGTTCACCTTGTCCTTGTGTGCTTTCCTCCCTTAAAATTTTGCTCACTGCTCTCATGTCTTTGGTAGTTCAATTTGTGCCTTTGTGCATGTACGTCAAGAGTCTGCTCTGCAAAGTTTACAATTCCAGTCATTTATCTGTTTAAAGTTAGTAGAATCCTTATAAGTTTATCTTTCTTGGTTTGCTGTTATATTCGTTTTCTCATTTGCTTTCATTTATTTTTTTTATAGTGCTCTTTGGTTTCTTTTATAGTTTTGTTTTATTTTTATCTCCGGTTATTACAAGTAATCCTGGTCTTTGACTCTTTTTTATTTATATTATACTTCCTTTTAGTTTTGTTACTTAGTTATTTTAGTCTATTGTTTGCTTTTAGTCATTATCCAAGATCAAATTAGCCTAAAACAGTATAACTACATGCTTGTTTAAACAGTTATGTATTCAGTTATAACTTAACTGATAATGAACCAGGTAACCAGTGTAACAACAACACCACAGACCTGATATGATCACTTTTGGGACACAGTTTTCTTGTTCCGAACAAGATGCGTGTTATTTATGCAAACACTGAGGCATCTGAAGTGAAAGAAGCATGTTGCTCTCAGAATTTAAACCCTGACCAAGACATAAAACATCAGTAACGTCTAGACAAATATAATAAAAACCTGATCTGGTATGATCTTTGCGCTGTTGTTTGAATAAGAAAGAGTGTTCAATGTGCTTCGCCACTATCAAACATATGTCCGTCTCTTGCAGTGCTCAAAAGCCCCAGCTCATCTGAAACAGTACCGTAAGCACATGAAACAGTCCAAAGTAAAAGCTGTGTCAAAATGTCTCTGAGCTCGCTGTGATCAAAGAGTCACTGCACATCTACAGGAAAACAAAACCTAATGAATCCACTCCAAAAAAAAAAAAGAGAAGAAATGAAAGCTGGAGGAGCAATAACATGTTTGTGAAGGCACTCAATGGTCAATAAAGCAATTAAAGGATTATCAAGAGCCATCTATTTGGTTTCTTTAGTGTCTGTAATAGTTTGTGTTTTGGCTTAATTACAAATGCTGTAATGCAACAAAACTAAAAGAATAGGTTCTGCTTATATTGATATTGGATGCACTTTACATGAAATCATTCCAGCTTAATTTGATTTAACGAAAGCACAACAGTGAAGTGTATCACTCAAAGGAGTTTTGGCAGGACTAAACATACTCCTCCAATCTGAGATATGAAATGGTAATGAAAAATAATCTCAGACTTTTGAAAAGAAAGGTGCCATTGAATCATTAGGGAAATCAGTTTATCAGTTTTTCATTCCACAACAATTCTTCAACTTTCACCATGTTTTATTGTTCTTAATTGTTGTTGTTTTTTCAGAATAGATCAACAAATATTTCTTCAAATTAAACGTTTTTGGTAGCCCTTTTTATCTAAAATAACATTTTGGAGTATTAGTTTAGTGAAAACGTTCCATCTGTTGTTTACATTGATAATAATCAAGTGTTTTAAGCAAACAAATTATGATATTAGTCTGACTTCTGAAGGATTGTGTGACACTAAAGACTGGAATAATGACTTCTGAAAATTCTACTTCACAGGAATAAATAAAAATATTAAATATATGAACAAAGAAAAGTTTTTTTGTTGTAATATTATTTCACAATATTTTATTTTCAACATTTGTTTTTGAGCTATACGACAAACCTAAAATAAAAATAAAATATTCCCCTTTTTCTCGTATTGATTTTGTATGCACATGAATTTAAACCATTCAAGCTTGCAATGTGTTTGAAAGATGATTTAAAGAAAGCACTTACAATAACTTACCTAAAGTGCATTACTCATAAGAGGTTCGGCATGAGACATGAATAAAATGAAAAATCTTCAGAGACTATGAAAAATAATTTGACATTTAATCAATGAAAAAAAACATTTCATATTATCTGTTCACGACCAGTACTAACAGCATGTTGCAGTTATAGTCGTATAATATAATATAATTGTTAAGTTATACTCATTCAGAACACATCAATACATATTTCTTGTAAATAACGTAGAAATGTATTTCAAATGTTTAACCTAGAATAATGAATGCTTTATTATAGTGTTCAAATCATGATATTAGAATGTTTTCTGAAAGACTGCGTGACACTGAAGACCATGTAATGAAAAATAATGCAGAAAATTCAAATTGCAAAAATTACATCTTAAAATAGATTTAAAAAGAAAACAGCTATTTTAAATTGTAATACTTTTTCACACTCTACAAAAACTCAACAACAACAAATAATAAATCTGTAAATAAAATAATCTGTTCTCCATGTGCCTTGATTTTGGACACACGTGAAATCAAATCATTCCCGCTTGCAATAAATTTAAAAGTTGATTTTAAGAAAGCACTTTCAATAACTTACCTAAAGTACATTCATCATAAGAGGTTCAGCAGAGCCAAACATATTTCTCCAATCGGAGACATGAACAGAAGAAAAATCTTCAGGAAAAATAATGTGACACTGAATCAATGAAAACCGTTTTATATTTTCAATGCGTGACCAATCCACTACTAACAGCATGTTGCAGTTATTTGGCGATAAAAGCAACACCAACCCACTTACCTGCCCATAAAACACTTTCAGTTCCACTACAGCGTGTTTTCACAAAATACTGCTAACCTTGTAGTTAAAGCTTCCCTTGAAAAGAAAAAGAAATATCTGTCTGTATATATGTATATCTAAATATATAGCTTTTCCTTTCTCATAAAATGTAAATACTGTACTTGATATAAAGCTTTTATACAACACTGGCTTTCAAAATGCTGTCTGAATGCTTGATTATAATCCTTGATTATCTAAGCACCAGGATTGAAACAGGTAGTAAATGGTATCTCAGGGGAAAAACTCTCTCCATAATGAGTGATATAAATGACATTTTTTAAATGGTTAGTGCTACCATATGTAATCTGAGTACTGTAAACACACATATATATGTTCACTGGGGTCTCTGAACGAGCAGTCGAATGGGTTACCTGCCTGACAATGGCTGTTTTATTGTGGTATTGAACAATTTGTCTTTGAACAGAACATATAAAGCAATAACACCCATACGATGGAGGAAAACAATGCCAATGGGCGGATTGGAAGCCCAAATGTGTGTTTGTTTACGCTTTTCTATCATCGGCATGCTCATACTATTAAGGCCTAAGGTGGAAAACCCACTTATGACAGAGTACAGTAATAACATCTGCAGCGGCCAAATGCCATTAAGGGTTTGTTGTGTGTGTAGCAGCAACACACAATTCATTGAAATCCCTCATGTTTCGCCACTTGACAGTTATGCCCTCTATCAGAGGGTCGTTCCACCGACCGCGTGAATATAATGCTACATTAAATCATGTGAAAATATTACCTAAATGAATTTATTTGCAGGCTCCATCTTTTCGTGCATTAAGCGCACCTGCCAACCCTGCCGTCGTTCTCTCTCTGACTGTGCTATATAAATCCAGAGGATGATTTGGCCATTTTATCAGGGGATGAGGTAAAATTAGTGTTTGCAAGCATTGCACTTTTCGTGATCGGTGGTTTTTGGCTCAATGAATTAATAACACAAACATTGGCTATTCCCTCTATACGAAATTCATTTTGCTGCATCATTAGTGCACACACACCCACATATATATACACACTCACACACTGCTGGACTGATGCAAACATGGATTGGCAATTAATCCCCTCATTTGAGCTTGTTTATAACCAGTGTGGGAGAAAGTATGTGAACCCTTAGCTATTACCTAAAATGTTGCATAAACTGGTGATTTTATTTTGACCTTAATTTAGTCACAAGTACAGCGTAGAGGCAAGAAATAAAACTGCTAAATACATACGGTATGTATATAGTGCTTGTGAATTATGTGCCCTTGTTTTATTTTTCAATAAAAAATCTTAACAGTAACCTGTCTTTAAATATAAACTTTCACTTTAACTTTCAAGATTCACATTGTACCTGACTGTTTTCTCAAAACTGAGTTCTGTGACAACATATTTACATTTTGTGTACATTTTGTGACTTTTAGTTTAGAAAACTTAATTCCAACATCATTTTTGCAATATGGAATGTAAAAACTTTAAAGATTGAAATCTCAAAACAGCTCAGAATGCGGAAATATTTGTAGAATTCCAAAGTGCCAAATTTCCAATGTACTGTATTGATGAAAAGACAATCATAATGAAAAAAAAGGAATTCACCTAAATGACCAGCAAGTCTTTTTAAAATATATTAATTTGTTAAAATATAATTCGCCCAATAATTTAAATTTAGTTCATTTGCTCTCCCTTTACTTGTTTCAAACATTTATGAGTGTCTTTCTTCTGTTAAACACAAAATATCATAATTTGATGAAAGATGGAAACCTGTAATGACTGACTTCCATAGTATTTGTTTATCCTACTATGGAAGTCAATGGTTTCAGGTTTCCATGTTTCTTCAAAATATCGTCTTTTGTGTTTAACAGAAGAAAGAAAATAAAATTTTGGGGTGAACTATCCCTTTAATTTAATTTAATTTAATTTGATGTTTTCATGTGATGGTTTAATTAGTTGACCTCATTTATAAAGTTTATGTGGAAATTGTAAATAAGTAATCAAATAAAAAGCTACATTTTCTGTTGTCTGGTCTCAACACAATGCAGGCTTAAATTCAAGAGTGGCTTGCAATTGCAAAACAATCAATGTTATAAATTGTTATCTGTAATTTGAGATCCTGTATGACTCATGACATATATGTCACAATGGGGGAGAAAAAACACATTTGTAATATAATGTTCCATTCAATGTTGACTTTAAACAACAAACAAGCACTGATGCAACATTCACAATGCATAGTGGAAAAAGTATGTCAATCATTGCAATAATGTTTCCACCGAATGCTATACCAAGTCAGAGGTCAGAGAAGCTTCATTTCTGAACATGAATTCTGAACCCTGCTCACAGTTGATAATCTTCAGTCCACTATGAGATGAAGAAACAGAAAATAAGTGCTTAGTCTTTCTGGAAGCAGGCTTCATGCATTGAATTTGGATGATGCAACAGAACAGTGACCCAAAGTACAATAGGATGTCAAGAACAAAAGGGTCCAGTGGAGGAAAATACACCACCTAAAGCTGCCCAGAGAGAGGCAATGTTGAATTGACTGAGACGCTCAGGGATGACCTCAAGAGAGCCATTCACAACGGGCATAGCAGAACATTGCTGACCTGAAGCAGTTTTGTAACAAGAAGAAAAAAAAAAAAAAATTTGGACCAACAAGTCAAATATAAGGGTAAATGTATAAAATGCACTTTTCCTGTAAAGCAAATTTGATAATAATACTAATAATAATAATAATAATAATAATAGAGGTCAGAATTTTTTTCACACGCATTTTAAAGTTATTTAAAGTTTTAAAGGTATTTTAAATTTCATAAAATTAATTAATTAATTTATTTATTTATTCATTAATTTATTGCAAATTTTATGCATTATACTCTTTTGACTAAATCACTTATTATTGTTTATTGATTAGTTAACCATTAAATAATTATTAAAATATATATTTTTAAAATCTTGCAGTAGTAAATTTGCAATGTTTTAAATGCCTTCTATACTATAAACAACATGTCCTTGTAAAACTGTAATTTTGTTACAGTCACCAGCGATCTAGCCCATGCAGTTCGCTGGAGAACTACAAATCTGCCAGCAAAAGAACTACATATCCAGTCATGCACCACTCAGACACCTGGCCTAGATCCCCATGATTGCAAACAGACACAGCTAAAGCTGTTCAGGACTAATTACACAGACAATTTACACACCTCTCAAACACACACACATGTTGCTGAGTCTTGTTACACTGTCTTTGTGAACATTACGACGTGTTTTCTCTTGCCTTGCTTTGCCGTGTTTTGACCCTCGCCTTGTTTGTTTGTTTACGTTGCCTGCTGTCTGCCTGTACTGACCATTCGCCTGTGTTTTGACCACGACTCTGGATTGCCTGTTTACATCTGTTTGCCCCTGTGTTGACTGTTGCTTGCCTGACTATTCTTAATAAACCTGCATTTGGATCCGCACTCCTTTGTCAGCGTCCACTTCACATTACAAATTCACTTCTTGTTTTTTTTGTTTTTTTGCATTAGGTTTTAACTGTATAATGTTAAAAAAAAAGGTCCTGGAAAACAAATTTGTCTCTCATAAAGCTTCCGTATAGCAACAACAGAATAATTTAACATCTGATGTTTAATGCTGTGACAACAATGAAAACACTCAAGGCCTGAGAGGGGAGAAAAATGACCTTCTTCATCCTCAGCATCCGGCAGGTGCTTAGTAACAATATAGATTTCTTTTTTATTTATTTGTTTGTTTGTTTTTTATAAACATCCAACCAAATTTGCTTTAACTCCTCAAGTATGCAAATGCAACATTTAGCATAATCTAATCGCATCAGGTTGTTTACTTCATGATTCAATTTAAATTAAGCACCCACCAGCACATCATGACACCTGTGTGCCTGTCCGGAGACACTGGATTGTTTTTGCAATTAAAATTAGCCAAAGACAGTCTGACATTTCGGTGTCCAGTGTCTGGGGTGTTCAGTATTCAGTTCCAGCACCTGTCGGTTCCTGAGGATAACGAAGGTCACTTTTTTGCCCCACAGGCTCTCAGTCTTCATTATTGTCACGTTAAAGATTAGCTGTTAAATTGTCCTGTTATTCTCCTGCAAATGCGTTGTGGGGAAGCCGTAACTTTGTTTTTTTCAGAACTTCTGGAACTTTTTGAACCATACTTAACTTTAACACTGCAAGCAAAATGCTGAAACCAAACTAAACGAGTATCTAAGTTCTGTCACGTCACATTGCTTGCTCAATGGAGAGGGCTTGGAAAGCATTAGAAATGAACAACTGCAGAGATGAAGTATATGTGAGTTTGCTGCAGAGTTCTGTATGAATTGATCTGATCGGATCTTAGAAGTCTTTAATATTCAGTCAAACTACTCTTCTGAGGTCTGCTTATGTGGTGAGCAGCAAAGTCTGAATGGCGGTATTCACATTTATTTAAATAAACCAAACTAACAGAACAAATGCGGCAAAGTCTGTTTTAATTAGACCAATTCTGTCAAGTGTTAAGACACACTAAAAATATCCTTCATTTGTCTGGAAAGAAAATATTTTATAAACATCACCAATGTCTTTATATTGATGACACTTTATCAATGTCATTTTGAACAACTGAATGCAGTCTTGCTTAATAAAAGGATTAATTTCTTATTTTTTTAAGAGATAATGGTAACACTTTGTTTTAAGATGTGCTTGTTACATGTTACATGTAATTACTAATTACAATTAATTATGCATAATTACATGCAAATAACCCTGAAGCTAATGCATCATCTAACTCTAAACATATACTGTAGTAAGTACATCTAATTAATTAATAGAATAGAATATGAATAGTCACACTGTAAAATAAAAGTGTCCTTGTTAGATGTAATCAATGGTAATAACAGAAAATTATTCATAATTACATTTAATAACCCTAAAACAAAATCATCAGATGAACAGCATACTGTACTAAGAACATCAAGTGGAATTAAAAGAAGAAGATTTTTTTATTATTATTGAACTATTGAATGGAACTGCATGTTCTGTATTTTGTTTCACAGTGGTCAAGAGAAACCGTTGCACCATTTATCTTTATGAAACAACTTAAAGAATTGAAAATCTCCCAACATCCAAAATTCTTGCACTGCTCTGCTGCACTCCATTGCACAGCACTTTTTGCTGGAATGACAAAATGGTCTAAAAGTTACATGTTTTGGTCTGCCAATGTCAAAATGATTAAGCGCATTTAGTAGTAAAATCAAAGTAGGCAGGGTTTTTGATTCAGAGAAGCAGAGCGTCTGTTCTGACACAGGAAAACAGCAAGGTTAGATTAAGAAAGAAAAACATTTCAAATATAGAAGCGGTTTTAAATGTCAAACCAATGTATGCAAACTATTTTGGAGGTATGTTTTGTAATCATTGTAATGTAATACACGATTCATGCAATTTTTAAATGATCATGCTATTATGTATCTGTTTGGACATTTGAAGGCAAAAAAGGAACCTTAGTCATTGATACTTTATTGCCTCCTGCTGTTCATTTCACCTAGAAACAGCAGCGTAACGTGTGTAAATGCTATTTTGCTGTTTTGAGGAAATGTAGACAGACACATATTTACAATAAGCCACATGCATTAAAAGCGAGTGAATGTGTAAATAATGAAAATATTATTTGCAAACCAATTAAAAGTGATCAACATAATGTTCAACCGCATTGCACTGGTATAAAATGCTGTCCTGAGGTCATGGCAACACAAGCTTGAGGTCAGGATCTCTTCAAAACGAGGAATTTCTACTACTGAAGCTCCAATCCAGTCAAGCATTTCATAGGTCTTTTTCCCCACCTAAACAAGTTGTCATCATCAATCTCTACAGTTGATTTTTCTACTGAACACAAACAAAGTAAAATGAAAAAGCAGTTTTTTCTTTCTCCATGAAAAGGGATAATGATCACTAGCTGCCCTTTCACATAAATTTACTTATAAAATTAAATTAAATTAAATTAAACTAAACTAAACTAAATTAAATTAAATTAAATTAAATTAAATTAAATTAAATTAAATTAAATTAAATTAAATTGGTGTGCTCTGGGCATTTGTTTGTTTTTGATGTTTAATGCATCTTGAGTGTATTCTTTAGATTTAAATAGTTTGATTTATAGTTTTTGTTTTGGTTAACTAGTACGAACTTGTACTGCATTCTGTGTGAAAGCGTAGGCTGATGTCTATGTTAGAATAGCAGTCTTGCGTGTCTGGATAAAAGTACAGGTGTTTTGCGAAAACTATAAAAATATTTGATGGTTTTGTTATTTGTTTTGTTTTGGAATTAGAGTAGTTTGTATTTTTGTTTGAGTATTTCAAGGCATAGACATTTAAAACTGATTTTATATTTGAAATGTTTTGCTTTCTCAATCTAATCTCGCTTGAGGATTGGAGAATTGCCACTACTTTTGTTTTTTGTAATTAGTTTAGGTCGCATGTCATACACCGAAGATCTTGGGTTAATTTTATTATTTAGTTTGTTAATTCGTCTGTTATATTTAAAGATTGTTTTGTTAATTTATTTGATTTAGCTAACACTCACTTTTTTACATTTTTGTTAATTATTGTAAATATATTTTTCATTATTATTATTTTTTTAATTTTTAAGTAAAGACGTAGCCTTGATTCATTTCATTATTGATCCGTCCAACACCGCACTCAAAGTCTCATTCACAATCAAGTGCTACATTTTCATCCCTTTTAACATCAAACACATAACACGCATCCTGCGTCTTAATTTACACACATTTTTGTTTATACTTTAAACTGACTCTAACAATTAGTAATAATAATAGATGAAAATGTATTTCGTACATTTTGTACAGTACATTGGGTGGCTTGGCTGTATAAATAAAAAAAGCCAAATCATCATCTAATGATTCCCCTGCAGTAAAGTCCCTCCAGGACACTGGCTTCTGCTAGCAGGTAAATGAGCACAGAGGAAAGTGTGTGTGGGTGTCAGAGTCAAGCAAGGTTTCCACACTGTTTACTTAATGCCAAACACATACTCCTCTAGAGACAAAAGTCGGACCTTTTTTCTTTCTTTTATAACTCTCCCTCCCATAGTTCCTTAACTTTAACTTCTCACCCCATCCTTCTCTCTTTTTCCAACCGACGGCCCTCTCATTTAGTGCTTTCCTCAGTGGACACTGTAATTGACTTGACAGGGAGACCAAACTGCGTCCAGTTGGCAAGGGAATGTGGTAATGTATGGAGAGAGAGAAAGATCCATTAGAGAGCTAATAGCATGTAAAAACATCAATGAACGCGGACGCATGGGGAGGTTTGTCCTTGGCTGGCAAAAAAAAAAAAAAAAAAAAAAAACAGCGAGGGAATTATGAGAGGGAGGATTTGAATGGAAGCTATAAGATTACTCCCCTAAAATGAATTTGGTGTATGTGTGCACTCTGTGTTTATTCACTTTATCAGAAGCTGATGAGCTACTGGAAATAAACAACTGCAGCAAACCTCATTAACAGCAGCAATTTTTTCATTAATTATTAAAAAAGGCCAGAGAGAAAATTGGGGGGGTCTGTCTTCATAGTGACATTTTTGCTGGAGTTGTTGACAAACACGAAGGTGTGTGCAGACCGTATTTCAACATAAATATGTCATTGTTTTATTCACCAGCCAACCACAATACTGGTTGAACTGCTAAAACAGGTAGTTAGTGGTTCGTTTCTGTATGGTTTGATGAATTGCAAACCAAGGTGTCATTTTAAATGCAAAGGAGACATTGTCTGGGATGTTTTTAACAATTTTAAGGCAACAACAGGATTACTCACTTCAAGTCAACTAATCACTTTGAAATCAAGAGGTCCACTCACTTTTTAAAATAAAGTTAACTAATTTTCACAGCATGCATAAATACATAGCTTGAAACAAAAAAACTAAGCTTTTATTATTGCCTATTCTAAAATGATAAACCAATGTCAAGAAAGCTACAGAGACACAAAAAGCCCACAAAAAAAAACAGCTTTTTATACATTCTGTATAACTGTATAATTCTGTATATAACTTTTTATACATTCTCTATAACATTCTGTATACATGAGCACAATCTCAAAACATAAACAGGTGCTTTCTGACCAATAAGATTAGAGGTTTTTTTTGTTTGTTTGTTAGTTTTTTGGGCCTTTGGAAATATTGCCTTGTGGAAGTGAAAGAAACAATAAAAAATTGCAACATTGAAACAAAACACAGCAAACAATCTGCAGGCGTGAAAACAACCTTAATAACATTTACAAATGCCTTACCTATAACTTACAGTAATCAATGCAGCACTTTAACCACCTGTGGAAAGCAGAGGGCATGCTTGTGTATATTTTCTAATGATAACTGCATAAATAGATGAATCAAATGATGATCCAGTGATGGAAAACAGCATTATACCTAGGCACAGATCCAGACAGATGCACGTTCTGCATTTTAATAAGACCATTTGGAAGTCTGAATTGCAGTGGTGTTGTAAAGTGATGCTGAAACCTCCCACTAAAATACAGTATGTTATATTACAGTAGTCTGCTGCATCCTTCATAACCAAAGCTGCAAGGTGGGGAAATTGTGCTGCACAAATTGCGTTTATTGTCTAGCCTGATTTGCATGATTCCTTTAGCAATTTCTCAGCTGCTGAAATAGTGTGCAAATAAAACACAATATTCCCCAGTGATATTTTTTTCTTTATTTTTTTTCTTCTATCACTGCCTCTCAAATTCAGTGGATCAGGGATTTAGTTAAAATTCTACAGATGCTCCTGATCTGCATATTTATATTAGGCTGGTACAATCGCAGGAACACTTTTTAATTAAATGCTTTATGCGAAAGACAAAGGTTTTGACTGAATAAAATTTAAATATCAGCACAAGCTTTGGTTTTAGATGCGCTGGTGTCTGGCAGACTTTCACCTCGCAGAGACAGAACAACATGGCTTGTTTGGTGTTGGTGGCACTACATGTGGTATCACGCAGCTGCAGGTGGCCGGTGCTCTGAGAGACGGATGAGGCAGGGCTGTCAGTCTGAAGGGTGGACCCTGCGGTGAGATAGAGGCTAATGAGGGTGGATGCAAACCGGGGTCAGTTTATTGCACACAGCTGCGCGGCTCTCTGTTCGTCCTTCAGTATCCACCTTTTTTCTTCCTATGCCCCATGATGCTTTGCGTGAATTAGGGGAGTAACATTTGTTAAACTGTAAACAATCAGTGAAATTAGGGATCCACAATTAAGGCGATTGTGTGCGCATTTTGTCAGTAAAGCCAGTTCTGTAATCAGCAGTAAATCTTCAACACATTCTCTCAGATTTACTACACAGAATCGTTTGTCAACCTACGCTAAATCACATTCGTAATCACATATGACTTAACCGATTATGAAATTGAAGATAATCGTTAATGACAGAGGCTTGCATTGCTTCAGTGAACTACGACTATGTTGCTGCTACATCTGAAAGCTTGTGAATAATGTTTTTACTTTAATTTCACTTCATAACTTCCAGTGTTCAAATGTTTGAAGTTTATTAGTCACATAGAATCAATGAAAGCAGTTAAAGGTGCAGTACGTAGGATTGACACCTGGTTGAACTAGGTATTACAAAATATAAAAAAGTTGTTTTTTGCTTTTTTTTCACCCGACCCCTCCAACAAAGAATTGACACAAGCGCAGGTTGCTAAATTGATGAGACCAACAGGACCATGTGTGCCTGACAATCAAGCCTTATCATGTAATCTGATCAGCTAATGTTCACGTTTGTAATATTTATATTATTTATATTGCCACCTCCTCGATGTTTATAACTCTGAATCTGTGTCTCATTTTCGGAGGCTGCTCAGTTCAATTCAAGTTTATTTGTATAGCGCTTTTCAAAACAATTATTGTTTCAAAGCAGCCTTACAAAAGGTGCACATTATTGCATTACAATCAAAATCAGCACAACTAGGTGCTGCTGTCCTCCAGAGGTCGCATCCAGAGGTCCCACATACTGAGGTAGCCTTCATGACTGAAATGAAAGATTGCTGTGTTTTTTCTGTCAAGGCAACACATATTTTGGGGTGCTAAAACATATTTGTATAAAACCGGCAGTGGGAGTTACACAGACCAAAACAGGCCAATACTGACTTTAGCATTGTTTATCAGATTAACAAGTATGTTTACAAGTATGTTAGCATGTTTCTTAGCATCTACAAACATATGATGGTATTTTATGCTTTAGAAGAGTCAAAAAATTTGCACCAACAGCACCTTCAAATCTTTTTTGAGATTTGGATTTCTTCAGTTTCTTCATGGGTGTTTGGAGTTTGAGCGTGAGCGCCCTCTGGGTTTTACCACTGATCAGACAACCATGCTTCTTTGACAAGATGTGCATTACAATCACAGCATTTGATTAATTGTGGTTGCGATGTGATGTGATTTCCATAGATTGTGCAACCCTAAGTTAAATGATTGCTTTTCTGTTTTTTGTTTTCTTTATTGAGTACAATGAGGTGACATCATTCCCCTCACAGTTCATCCACTGAATATTGAAAGGCAACTTCTGAGAATTGACAAATTACTTTCAGCAGACCACGACTAACACCAAAAATGTAAAATGAGTATTTTCACAGCAATATTATGGCAGTGTATTCATTATTACTGTACTGTGGCGAATACAACGAAAAAATAATCTGGCGGGACAAAACACACTGAACTTAAAAGAGCTTTAGCCACAGACCTGCTTGTCTTGTCTCTCTAAAACAACAGGTATAACACTATTTTTATTATGGATACAAATAAAGGACAAAGCCAAATGTACATCTCACTTTGTAGCACAAACTTATTATTTGAAGTGATTTGTTTCTGTCCTTTTAAAGTGAAGATCCCCCAAACTGGAATGTGAAATGCAGTAGCCACATGTGGATAAAAAAAGGATAGGATACATGTGGCACATTTGAATGTGGAAACACACATTTAAAACATGAGTTGAGGTGAGAATGCAAATGAAAAAGATCAGTGAAGTAAATCTCTTGTGACAGTAGAAAATCCAGCCTGAGAGAAAGCGTGGGAGAAGAGAGTCGCATGAGAAGCGTTATTATATTCACTGAATCGCAAATACATATGTATAAGGTGTTTATGCTGAAATGAATGGCATTAATTAGTTTAGAGCAATACAATAAAGCAAAATTAGGAAAATGTAAAGTGCTTATAGCCATATTGTGTGTAGCACATTTGCATAAATTGTATTGTGATTTTACCTTCGGCTTTATTTTATGAATACCAAGAGAAAAAATGGTTTTAGGCATTTTGCATTATAGGAAGACAAAACGTAATATGCCTCAAATACTGTACATTACTGTAATTTTACCACAGGTAGCACTGTGTTTGCTTTATATTTATAAATAGAGTAATGTCAATGAAAAAAAAACTAAATGATGATGATGATGATGATTTTTATTACTATTATTATTATCGCTGTTGTTGTTTATTTAAATAGTAGTACTACTATTATGTACAGTAAAGTGTGTTTTTGTGGTAAATGTGTGCGACACTCAGGTTTAAGTCTGTCCTCTACTTGACTATCGACAATCTATTTGGCCATCTCTATCTTTCTCCTGTCACCAGTTGTCTTTATGACCCTCTTCATCATCACAGTCAGATAAACAAACATCTAAGATGCAGCGCCCTCTTTTTCTCTCTCTCCCTCTCACTTGCCCTGGGGGAAGGACAAACAATATCTAAAAATAAGCATGCTTAACTGACAAACAGCAGTATTGATGTCTTTTTTTCCTTCTATACACTCTTTTCTCTTTCTTCTAAGCTAATGTCCTTCTTGTGTTTTTTCCCATTCTTTTTTTTCTCAGAAGTACAATTTCCTAAAACACATTCCCTTGAAACATCGTAACAATGCTTTTGTGACTCCTTTTATCAAGAGTAAAGAAATACAGGAAATGATTTCATTCAATCTAACTATGCAGAATAAATATAATGGGAAAGCATGTGGAATTTCTTCTTTATAATTGAGAGACTGTTTAATTTTCATTTTTTAGTTCATAATCACTTCACATTTTAATTATGTGTTGTTTTTTATATAATTAGCCTGTTTTAGTCACTTTTTATTTTATTATTAAATCCTTATTCAAACTAAGGAAAAGTTTCTTTTTTATTTCTTTTAGATTTTTTAAATGTTCACTAAAAAGGTTTTGTGGCATCATTGTGAAAAACCCTTTTTTTGAGAATGTACTTGAATGTTCTCTTAATTCTGTCCTGCCAAACTAATGTAATTTGTTCACACAGAGTTTTTAATTGCCATTAGAAGGACTTAATACTTTTAGGAAAGACATGAGAGTGTTTCCGTGGAATCTCTAAATGTGTTGCATTGAACAATTTGCCTCTGCATGACTCATTAATGGAACAGTTATAAATTTGCATGAGACATCAGAAACAACATAAGATTAGCTCATGGCAAATGTACATTCAACTGTGTGTTTTTTTTTTTAACTAAGCTGATAAAATGTTGTTGTACATTTGTTGTAAAAGTGACGTTTTCCTCATTTCTAGATCTAAATAGCAAAGTATGCAAGAGTCTTTATGTCTAAATTAATTTTCTTAACCCTAGTGTACTGTTCAAATTCATTACCCTTTCGTTATGTTCGCGGCTGTTTTTGCCCCATTGACATTCATTATAATGACATTTTTTTGAATGCAAAGCCATGACACCAAATAATCATGCATTCTTGATTGTTGGTCTTTTTCCTTGTTGGGAAGAGGAAAAACTTTTAATTTTTACTGTCGATCATCAGTTGGCACCATTAACCCTTTAGATAAGCCTGTGCAAAAAGTTACAGACTTTTATATGAAGTTCTATGGAGTATAAAAACAAATTATAGTGTGCGTGCATAAATACACTTACTATGTTTACTATGTTCTGAGAGCTGAGCTGCTTATTCTTTATTTTCTCAAACATATCAAGATAAGTCCGCAAAGGTCTCTCTCGAACTCTTACACGTGCACACGCTATACTCCATTTAACTATATAATTTTAAGCCAGAAACAAAGCTTTTTTTTGCACTACAACTGATGATCAAACGTAAAAATGACACATTTTAAAAACCACCAACAATAAAGAATACATAATAATATGGTGCCATGGCTTTGCAATCAAAAAATGTCATTATAATAGAAGTCAATGGGGCAAAAACAATAACGAACGTAACGAAAGGATAGTAACTTTGCCTGGAGTGTATTGTTGAGTTTTTAAAAAAAATTTCAAGGCATTTTCCTAAAATATGTGTCAAAATAAGATTCGTCACCAAAAATCATTCGATTTGCTGAAACACAGAGAAGGTTGTGGCCAAAATAAGACTCAAAATCACCCCAGATTGGATGAAAACATCCCAAACAGCACATAAGGGTTGACTCAAGTTAAGAAAGCTAAAAAAAAATGCCATTTATGGGTTCATCTCCCAAAAAATATTGAGCCTCACCAGCATCATCAAAATACTGAGAGAAGCAATTCAAAATGTGTTAATCATTTTCCTGCTTGGCCAATAGGGAAAGTTTGGGGCATGGCTACTGTAACAGACAGGCTGAGCCAGAGGGTGTTAGTCAGAGTGGGATCATCATACTGTAGATAATATGTTACATTGTCTTAAAAGGACAATCCGATTTGCTTATAGGTGTGCAAGCCAAAATTTAAAGACATGCCAAAAAATGCAGAGACAGACAACAGAGAAAAAAGAGAGGATAAACATTTTTTTGTGTTTTAACAAGTTGGAATTTAATGGAATGTTTGTGTTTCAATTGAAACACAAAACCTGTGGAGTTTCTTCTCAGCAGGTAAGAGGTAAGTTGAAATTAAGTTTTAGCTCTTAACTGTTTAGTCCCATGTTAAAACAATTCATGTATTATGTCTGGTATAGTAGCTCAGAAACTACACTTCACTTTGAATTAGGAATATGTTATATTAATGCTGTCAACCAGTGAGTGATGGGTGATTTGTGGATTTATACTTTCCATTCCCACAATGTAAGCACATCCTGACCCACACAGACTATCTGTTTTGACTTTCCTCTGGTCCTTGTTCTGCTCTACCATCTAGTGGAGTGCAGTGGCAGAGCACACAGCGCATATCATGCTGCATTATTACCATCTATATCCATTACAAGCCCACAGACAGACTGCAGCATCGCGACAAGGCTGAAGCTAAATCTCAACCAGCGCAGCTTACAAAATAAAGCAGTTTATAATGTTAACAAATGACCGATGTCCATTTTTTGGAAAGAATGGGACAAAAAGAACATAAGTATGTTTAACAAATATATATATATATATATATACACCCATAATAGGAAAAATACTATGAAAGCCAATGGCTACCAGTTTCTAACATTTTCAAAACATCATCTCTGTCACCAACCTGACTTCACCAAGTAGGACATGTTCCTGGATTAACATCTATGTTGATCCTGGAGCAACATTCCAATCAGCCAATCAGAATTAAGGCATACGTTTACAGTTTATGTTAAGTTTAGGTTTATGCACTTCTACATGATTGTTATCCAACTATTATTCCCCTCTGATTTTGGGAATAGTTTACAGTTATGGTCGGGTTTAGGGGTAGGGAATAGGTATAGATACAATTTTTTGACACAAATTATGTTCCAGGATCAACATAGATGTTAATCCAGGTTCGCATCATACTTGGCGAAATCATGACATGCTCATCTCTCATGCAGTTCAACAGTAAAAATAAATTAAACTAGTTTTGAACAAGTAAATGACTATCCCTTTGACTCGCTGACAATGATTTAAGTTTAAACATTTGTTTATATTATTCATATCACCATATGTTTAACACATTTCTTGTTATATTTACCCCCTCAACAATGATGATGATTCTTGATTGAACAATTATGAACCTTTAAAGTACTGGAAAAATCTGGAGGAATTTCAAAAGTGTGATTTAAAAACCTCAAACCTGCGATTAAAAATGAGTAAATCAAGTAAATAATATGATTAAGAACCCTTATATATTAATTAAGAAGAGCTTTCTTAATTAATAGCTAAGCAAAGAGCTTTCAAATATAATTTTTAGACAATGAGGGGCTTTGGATTCAACAAAAATTCAGAAATTCTTTTGTAAAAGAAGACTAAATATGCTTTTACAATCAGCCACCAGAGGGCAATAGGAGAACCAAAATAACAATAAGTAAGGTATCCTTTCAGAAATCAAACGCTATATTACTCTCCTTTTTCTTTTTTATAGACGCCTCTTTAAACAGTCCCTCTAAATTACAATGTAATTACACATTACACATCACATTACAATGTGTCACAAGCCAAAAACAGGTCTCCAGTTTGTTCTGACAGCAGGCAAAATCTGAATGATTTATGTAATATATATATATACCCGTGGTCTGAACCACCTTCTACCATCAAACATGAATACAATTGAGTGAGCTTGAGGGAAGCTTTCTGTCTTCCTCCATCTGTGTCCCTGTCTAGCCCTTGTTCTTAGTAGTCTGTCTCCTCTTACTGTTTGTCTCTCTCTCTCTTTCTGACTGTCACTCTGAGTTAACATCTTCATCTTCATCTGCCTCTTACTGTGTATCACACTGTCTCGCTCGGTTTATGTCTCTACATTCATAATCCATATCGCTGTTCCGGAGGACTGTGTTGTTTCTAGGGATATGCCACATGGAACTGTAATTTAGCGGAGAACTTACATATCTGTCATTTATGGGTATGCATGTGTGTGATGTAGTCTGAGCGTGTAGGTAATTTTATTTGCTTGAGACGAAAACAAAAACTGCAGTCAGTTTTGTTTTTTCTTGCATGTCAAATGTATATATATGAACACTAAAAATATATTTCCTGAAGTATGGAGAAATAAAAAGTCCCTTCTGTAAAAACCTTTGATACTTTGATATTTCAAAAAGAGACAAGATTGTGAACTTGACTCATCCAGTGTTCAGATTTCTGTGCATACAAAAATGTATGCAAATTATAGTGCATATTAATTAAAATAATGTCTCATTTTCTATGTAAACTTATTGTAATACAAAGAAAATCAATCGTTAATGTTATCCATCAACTAGGGAAGTATTATGGTAATATTTTCTTTATGGTTATAATTTTTTGTTGTTGTATTTTACCATATTTACCTAAATTCTGTTGTTTTTTTCTTTAGTATTAATATTATTTATTTATTTATTTTTCCATATAAAGAGTGCCCCATGTGCCTCAACTTCATCCTCCAGCATGTTGACTCCTCGGGAACCTACTCAGGAATCCACTCAGCTGAAAAGGTTACAGGATGCAACCTGCTGCCTCTTCAGGACATATCCATTTCCAGGAGCCTCAAGTGGGCAGTTCATGGCAGACTCATCTCACCCTAGACACTTTCCACCCAAAATATCCATAACCTATCATGGTTTCTTACTCGCCCCCAAAATTACATATATATATATATATATATATATATATATATATACATATATATATATATATATATAGCCTACAATTCTGTAGCCAATAAAAAACATTTAAAAAAAGAATTAATATCACAGAAGGGCTAAAAAATAAATAAATTAAAAAATTCTCTCTCTTTTACTTCTCTCTTTATAATGTTGAAGTTTTTAATGCTTTCTAAATGATTAAAACCATTCCACATCAGGTTTTTCAGATGAAGGTGAAAGAGATAAAGACACTTTCAGCCATAGCAAGAGAAGTTTGTCGTTCCAGATCTGTGGTTTCTAGAATATTGTCTTTTTACAGTGTCACAAAATCATTCAAGTCCCCCAAAAAGGAAAAGCATGAGAGGACATCAATGGGCAGTTCAACACCGCAGCTGGTATAGTTCACAAGTTCAGCTCTAAACAGAGTAAGAATCTGTCTTGACAAACAATGTCTCAATATTTAAAAGGTGGAGTAGGAAGAGTCATGGTTTGGTCAGCAAGAGTTGAGACTCTTTTACAGTTGCATGACAAAGTGAATGCAAATGTTCATCAGCAGGTTGTTTAGCAATGTGTGGTTCCTTCCCTGATTCATTGCTCAATCAGCCAGAATTTTTTATACAGCACAATATGCTTTTGTCACGCAACAATATGAGCAAAGCAGTTCACTGATGCTGAAAATATTGAAATAATGAAAAGCCATCCCAGAGTCCTGATCTAAACCTGATTGAATCCTTGGTAAAGACTAATTAAAGCAAGGCCCTGTTCGCGTCCTACTCATTTTTATAATTCTATAACTATCAGAAAGTTATTTTGTAATTTGTCTTTGTGCTACAGCAATTGCTGTTTTCAAGCTTTTCATTTTTAAGTTTTATGTAAGTGCATTTGTAATTCTATAGCTCATTGTTCTCCTTGCTTGGTACAGTATAGCAGCAGGTAAAATGATAACATATTTTAAACAATGAAGATGACATTATTTATAAAAAATTCAAGTGTTCATAATATGTGGGTGTGTCTCATCTTTTCCTGGCAGCTGTATTTAGCTTTTCTCTCTCTTTAAAGGAGTTCATTCTAAGTTCACATTCTCGTGTCATGTTTGTCATCCTTATAAGTCTGATGTGTATAATTGTTTTGATGCTAAAATACTTTTTTACAGTTTCCACCTTAATGTGTAGAGACAACTATAAATAAGCCATTTGTAGGGATAACCATAAGCAATTCGTTTGCAGGCCGATTTCCCTGAAGCAAGTAAAAACTGTCACTTTCAACACATTAGCATTTTTTCCTTAAGCGGCCCATTGGAGCAACTCTCGATGAAAAACCTATATTACACACAATCATTAATTTTCACCTTATCGATTCACTTTGATGGCTCTAGTAAAAAATAAACAGCTTTAAACTCCTTGAGGACAATGCGAGCTACACAACACAGAGTCACCTAAAGATGGAAGAATGTCATATTAGCCTGATAAAGGACTGCAGAGATTGAATGCAGTGCCACAAATCAAAAGCATACAGGGTCTCCCAGGACACATGCCATTATTAGAAGAAAGCTTGGCTTGATTAATCAAGGCTAGAAAAAGAAAAGGCATGCACACGGAAGCGGACAAAGACATAATGCTAAAAATGAAAGAGACTGACCCTAATCTGCTATACAGTACTTTTTTATCTCCGTTGTAGAAACTTCTCTGTCTAAATCTGCAGTGGTTTATCTTGGCCGTTGCTCTCCGCAGGGAGTTCACATGAAAGGACAGATCAAGGGCTTCATCTACAATAGCAGTGCGGCGGAGGCAGATGGGTAGATAACTTACCTGTGTGGCCCGAGGAGAAGGGAAAAGAGGAGTCCCACATCAACATTGTCCAAGTCCAGAGAGGTGTTGCAAAGGATGTCAAGGATGAGGACATGGAAAAGAAACAGAGAAAAGTGCACATTTACAATAGTGCAGCTACATATACTCACTGATAAAGTACTTAGTTAAAGTGAAAAGAATGTTTTACAGTATGGCCAAAAATATATAGTCACTAAAAATGTATAGTCAATGTATAGTCAAAATGTATGGTCAATTCATCAACTAGTCAACTTTATGTCAAATAGTCAACTTTATGTCCCTCGACTGCACCAGTAATTTTAAACATCACACTAGAATTAAAATGTAGGCGAGAATGATTCTGATTTTCAGTCAAGGCTCATTCAACTGTTTGCGTGAGACAAAAAAAAGGAGATAAAATAATAACTAGTCAAAGGTTAAGCTCAGCTCTCTCCTAAAACAACTGAAAAACAAAAATTGTGGACTAAATTAAAGATTCAATAAGCTTCAAAACTGAAATCTCTTTTGAAAACAAACGTTGACATGACAACTGAGAGGCTTTAAAAAACATTAAATTAAAAAAAAAAAACATTCTCAAGTGCTGAATTTCATGTTTTTAGGTGCAAAGATGCGTTCTGTGTGATTGCTGCACTGCTGTGGTTTTTCTGTCTAGCTCCAGTGACTGGCACATATGCACTGACTGTATTTGCTGTCACAATACATAAACCAAACCATGACACCTGTACCATGATATTGTGGGACAAATACATATACCATTACACCCCTATTACAGTACACATATAAAATGTGAAATATTACTGTTTTTACTATATTTCTGATCAAAAAGATGTAGCCTTGATGAGTATAAAAGCATTAAAAAAGTTTATAAAAGTCCTAAAAATCCTACCAAACCTCAATCATTTAAATCATTTTTTAGGACAAATTAATTTTCTCTCAATTTTTTACCAAACATAAAAAGAATATTGGTTGTCTTGCAGCCTAAACAATCAATAGATTGCCCAATTGTAATGTAAGATGACTTTTATATAATAAGACAGTTTACATAATGGAACATTTAATGTTTATCATTTCCCAAGCATCTGCACTACTAATTTAAACATTTAATATATCATTATAAATGAAACCTTCAGCGGCTCACAAAGAGTGCCAAATGAAAGTAACTCAAACAGCAAGGTCAATGCATTATTGGGTAAAAAGTGTTTAGGAATGACAGAATAACAAAACTGAAAAGTGGTTATATATTGAAGACATAAAAAAAGTAATTTAGTAACCACTCAAAGTCTCAAAGCAAGGACAGATCTGGAGGCCTTTAGCATTTTTCCATACCCTCACAGAAGGTAATCATGCCTGAAGAGGGTATATGCTCACATAGTCCCTACTTAATTTTCTCTCAGTGATAACAGAACCATTGATTGAACACACACTCACTCACTAAAATCAATGGAGAGGTGAGAGACAGGCACACCTTCTAAATCCCTCATTCAGCTCTGATTTGCACCCTTGTAATGCTCTACATCTTCACCCACAGACACTTCTCTGGTCACTGACACTGCGCGTCTGCATATTCGCTATCATTTGTGCTGACGCTCCCTCTGATCATCTGCCCCGTGGCCTGTAATAGCGGCTAGAAATGATCACACACAGCAGCATATGATCAAAGGCCTGCAAGTGTGATATTGTCATGTATTATAAACATGATGCGCCTGTTCTGCTGCTCTTATTTGCTGTGATGTCGCTATCAAAACGTTCTACATAGCAGTGCTGGTGTTCGGCCAAGACATCTTTGTTCTGTGGTTGAGTTTAAAGAGTGAGTTTAAAGAGTGAGTTTAAAGTCAACACATTGTTGTTCCTAAGGTGAAAGATTAAGAAGTTAATACACTGAAAAAAAAATTTGGTAACCATTTGCTTCTGGTGTTTATAGGATCGGTCCTTCTCTGTTGACATCGGTTTGACAACTTCAGCCACAATTAGGCATGGGACGATAACCGGTTTTAAGGTTTACCGCGGTTTTGAAAAGTCAAGGTTTTAAAACCGTTAAAATGTTCTGTTATACCATTCCTAAGGTATTTGTAAGTTGTTGTTTTTTTGTTTGTTTGTATTTATTGAGTTTTTTTAGGGCAACAGTAGAAAAGGACCCTCCACATCACAAGTTACTGGTCAGTCCATGATTCAGGAAACATCTGAAAAACAAATCTCTTATAAACCAACATCCAGCATTCCAAAGAAAGAAAGAAAGAAAGATATCCAAAGATGCCTTTTCAAGTTGAAAAGAAATCTATGTTTTTGAAACTAATTAAGACAGCAGAAGTCAATGATTTATTTAAATTATTTAGCCTGACATTTATTGTTTCAAAATATTTTAAATGTTAAAAAATAAATACCATGTTCAATGGGGAAAAGGTTGTTGTTTTTTACCCAGACATTTAAAAAGAACATATTTTAGTGCAGTAATTACAATACCGTGATATCGTGGAACCGTGATATTTTTACCCAGGGTTACCATACCGTCAGAATTTTATACCAGCCCATGCCTAGCCACAATATTCTTAACCACACCCCCTTTACCATTAGCTTGCTATAAGGGGATGATGTGCAAAAAGAAAGTCCCACCTCCTACTCAATATTCTGTTTCAGTTGACAGTACACCAACATACTAAAATAAAAGTCTCAGCAACTTCTGTTTCACGTGGACTTTAAGAAGAGTTTTGAATTCTATTTAACATGTTATATCATTTAACTTCCAGTTGGGCTTGCATACGTATATGTCCCACAGTTAATTTAAAATTAATGTGTGCACATTTCTAGGGTTCACACCAACACAGTATATAGTATTATAGTAAATATTCTAGTGTTTTTAACCATACTATAGTAAAGTAGATTCATTAATCTGTTGTGGTAATTCTATGGTTGCTGTGGTAATATAATCACTATACAGTGGTCCCTCGCTGTAACGCGGTTCACCTTTCGCGGTCTCGCTGATTTTTATTTATTTTTTTTTGTGCAACTTGACTTTTTTTTTTTTTTTACAGCGCCACGCAGATGTAAACATCTGTTTCTAACAGGGTACGCACACCGGCGCCGCAAGTCGGCTGCTGTCTGTGGTGCCCATCTATGACTCAGGACACTGTTCATATATTTCTGCCGCGCCACAGAGCGCCATTTGATTAATTTAATTTTAAATAACATGCGAATGTGCGCGTCCGTGTTTACTTCCAACTGTCATGTGCGCGGCGCATCCTGTGTACGACCCCTTTAAGGATGGAGTCTTTGATCTTTGGTTTTATTCTATAATACTGAACTTATTTTTCTACAAAAGTTTGAACTTTGAGAGTGTTTAAACAAGAGAGAAAAGTGTGAAAATGTTAATGCCTGTCTGAGAAAAGTGTATAAAGTGCGTAGTGATGAGTTTTACAGCCTTAAAACATCTATAATAATTGTAAAAAATAAAGCTGTCTACTTCGTGGACCACTGTACCTACTAATATAAACAATTCACTCTATAATTTGTTTTTAATTGTTTTAATTGTATAAGTTTTATATATTATACTACAATATGCCACAGTTTATTGTAGTAAAAACTCAAATTTATTACAGCATTTATTACATTTTATCAGTTAACTATAGTCATGAACAATGGTCAAATGTACAATACTTGCACCTATTCAATAGGATTAATGTAAACACATTAATGTAAACTTTATTAATTATTGTTTTATGTTCAAATGGTATATGTAACGATTGGCAGAGTGTGGTTGTTTGTGAAGCATACATCGCCAGCTCAGAATCGACTCAAGAGAGAATTGTAATGCATTCAGAAAATTTCGGAAGCGGTGCGAAATAATTTCTCAATTCACAATGCATCAGTTTATTGTCCCCACCTGCTGATGTTAGTCTATATTTATAGTGTAGGAGGGGGGACACTTCAGATTTTAGAGGGCATTTAATTAGTCAGAGAGTAAATTGTTTAGCTTTCAGATAACCTTAAGAAGTACTTATTATCCATGTGTCTAAATCCTTTTTGACAATTGTTAAAACTGAAAAACTTCTGTCTGCAGCCTCCACCCTCAGATCTCAAGCTTGATACAACACTGATCATTTTGGAGCCATCATTCAATCAGGACTGTCATTATGTCATTTTCAGCCACTGCCTCAAAAAGTGTATCTCAAAACACCAATTTATCTGAGCTTTAGCTACTGAGGTAAATATGAAAGCTAACAGATTTCAGATTTTTGCTGAGACTTCCATAGTCTCTGTGCTTTCCCTTGAGCCAGCATAAATAGTTAGTAGGACAGATGTATAGTCAATACGACAGATGTGTTTGTGTTTCATATAATGACTGACAGATTCAAACAGCTGATCCACAGTATAAATGTTGGTGTGTGCATTGGAGGTGCGGGATTCAGTAAAGGCCCCTTTGGCTCATTTTGTTCCAGCAGAATCTCATGAGACCCTAAAAAGTCAGACAGCAGGGATTTAACCATCCCTCAGAAGACAGGAGACTGCTAAACTGCTTTCTACTGCATAAGAAAGCGAAAGCCCTCATGGGAGGAGAGGCCTGCCAACCTGAGTGCGTATGTGTGTGTGTGTGTGTGCGTGTGTGTGTGTGTGCGTGTGCGTGTGCGTGTGCGTGCGTGTGTGCGCGTGTGTGCGCGTGTGTGCGCGTGTGTGCGCGTATGTATGTGCGTGTGTGAGAGAGAGAGCAAGGGTAGAAGTCAAAGACAGAAGGAGGTAGAGCAAAACAGAGAGAGCAAGGTATTAGGGAGAATTTGAAGAAAATGTAGGTTTAGGAGCCGTTCCATCTGCTCAGGCATATGCGATGGTGGACTGGCTATGCTGCTGGCAAAGCATAAAACTAAATTTTACCAATTAGGCTTTATCAACATTTTATACTACAGTTCGGTACTGAAATGTGTGAATCAGACTGTGAGGACCACCTGTGTTTCTAAGAGTTTGTCTAGTTTTAATTAAACACAGCAGTTATTTAAGGTCCCACTGCTTGCTTGAAAATAACAGGCATGTTTGTTGTGAGCAAACTGATCAAAATTCAAAATGGCCTGGCCTTGATGGCAGATGCCTGCAACTTTCTGTAGGCCAGAATAAAATAAATCAGTACATTTTGAATAATGTCGGGCAAAAAAAATTATTCTATTGACTGCTGATCAAAAATGGTTAGGTAATGGTATACAGTATATGTTTGGCAAGTAATGTATGGCAAGTAACATGGCTCCATAATTTTATTTGTTCTCTACATTTCTCAAGTACAACAAGTGTTATTAAACCTATATAAATCAATATATATATATATATATATATATACCGATTATATGAGAAGAAGTCTCTAAATCTTTCAGAGCTATAATACAATATGGTCTGTTGAAATTCTTGATTCTGCTGGAAAGTGTGCAATAAAATAGTTTAAGGCATAGGTAGTTTCAGTTAGTTTTGATTACAGTTTGAAATGAATGCACTTCCCTCAAACATTGGTAGTAACCATAGTAACTCAGTGAAAGTTGCCCAAGCCTTCGTTCCTCTGTGTGATCTTATGAACACCAACATGTGCTGCACCAGGGAGCTGATGGCATTAACCAACTTACTGTACAAATATACTAATATTTATAAAATATTTAAATAAAGAGGTAGCTAATAATGTTACTATGAGCTATTAGATATGCCAGTGTCAATTACACACAATCTCGTACACTCCCTCTCCGTCATCTGCCTGTGACTGATGGACTAGGAGAGCTGACAAAAATTCTAAACTAGAGCAAAACAAGATTAACTTGTCTATAACTTATCAAATGACCACCGAATAAGTGGGATAATCAATGGCTTGCAATAATTCTTTGTCTCCGTGTTGTGCATTTAAAATTCTTTAATGCACATCAATCTGTTGATTATTCCTTACTTTTTACACGGCTCTTGGAATACTTGATTCCAAAAAATGTTATTCGCAGATAACAACCGCTGAAACTAATAACACAGCTTCATCCAGGCTCTTCGACCCATGTGTATATGTGTATATGTGTATATATATATATATATATATATACAGATTATATGAGAAGAAGTCTCTAAATCTTTCAGAGCTATAATACAAT
>CAIGQV010016547.1:18072785-18088610 GCA_903798115.1 Danio jaintianensis | reverse complement strand
TATATAATGCTTTTTTGTATATATACTCAGGACAAGAAGAACATTGGCATTTTATTGAACATAAAATTATTTATTGAACATTTTAATAATCATACATTTTCAAAACATTTAAAATGGTATGAATTAACCACTTTACTGATGTAAAATACATATACATAAAGTAATGTTTCCTCATGAGATTGTGATGACTCGTTCAACCGCGCACACACCTCATGAATTCAACCCAGCAGCTCCTGAACTTTTTTGACGTTTAAAAATGATTGGGAGCTGGTGAGATGCTTGGCTCGGTTCATGAATTCCTTTACATGGTACAAGCTATGAGCATTAATGATTTCCATTGAAAGAATCCGAGCTAATAAGACCGTGTACTCCCAACTTTAGGGACACACAGTGAATACACATGGAGATGGTGACTAAATATGGGACAGGTGACACTGAAGAGAAGAACTGATGAGCTAATGGTGGCGGGAAGAGAATAAAAGGAAAAACTAGGTCAAACTAAACCCAGCAACATTAAGGATATAACTGTGGCAGTTGGATTGCTCGCTTTCTGTTTGGTTTGTTAAAGTTAAAACATCTTTAGATCATATCGTTTTCCTTTTCTCAACCAGAGGCGGTTACCCATTTGGGTTAATTTTTTTTCCATTATGAGTATTACTTTTCATCCTCAACAAAATAATATAATCCTTTTAATCATCCTTGCACTACAATATCACTTTAAAACTCATTGTACTTCATGATCAATCTTCCCACACTTGGTGTTTAAAGCAGGTACAAACTCACACCCATGAATGCATGATGAAAGCATGAGAACATCAAAAGTCTTTTCTTTTTAATCTGCTTATTTTTCTTCTTCCTTAACACATTTCCATCAGCCGCCAAACAGAAAACGAGGATTAGAGATAAGAGTGGAGTGCTTCAGTTCAAACCCGCTCTGATTCACAATTTCAGATTCACATGCTTCAAAGTCTTTCTAGGTCACAGGAAGAAATGAAAGATGATTTGATAAAGGTGCGACGTGCGAATGGGATTCACCGACTGGTCATTATCCATACGCAATGTCTTATTCATTCAGATCGCCCGAGACAATGACAGCAGAAATTACAAGGAGAGGAGAGCAGTGTGTGAAATAGCTGCATTATTGATGTGTCAAGCGTTTGTTATTGTGCCACCTCCAGACAGAGTCATTACAGCTGTTCCCACCCTGTCAAAATAACAATCCGAGTGAGATATCCCACAACACACACACACACAGGAAGAGAGAGAGAGTGACCTTTAAAAAAAAACATTCTCTAACATTCATCTCGCAAACATGCCTGCACTACACATCTGACATGCACAAATAGTTTGCAGACACTGCAGCTGCACACTGAATGTGCAATGCAACATTTGTTATGTCATGTGTGAGTGTAATATCCTCATCTGCTGACACTAGATGGCGTAGCTTGGGAGTTTTTTTTTATTTGATTTATTTATTTATTTTTTTACCACAGCCACGGCTTGTGGATTGTAATGAATAAATGTACTTTTGTTCAGCACACGCAATGGCAGATTTGATATACTGCAAAATAACGTGTATGTGCAATTAATACTTTCTATAGGATGCTATAAATCTTTTGCACAGCACAAATTCATACTTTCTATGCGAAGACATGTGTATACTGTATGGTTTAGCCAAAACTAGAACCAAATTTAACAAAGTCATTTAAAATCACAGTACAAAGATTTGTATACCCCAATGAATGTTATAGAAAATATAAAATAAATTGGCTGAGCAGAGACAGAGAAGCTGTATTCAACTAAGAAATAATCACTCTGTTTTGTTTTGCATCTTTAACATACACTGTTAGAACTTTGGATTGCAAAACTAATTATTTGGGCTCAAAATGCTCAATCGAAACTCATTTATTAAAGTAATAACAGTGAGTAAGAATGATCGCAAATGTGATATTGATTTTATACATCAGCTGAACAACAGCAGAAAAGTTAATATTGATATAGATATGTTGTAGACTACATATTGTGTTTTCTTTGTTTTACAATGAATATAGTTCTGAAAAAACTCTGTGTATTTCAGTGCAGCACTGTTTCATCGTATTTATTTTGTTGTTGTTGTTGTTGTTGAACAAACCTGTTTAGTAAGCTTTGTTTGTCCTCGATGCACATCATAAAAGTCATCTGATTTGTGCCTCAACGGGTGATGTGATTGGCTAACTGGACTAATCAGAGAATTGATCTCCTTGCACCACAACTCAAAGGTTGTTTTAATACGTCTGTTTTAATAATTCTGAGCAAAAGTTCATCCTTGAAATGATTTTGTATAGTTACCTGACTGCAAAAGATAACATGACAGAGTTTGTTATTGCATGTGTCATCTGCCGCTCCGAGGTGCGACTCATGTACAAAGGAGGGAAAAGAGCTCGATGGGTTTCTCTGCTTGAAGAAAGATAATTTTTTATTATTAATATACCACATCATAGTTGAGTTCTGCTGCTGTCCATGTCCATTCCTTTGACCACAGTGTGCCATCTTGTAATGGCTACCCACAGCAAGAAAACACAGCACGAAACTTAAATGTCAAGCTGGTTTCTTGAACATGACAATAGACTAAACTCAAATGGCCTCCACAGTCACCAAATCTCAAATATTGCACCTTCAAAATGTGCTGGAACTGAAGATTCACATCACGGATACAGCCAACAAATCTGCAGTAACTCTGTGCTTCTGTCATATCAATATTGGACCAAAAATCACTGAGAAAAGCACCTTATATATGCCACAAAGAATAAGGCAAAAATCACACAACATAGTTTAATAGTGGCCACATCTGTCAAGCTTTGAATCACTTCTCTTTTTTTAAATTGTTCCTCGTCACCTGAAAACCTCTGCTCTGACACAAATGATGAAGCTCCTGCTGTTCATCATTCCTCAAAACTTCAGTCTTCACCAGCAGATGTGAACACACTCATCCCTGAGTGACTCATGATGATTAGCATCATCAGGAGAATAACAACAGCCATTTGATTACATCTGTGACTTCAACAGCCTGTTTCTAAAAGTGCTATTATTTGGCTGCCTGTAAAGCCATTACCCACTTATCCCATAATGCCGCCAGTCAGTGGTTTGGTCATTGGGGTTGTGTGTGACAAAGGAAAGTGCGAAAAGCAAAGTGCAAACGTACAAATAAACAATAAATCTAAAAACAAAATGTACACACACACATGCATACAAATACATACAGAAAATTAGACCCTAATAAAAAAAGGGGGGGAAACAACTCTATAACTATCCAGCACAATAGTTTTTCTTATTTTTTTAAATATAGTCTATATATACTCTTTTCCACTCTCCTGATTTCTGTGTAAGGTCCATTAATTCAGACATTAGCTTTGATGAGGCATTGTTCATCCCTCAAAGTGAGGTTAGACAGCTTATCTATAATAAATCAAATATGGTCATGAAGTGAATCGATAAAGCTAAAACATGCGATGAAAGGATTATGCTTCTCTGTTGGTAGTCACTTATCTGCTAAATCAAAAATGTAAAATTAAATACATCTCCCACTGAACAAAAAAAGTACAGTCCATGAGTGAAACAGCAGCTCCATATTTGAGCTTGCTCCAGTCTTAAGGAAGTTTACAAATGAGTCTCGAGTCTAGGTTATTTTTTTCGAGATATAAAATGCTCTGAAAACAACTCAAGGCCCTTTTACACTGACTGAACACTAAAAGCAAAACAACACAGCAACTGTAAACATTTGCAGCCAAACTCTTCACATTAAGCAGCACACAGATTCTCATCTCTTTCAAGAGGTCTGCGAAAAGAATACACAACAAATGAAGAGTACATGCTAAACCCAATCATATCTACTATACTTAGAGATCTCTATACTTCGAGATGCAATACTTGCAGATGTCACATATTTTAAGTACAAACATCACTAAAATATAGAACAGTGATCCTCAACTGGCTTGTCTGTGGGAATCACGTTATCCCATGTTCATTAAGTCACCCCCCCCCCCCCTTGACATACATCAACTGGAAGAATATTACTAATAGTCTCAAACTAGGTTTTTGTTAATACTATAAAATCAGCAAAATGGTATGATAAAACGGTATGGTAAATGGTATGATAAAATGCCAATTGCTTTTGCTTTTTGCTTCTTTTTTGAAAAAAATATGTACAGGTACAAGTACAGTGGATTTACTTTAGATCAGAGACATTTTATATCACAGCAAAAAAAAAAGTTGTGTTTGTATTACTTCCATTTGTTATGTAAAATGAATATGGCTAGCATTGGGGTTTTTTCAGACAGTGTTTATAACACAGTAGGCCTACATATTTATATTTATACCTGGTTAGATGAATCACAGCCTACACTCAGCCTCTGTCATTACATCAGATTTTTTATGCATGTAGCCTACATTCAAAACCTCTCCATCATATTTTCTGGGCTCTGGAATGAGCTCAGTGACCTGTTCTTTTATTGGTTACTAAGACTCTTCAGTAATTGGTTAAAGCCACTCACAAAAAGATAAAGTATATTTATCTTGAGTAGACTGGTGTTCTTTGAGGTGCAGTGCTCCTGAAAGAGTAAGTACTTTGTGTGTGTGAGCACTAGTTGTGCGCTGCATCCCTGCCACAAGCAAACGTTGTGTTTTACTGCTTTCTGCATTTGTCCTAATGTAAACAGACTACAAGACCCTTGTGACTGCCATACTCAGTCAGAAACATCCAGTGTTTTTCTTACCCAGATGTATCATGTCCGAGAGAAGTGGAAACAGTTTCACACACATCTTTCATAATTCAAATTGTGCATCACAAAAGCATTACGCGACCCACCAGAAAGCTTCTGCGACGCACTTTTGGGTCACGAACTAGCCAACTGGAAAACACTGATAGGAGACACACTGTCATTTTATACTGGAATTCACAGATGGTGGTAGTAGTGTGATTCTAAAGAAATAAAGGTATAATAATAAGTGCCGCCACTTCGGTCTCATAATGCAATTCATAATCGTAAATAAACAGAAAACCCTTGTGAATCACAAAATATGGAAACCTTTAACGGATATATTTTATAGTGTAGTAGTAGTAGTAGTAGAATAAATAACATGTTGTCAGGTTTAATATACAAACATATCTTATTTGTTTCAGCGTGGGCGAGAAATACAAAAAAAAAAAATAAGCAGCACATAAAAAATATATTTTTGTTGCAGGGTAAATGTTCGCACTCATGTGTAAGGATACACGGAGGATGCATTGTGCCGTTTTAACCTCTTGTCATGCAAGAATAACATGCTTGGGGTGAGCAGGCCTTCGGAGTCATAGTAAGTTAAAGTGAAAGCTTTGAAAGTTCCTGGCTTTCACCCAAAGAACTTTGTTATGTGAAGCACACAAGAGTGCAATGCATAATGGATGCGTCTGATTTCACAAGGACAGGAGGGCTCTCTAATTAAGATGTTTGTTGTTGTGGCTTTGTGAGGAGGGGCTGGTTTTGTTCAGCTGACACGCTAAAGACACGCTGGAATTAACAACAGCTGCTGCAAGACAATGAGAAGTGAGAGGAAACACGCACACACACATACACACACACACACGCACACACACTCAACTAAAACACACATTCACATCTGGCTTTTTACTTACCTAGACTAACAGCAGCGATAACCATAAAGCACAATACAAAATCAGAGGTGTCTGTATTTTCTTATTAAATACATTATGCAGCTAAAAAAATATTGTCATCTTTGTTTTTGTTTAGTTTTTTTGGTCACTGTTAAATTGTTTGCTGCAATTGTTTCAAATTAGTTAAAAATGTATGAGTTCTGAATATTCAAAAGAGAGAAAACCTTTTTTTTTTACCATACCTCAAAATAGTAGTATTCATTATTTCATTTTAGTAGAACTGTCAATTTTTATATTGTTCTACAACAACGTGTTTTTGATGAGCGGGGCAACAGGTCTCTCACATGCACCACACTCTTCACAATTTTAATTGCAATTTAATTGAAATGTTGACGAGACTAATTAATGTGGTTTGATCGCGTAAACATCACATTAACTCAAATCTTTAAGGTTAAGTGCTAGTTAGCACAAGCACATACAAATAGAATAAAATACACTTGCATGTACACGGTAGCCAAGCAACATGTGGTATACCGTACAGAGTCTTAATGTTTTTCAGCTTTACCACAAAAGTATCTAAAGCTTTAAAATAACATGACCCCCTATAAATCCCAACAGAGTATTAAATGATAACATTTTTGTATCCTCATTATAATTCTGTGTAAAATAACAGGTACTGACCTAATATTTCAACATTTGTTTACCTTATACAGTGTGGCACAAAGAATGTCAGGAAACAAAAAAATTAGCTTAAAATCAATTTTAATTTTACATGAATGTCTTCTATTTGTAAGTACAAAGAATATGCATTATTATTTAAATGAAATCATTTAATTTCATTTAACTAATTTCACTGTTTGGTTTCACCGTTCATGTGTCCTCACATCTTGGTCCAGTGTTGTCATTGTTAAGATTTATTTTTATTGTGCAGCGCTTATTCTTAGCTTTTCTGTGTTCATTAAATTCCCCTTGGGTCCAATTGCCTGCTTCATGAATCTCTGTGCACATCTGGCAAACATTTATTTGAACGTCTTAAAATGGCAAAAGTTGAGGGTCGGGCTTACAATAAACTCAATATAAGATCAACGGAGGTCAAATGAGGTTTACAAAATTATTCATTTTAAATGTATAAACTGCTCAGTTCACTAAGAAAAAAGACAAGCCAATTCACTACACTGTAAAAAAAAATTCTTGCCGAATCAAATGAACTTTTCTAGTCGACTAAAATATAAAGTTAAACGTTGTATAACTTTTAAAAAAAAAATTCAACCTGATTAACTTATTAAAATAAGTTAAAGCAACATAAAAAAAAAAAATGTTGTCTTGACTTTTTGTCATTACATTTTTTACAAATTATTTTACTGATTTATTAAACAATTTTTTTACTGTACACTGTAAAAATTATTCGTAAAAAATGTAATAACTTATTTTGATTATGGGCCAAAAATAATAATAATTACTAGGGTGATTAACAATTAATGAAGACTCACTTCCACACAGTTCCTTGCACAATTATATATAATCACTTCAACACACTTTTACCACAATTTGTAAATTAATATATGTATTTAATGTTTCACACAACTGGCTCTATTTCTATGGCTTTTAGTAAAAATGCCTGGTAGCTCACCTGGTACCGCACTGAGCTTTTGATGTAAAGTTGGATATGAGTGTATGTTAAAATATTTAGTTTGACAAAAAGGCGATTTCAAACAAAAAGTGTAAAAGCAGAAACAGATAAACATAAATCTTGCAGTGTTTTATTCTGCTGCTTCATGCATGTTCAATCATCAAATGGCTGATTAATGCATTATAATCTATTACATAAAAAAAAGATTAATTGGATTTACTATTTTTTTTTAAGGTAAGTGGTTGTAAACAATTTATATGGGCTGAATTTAAACAAACAGATTAAGTCTAACATTACTAAATTTAATTTGTTTGTTTAAATTCAGCCCATATAAATTGTTTGCAACCACTTACCTTAAAAAATTTAGTAAATCCAATTAATCTTTTTTTTTTTTTATGTAGTAGATTATAATGCATTAATCAGCCATTTGATTTTTGAACATGCATGAAGCAGCAGAATAAAACACTGCAAGATTTATGTTTATCTGTTTCTGCTTTTACAATTTTTGTTTGAAATCGCCTGCAATGTTTTTTTCTTTTTTTTTTTCTTGCTTTTTTTTCATACTATTTATTTTTGCTTGCTTGTTTTATTCCATGTAAGTGTGCGGTAACTGTCTTGCGTCTGTACAACAGGTACAAGCTGCTAAAAGATGGCAGTAAGTTCACACTCACCATTTGCTGTCTAGCTGTGAACAAAACACCTCACACTCCATGTCCAATCTGTTCACTGTTAGAAGACATTTCCACTAACAACACACACGCATGCAAACATACTGTAAATACAATGTTCCTCACAAGTGCCATCTCTCAGACACATGCAATGTGCAATATGGTATACCAACATGTTTGTTTTCAAACATTTAAGTCATGAGTTCCCCAATAAATCAATTTAAATAAATTTCACTTTCATTTATTCCTCAAATGTTTACATGTACAGACATAGCCAGCATTACGTTAACTCTTTTACAGAAATATTGTGACATTCAAAAAAGAGAACTCATGTATTATCATCATATTATGCAGTGCTGTTACCCAAGTAGTTACCTAGCTGGGCACAATTCTCAGGTGTTGTGTAATATCATTGCCACTGCTAAAGCCACGGTGGAATGTGAAACCTAAAAGTGGAGTGTTCCTTTAAATATTTAAACCAAAGGACCAACATTTGACCACACAGTTGTGCTGGAGGTCAAATTCTCAGCATCCATGAAAATGTGTGTTTAGAAAATCTATTTATATTGGCCCCTCCGTCAGTTCAAATCATGGCAACTGGTGTTTGTCAGGGCTCCACATCAAGAAACTTTGCCAATAAGATGATCCGCCCTGGAAAACATTCAGCATCAGCTTGAAAAAAGGAAAATTGATTCAAAGGAGCTTTACATCTATGTCAAAAAACTGTAAAACAGTCAACTGCAAGAGTCATATTAAAACAAGCCAAAGCCAGTCTATTCTACAATAAAGAATGAAATTAGTTTTGTTTATAGCAGCAATTAAGCTTATGTTTTCAATTAGACTTTTTTTAAATGTTCTTCACAGAGAGATCGTACAAATGTCCAGACAGCAAGACTGAAATACGACTTGTGCTTCTGAACTGATCATCAAATCATTAGGTCTGAATAACTGTGTTCAAACCTACCCCAACACAACCTAACCTAAAGAGATTGTCTAAATGAGAGGTGGTGTTTCACAGAGAATAAGTGGAAAACATCAGAGTTTTTTCTTCCTTTGTTTTTTTTTTTTAAAGAGACATACTGTACAAAGAGCATGCAAGAGCAGTGGCTAATGGCTAGATAAAGATGAGCAATCTATTCACTCCGCCAGGTTATTCTAAACAATAACCTTCAACGCAAACCCTGAGAAAATAGTTTATTGTATCATTCGTGCTTTGGTTTATTACAAATAAACATTCATATACATCCTCACACACAATGTTTTGCCTCTTACTCATTCACTCTCACACACACACACATAACACAGCATGCATTGAAGACTTTTACCAGACATTATTTTATGCTGCATTTGTTATTGATTGTATGTCCATCATGTGTGTTTTTAGAAGACTAACGTCATACTTTATATTTAAATTATAACACCTTCAAATCTCCACTAAAACAGTAATAAAAATGAATGAATGAATGAATGAATGAATGAATGAATGAATGAATGAATGAATGAATGAATGAATGAATGAAAATGCATGGTTCCTATATTCCGAATTTCTATATTCCTGGAACATCACCTTAACAGGGCCACATATTAATAGCAGAAACTTTTACTACTGGGCTCTGGTTCTATTTTAAACACCTGCATCGCAGATTGCTCAATGTTTTCTATTATGTTATCTCTGTCAGCTTTAGATTTTCTACATTAAAGAACATGAGCCACCATATGCAAAGGTTCAATTTAATGAAATTGAAATTTCGCATAGCCTGAAAATTGAATAAATAAGGTTTCCATTGATGTGTGGTTTGTTAGGATAACTATTTAACTATTTGAAAATCTGGTGTCTGAGGGTTTAAAAATTTTACTAAATATTAAGAAAATCACCTTTGGAGTTGTACAAACTACATTCTTGGCAATGTATAGGTCTATTACTAAAAGAAAAAATATGTTTTTATTTTCATTATTTTTTTTAATAGTCATTTTAATGATTTTTGGCATAAAAGAAAAGTCGATCATTTTGACTCATACAATGTATTGTTGCATGTTCCTAAAAATATGCAACTTAAAACCAGTGCCCAGGGTCAAATTTATTAAAATAATAAATTTTTTAAGTATTTCAGAAAGTATTTTCAAAAGTCTTTCACAACTTTATTTTGCACTTTTGAGTTAGTGTCTGTAAATGAAACAAATAGTTCACAAAAAAACCTAAAAGTTAAAAAACCTAAAAACCTTTTTGAGTTTCTGTCTTCTGTTGAACAAAAAAGAAGATATTTTGAAGAAAGCTGAAACCTGTAACCACTGATTTCCATTAAAAAAAAAATAATACTATGGAAGTTAATGGTGACAGATTTCCAACATTTTTCTAAATATCTTCTTTTGGGTTTAACAAAAGAAAGAAACTCATAAAGGTTTAAAACAAGTAAAAGGTGAGTAAATGATGACAGAAGTTTCATTTTTGGGTGAACCATCCCTTTAATGTATGACACTAATAGCACAACAGTACCACTAATTGTCACAGAACTCCTGCTGTTTCGCTGACTAGCTCAGTTGTGTTTTTCAGTGAGCACTTTTCTGCTTTGTTAAGGGCACTGTGCTGAGGTCAGACACACAGACACACAGCCACACGAATGTCATAATCTTTAGTGTTTCAATACTTGTACCCTGAAAGCACAGCTGCTCTCCTGTCAGTGACTCATATCTGAGTCATGACTGTTCACCCCCTGTAACCGAAAACTGAAAAAAAGAAAAAAAAAAAAAAAAAAAAAAAAGCCATTTTCTTTTTAGTGCGTTGACTATAAAATGGTGTCTAGCAGAGCCTTAAAAGGTATTTTGCATAAGCCCGTGCCATTGTACTGAAACTGCTTACCAAAGAGATTTGAATCACTATAATCACAAAACAACATACACTTTCCTTCTATTTTTATTTTGACTTTTCAGTTTGAGTTTGCATGGCTAGTTTTTTGTATGATTTTTGCTTGAGTTTACACCTGTTCTTGTTTTTTTATTCTCTGTGCATTTAAGCACTTCTTTCTTTCTGTTCAGATTTCAGTGTTGCCTTTGCTTTATTTGAAGTGCACTGTGAGGTTGTTCTTGTTCGTTGAAGACATTTTATACATCATTCATTCCACACAATATGTAGTTAAATTATTAATCAGCTAAAAGATTTATTAATAATGTCATTTTGTCTCATTTTTCTGAGTATTGAGGTCTTAATATGTCAAAAAGTATTAATACTTGTAAATAATACCATTTAGTAGGATAATGTAAAGTAGTGCTGTCTTTTTTTAGTCCTTTAGCTGTCACTGTCCCGCCACCGGGACGCTTAAGTTTACATAAGGTTTTTGCAATTAAATCATAATCAAATTGTGAAAAAGTGTATCCTTGAGAAGATCTAAGTCTTTTAAATAAACACTTTAGCACTGTTTGTTTGGGGTTTTTTTGTTAAATGGAGTAATACATTAAAGCACATTTTCTGTCACCCTACAACCTGTGGCACCATCTATGGTTTTGCTTAAACTATAATATTGTAGTCTAAACAAAACTATAATGACAAACTATATATAATTTGTGTTGTGACCATCCTTAATCAAAATTCCACATTAGTCACATCTTGGGTCTGCTGAGGGGTTTAGACACTTTCTTAGTTATTGTACATGGAATGACAAGTCTTCATTTGTTGTTTATTGTATAGTTAATTTGTAGATAATTTGAACACAAAAAAAGCTGATATCAAATGAACAAAATCAAACAACTTTGGCCACCAAACAGACTGAAGGTAAGGTCTAAAGACCATTGCTCCCAGCAGGCCCTTCTCTTTTACCTTTAAATAAAAGTAAACAAATGGCTCCTAAAATTTGAAAGCTTAAAATTTCTACAGTAGTTTACATATCTAGCAACTATAAATATATCTGATTTTTGATAAATATTACTGAGCAACAGTTATTTATCAATTTGCAACAAGGATACTCGTCTGAGTTGTAAAGCATTGCTTTGCTACAGCAATCCGCATGTAAAAAGTGAGGGTGACAGTTAAGGCGTAAACGTTTTCTTATATTTATATTTTACTTATATTTTAAGTTTCCATTTTTCCATTCCATTTTTTGAAAAAAAAAAAAAAACATAGATAAGTAACAAAAAACACAAATAAGAATGATAATATAAGTATAAAACAAACATAAATTATGATGCCATACATGTAAACAACATGTATACATATTATTAAGCAAAAAAAGAATAATTTAAAGTAAAACTAAACTAATGATTGGTGTGAAATGCACTTTACATAAATTCTTGTTTCTATTAATCCTAATGTGTGGTGCTTTGTGCAGGCTCTCTTTAATTTATCATTTAAGACACTTTTTTATAATAACGGCCAGAGTGCAATATGTTCCACAAGATATATGTATTTTTCTTGGAATAGTATTTTACCTATGTTCTTTCAAAAAGGCTACTACTTTTGCAGAAAATGTTTAGAATTGTATCTTATTCAACAGTTTACAGTTCCAAAATGAACATAAAACATTTGGTACCATGAAGATATCATAAATCTGACTTGCACTCAAAGTCATATCAATTTCCTATTTGAATGGTTACAATCCAAAGACTAATGTAACAATTCAAAGGCACAGTAATGTTCGGCTAGCATTAATTTTGTTCTTGGTCTGGCAGTGTGTGCTTTTTCTGAAAGTCACGTTCCTGCCTGAGGGCTTTTACGACTCTATCAGACTATTGGGTCTTCAGTAGAAGTGCATGTAAAACATTGAGGCTAATGGGCTCTGAAAGACATGGGAGTGAGCGGAGCTGCTGTCTTTGTGGAGGAGGTTGACAATCTGACCTTTGCATGATAATGCTCCGAATTCAAGTGATTATCAATGTGTTTCCTCCAGGAGCCATTTTCAGCTTTATATAAATTTGCATGTTTCCTTAACACTTTCAATTTCCTCTCACCGTCTCTACTTGAATAGTTTTTGGTTCTCTTTCTTTTTTCTTAAAAACCCTATGAAATCAGATTTGGAGCTTACAGCCATACCACTCTGAGCAGCCAATCTTGTCTGATCTCAGAAGTTAGCAAGGTCAGACAGTGTTTCTCAAACAACAACGTAACTTGTGGCTGAACTACCATAGTGTGAAGCAGCGAGTGTTTCCAGAAACCATAATTGCTGCAGATCCATTGTTTTACCACGTTAGATAAAATGTGAAAATATCTGCATTAACAATTAACATTAACACCATTTTTACTGCTACACACACATACACCATGGATTTTCTTTTTGTACATTATGAGTTTTGATAATAAACATTTATTTGCTTGCCTCTTTCCATCTTTTTCCCTGCATTCTTAATAAGCACATAAATGACACATATTTCCTTTCTTCAAAAAGATTTTTTGAAATATTCCATATTCTATTATACTATTGTAAACAACACATACAATTATATAAATAAATGTAAAAAAAATTCTGTATGAGAAAATGAACTATGAATGAGATTATGAACTATTTTTATAATTTTAAATCAAATAGATACAGAAATGTTGCGTATATACAGATGCATTTTTAATATAATTTTTTAAATATATATATTTTTATGTAAATTAATATAATATTATTCACTTGTAAATTTTACACTTGTAGATTTCTTCTCAAGCCACCCACCCAGCCGCATTCAAAATGACATAAATGTTATTTAAGTGCACTACGAAGAGAGCACAATTGTCAATATGAAGATCATTAAACTGAACTGTGACAAAAAATACTTTGAAAGCAAATTACATAAAATGTGACAACTTTAAGATTGGGACGATGGATTTGGAAATCACCAACTGCTGAACTATGTTGGTAACAATGGTCCTTGCTAGTTGGCTTACAGTGGTTTTGGGAAATGACCCCCTGGTAAGTACTTGGATGGGAAAACTAATTTAAAGTTTTGTGACTTTATAAATGTGTCACCTAAATGCTAGTGTGCCAATAAAAGTGGAAAAATATCACTTTAATTTGCTTTATCCACCATTATGACTAACTGTATAGTTGAGTAAAGAGTCTCAGGCACAATTATTTCACAAAATTTGGAACCTAACGGTAATATTAATGAAAGCAATTATATTCCAGAACGATTAAGAAATGCAATAACACACAAATGACCCCAAACTAAAAGGTGGAGCGGTTCATTTAGCACAGTTCTTGGCTTTAACTTGTCCATCCAAGACAGAACAGAAGCCAGACGCTGAAGAGCGGCCAAACTGATGACAAAGAAGACAGCCAATAAAATCAACCCTGTTTACTCCAAAAGCTCAGCAATTACAGAGCCACAACAACTTACTCTGTGGCATACGACGTGACTGAGCACAAACGAATAGACAAGGGCAGCAGGATGAAGAGACCGAGAACGGGAAGAAGCGACAGAGGAAATTACAGAAAGATAAATTGGATAGCGAGTTGGATAGTGAGAAGAGAGAGAGAGAAAGAGAGGGAAAAAATACAGGACAGAGTAAAGCCAATATTAAAATGATGGTTGTTAATATTAAGTCAGTCATCATCTTCATGGTTATTTTCATATATGGTCGATGATTGATACATATCTTATATCAAGATTTAATTTATTAAACAGGACAAAAATTTGTGTGAGGTCACAATTCTATAAAACATGGGAGTGTGAAATATTGTTAAATACTGCTGATATTAGTATAAAGTTCTGTGCATGACCTACTGACAATGTGCAGATTTTGCAGATAATTTCTGTAATTACTAATGCAATCTACCAAGAGCAGGGCAATTTTTGTCACAAACAAGCAGATAATCAGGTATGTGTTATATACTTAGAAAATAAATTGGTTATGCTGTTTTCTGAGTGTTTAATAATAACACAATAACAATACAAAGACTACTGCAAAGTTAAGTGTCATCCAGGGGCGATTATGAGGTTATAAATAAATAAACAAATATGTATATTACATTTAATAATTTAATAGCAATACCCTAATATGGTAGGGTTGTATGCTGAACTAGCAGTATTCCACTGTATTTTATAGATAGGCATAGCCATTTGAGTTCTGAATGAGCCAAATAAGCTCAACACACCTGTTTACTGTAGTAAAAAACTTTTTCTATATTCGAGTACATTTTTGTTTCCATGTATTAAATAAATAAAACTGCCACTTATCTAATTAAATGGCATTAATATAAATATGTTTATTTTAAACCTACTGGCTAATTCACATAATTCACAATCTGAATCATAATAATAAGTATTTTTATAGTTTTTATAGTTAACATATAGTTTTTTATACAAGACAACACATGATGTTTTTATCTCTGTCAGTGACTCTGACAGTTAAAATGAGTACATTAAGTGGTTCTGTCACTGTGTTTAATCCTTTCTGCGCATGACTGTATGGTATAGTCAACACCACATTCACTATAATGTGTTTTATATTGGTAGTTCATTTTGAAATAAAAAGTAAAACGTTCGTTAAGAGTTACATTTTCGCTGAAGGAAACAGCTGTTTTTAGCACCGGCGAAACAGTGGATGGGAAACCCGATTGCTCCTCCATGACATTGGGGTACAAGTAATACAAGTGTATCTATAGCAAAGAACTGCAATTAAGCTTTTATAACAATTTAGCGATAAGCACATACCTTGTTCTCTCGCTCTGCACAGCTGTGGTTTGCTGATCAAATGAAAAACGAAAGACGGGGGAGGAGCTTCTGTTTTCATATCAAATTTAAAGGGGACTGAGGCGATAACTTAGTGTAATGTATATGTACACTGTGAAAAGATACATTTTGATACTTGCTAAAAGTTAGATTTTAAAGATTTGAGTGTTACATATTGACAGAGAAACAACTTTTAATATAATTTTAATAATATAATATAATATAATATAATATAATATAATATAATATAATAT
>CAIGQV010016547.1:18061890-18072775 GCA_903798115.1 Danio jaintianensis | reverse complement strand
ATAATATAATATAATATAATATAATATAATATAATATAATATAATATAGGGCAGCGCGGTGGTGCAGTGAGTAGCGCTGTCACCTCACAGCAAGAAGGTCGCTGGTTCGAGCCTCGGCTGGGTCAGTTGGCATTTCTGTGTGGAGTTTGCATGTTCTCCCCGTGTTTGTGTGGGTTTCCTCCAGGTGCTCCGGTTTTCCTCACAAGTCCAAAGACATGCGCTATAGGTGAATTGGGTAAGCTAAATTGTCCGTAGTGTATGTGTGTGAATGTAAGAGTGTATGGGTGTTTCCCAGTGATGGGTTGCAGCTGGAAGGGCATCTGTGCGTTCTGTGATATCTTGATAAAGCATTAAGAAACTGAGTGAAATGAGGCTTGCATTATCTATGGACTTAAACAGCCGCCCGCCAGCAGTAAATAGATCCTCAAGCAAACATACGAGAAAACAAAGACGAGAAGGAAAATGTCCACAGCCTCAGGCCAGACACACACACAGAGACCATTAAACGCCAGCCAGTGTTTTGTGGCAGTGTGTAGGACAGGTTATTTTCCACAGCCATAAATTGGGTCGATACAGGAGCATCTCTGTTACCTTCTTGGATGTCAGATTTCAGCCTGTGTATGTGTGTGCAAATTTATTTCTCAATACCACAGATCGATACAGCAGAACCCGCACGTGTCCCCCTAATAAATATACTCTTCCATTAAATCAGACCCCATTCTGAAGATACTATATTACATAACAGGGGTTGGATCAGCAGTTTCGAAGCATCTTCTCAAATAGTTTGTAGCTGGGTGAAGTTGTTAATTAAATCTCAAGACAGGTCTCGGATCAGCAACTTTTGCCTCCTGCCCATGAGATATGTGTATGTACCGTTTCTTTTATAACATGAAAACATAAAGAAATCATTGATATAATGTGCTTATGGAAGAATTAAACAGTTGTTTGCAGTAGAAGCGTCTGACTGTTTAAAATTTTATCCAATATTAGGGCATTTATTATTCTCTGATGATGTCAGTTTGATGGCTTGGGTGAAACATGTTTAGTCACGCCCCTCCAACCATTAGTTTGCTGCAAGTGAAAGACGAGAGGAGGAGCTCAAACATAAAACCCCGCCCCCAACTCAATATTCCGTATTAGTTGGAAATATGTTATCATACTTAAATAAAAGGTCACAGCAAATTCCTGTTCAATTCTGCCTCCAATAATAAAATTATTTATAAAAGTATTTGTTTCTATTGTCTCACAAGTCCCTTAAGAAATCATTCTAATATGCTGATTCGGTGCTTAAAAATTGCATTTATAATCTGAAATTTTTTTTTTTAATTGTAGGAGGAGCTCAAAAATAAACCCTGCCACCTACTCAATATCCCGCATTAGTTGGAAATACATCATACTGAAATAAAAAGTCCACAGCAACTTCCTGTTCAATTCTGACTTTAATAATTAAATTATTATTATTTTAATAATTTTAATTAATTATTTTAAGTTTACTTTTACTTAATAATGTACTTTATATCAGACCTTTTACTTAGGTACCTAATTGGTGTACTTTGTCCACCACATATATTACCATATACAATGTTTTCTATTGTCAAATATTTTTAAAAAAATCTATTTATTCCATCACTCTGTCTCACATGCCCTTTCAGAAATCATTCTAATACACTAATTTTGTCCTAAAAATAGCATTAACGATCGGGAAAGAACAGTTTTTTTAGGATTATTTTGATGAAAAGAAAGTAAAAACAAAACTGAAAGCTTCTGTAACAAGATAATTTTGTACAGTCCCATCTGACCAATTTAATGCTAAAGTAAAATGTTAAATATACAGTCGTGGCCAAAAGTTTTGAGAATTACATAAATATTGGAAATTGGAAAAGTTGCTGCTTAAGTTTTTATAATAGCAATTTGCATATACTCCAGAATGTTATGAAGAGTGATCAGATGAATTGCATAGTCCTTCTTTGCCATGAAAATTAACTTAATCCTGAAAAAAACTTTCCACTGCATTTCATTGCTGTCATTAAAGGACTTGCTGAGATCATTTCAGTAATCGTCTTGTTAACTCAGGTGAGAATGTTAAAGGATGGAGATCATTATGTCAGGCTAATTGGGTTAGAATGGCAGACTTGTTATGTTAAAAGGAGGGTGATGCTTGAAATCATTGTTCTTCCATTGTTAACTATGGTGACCTGCAAAGAAACACGTGCAGCCATCATTGCGTTGCATAAAAATGGCTTCACAGGCAAGGATATTGTGGATACTAAGATTGCACCTAAATCAGCAATTTATAGGATCATCAAGAACTTCAAGGAAAGAGGTTCAATTCTTGTTAAGAAGGCTTCAGGGTGTCCAAGAAAGTCCAGCAAGCACTAGGATCATCTCCTAAAGAGGATTCAGCTGCGGGATCGGAGTGCCACCAGTGCAGAGCTTGCTCAGGAATGGCAGCAGGCAGGTGTGAGCGCATCTGCACGCACAGTGAGGTGAAGACTTTTGGAAGATGGCCTAGTGTCAAGAAGGGCAGCAAAGAAGCCACTTCTCTCCAAAAAAAACATCAGGGACAGATTGATCTTCTGCAAAAAGTTTGGCGAATGGACTGCTGAGAACTGGGGCAAAGCCCCAGCAAAGTGATAAGGCAAAAGTGATATCTAAGGTCCATGGCCTGGAAACTCCCCAAATCTTAATCCCATTGAGAACTTGTGGTCAATCCTCAAGAGGCGGGTGGACAAACAAAAACCCACTAATTCTAACAAACTCCAAGAAGTGATTATGAAAGAATGGGTTGCTATCAGTCAGGATTTGGCCCAGAAGTTGATTGAGAGCATGCCCAGTCGAATTGCAGAGGTCCTGAAAAAGAAGGGCCAACACTGCAAATACTGACTCTTTGCATAAATGTCATGTAATTGTCGTATAAAATGCTTGTAACTATATTTCAGTACATCACAGAAACAACTGAAACAAAGATCTAAAAGCAGTTTAGCAGCAAACTTTGTGAAAACTAATATTTGTGTCATTCTCAAAACTTTTGGCCACAACTGTACAGAGAAACAAAAAGACAAAATAGGTTTAAGTATATGGCTATAGAAGCAAGAACTTTATAGTAAAATTCAAAACAAGCTAATGTGATGTTGGGCCTTTATTGACTAAACCATTATAAAATACAACAAATAAAAATCTCATGAATGTACGGAACTAGTCGTAATTGTGCACAAAAAAACAGAGCACATATCTAGACAAAAGAGTGTTATACAAAATGTGAAAAATATATCTATTCATCAGTTTGTGATTGTTGAATTGATAAGATGCTGGAGATATATGACAGAGGCTGTAATCAGTACTCATCGTCTTTGCTCATAATGTATCTAGTTCTTGTTTCTGTTCTTGCCAACAAAAGTATCATAAAAAGTTATGCTGTACATTGATGATGCCCTTGTCAAACCAGTTGGATAAAGACAGCAGTTATATACCTCAAGTGGTTGCCATAGAAACAACCTCACTTCATTTAAAAATAGATCGTTAGACTTAAGAGAAAACAAATTAGAAAACTAAAGTAAAATCAGGTCACCTTTTCCCTTAGAGATTATTGAGTTGGATGTACCCGGATGTCACGATAACCCACAAAATATACATACATACAATTATAAAACAAGAAAATGTGATTATGATAAGATATTTCTCAGTGCCATGCACAATTTCCACGCTTATTACTGAACTCATCTGTTTGCGAAATCTCATTCTCAGGAGCCGGTAACAAACTATTCACACTAATCCATGCGGCTTTATTAATTCTGGCCCAATATGTGACCTTTGCTAACTTTCCGCGATGTGCATTTGTCACTGACCAATCAAATCATCCACAAAATCCTCTCTGCCAATGCTTTGTCCGGTCACATCATTAGAAAAGGCGTCTATGATTGCAGACTTGTCTAATCGCATTAAGGTCAAATTCAGTGGTGCTGACAAAGCCAGCAGAACATCTCAGAGAGCAGACACTTTCTTAAATATGAACAGTCAATATCTATATGAATCCATGTCAGTTTCTGACCTACTTGAGTTTCTTCTTCTCACGTCGACTTCACGATGGCCTTTTGACCCTTGAGTGATGTGACAGCAGCAGAGCAGCTTTCATTGACAGGCTTGTCTAAACTTCAGTATAATTGTGCTGCTTGATGCATTCTGATCATATTCGGTTTATCGGTTCATAATCTAGTTTGCATGCTGGTTACACCTTCAATCATAATTAGGGCTTCTAGTAGTACCCAGAATAGCAAAGGCCACTGAAGCGTTTTTATTAAACTCTGGAATAGCCTTCCTGATAATGTTAGAAGCTCAGACACACATACTCAGCTTAAAACTAGTTTATTCATTCATTCATTTTCCTTTGGCTTAGTCTCTGATTTCTCAGTGGTCACCACAGCGGAATGAACCACCAACTACTCCAGCATATGTTTTACACAGCAGATGCCCTTCCAGCTGCAACCCACTACTGGGAAACACCCATACACCCTCGCATTCACACACAGTCATATACTATGGACAATTTAGTTCATCCAATTCACTTATAACATGTCTTTGGACTGTGGGGGAACCAGAGCACCTGGAGGAAACCCACGTGAACACAGGGAGAACATCCAAACTCCACACAGAAACGCCAACTGGCCCAGCCAGGACTTGAATCAGCGACCTTTTTGTGTGAGGCAACAGTGCTAACCACAGAGCCACTGTGCCGACCTACAAAACTAGTTGAAAAAGTATATTTTTTTAGTAAAGCATACACGATGCATTAAATAAATTCTGAACAGCAGCTATGCTAATTATTTTCTATGTTCTTTATTTCCACCTCGGGATGCCCAATACAGAAATATACTTCATTGAACATGTATTATTATTACATGTAAACATTATTTCTTTTGGACGGACACTATATACTGTATAAGTGCAGGTTAACTACGTTTATGTACTGCACAGAGCACGGCCTACAGTATACACAACTCCTTAACTTTTCTGATTTTGACTGTAATGTAATGATGTGCACCTTTTGTGAAGCTGCCTTGGAATAATAATTATTCGGAAAAGCACTATATACAAGTAAACTTGAATTGAATAGTTATTTAATCAAGTAAAATGCATAAATAAAAGGGGCAATGAAGTAAGCAGCCCAGGCTGAAAAGGGCAATGGAGGCTCATTGCAAATACGTGCTTCAAGCTACATCTTTGCAAAACCTGAAATATGTTATTTCGGTTATGTTTTGTTGCATTTTTTGTGAATCTGAAAAGGTTACTTAGGCTTCGTTTTGTTATACGAATCATTTACATGTCCCTCTTGTACACGAGACGGGGGGGGCTTGTCGAACAGATTACCTTGCAATCAACTGATTTAAACTCTTCCCTAAACTCAACCAATAGTGCTTTCAGAAGCAAACGTAAAAATAAAACTGCATATGCAAAAATGTCACATAGTTTTAACTTGATTTTACATTGCTCTTTTGTGGAACCATGCTTCACTGAACTCTAAATGGATTGCTCTGCATCACAAGTACAGCACAGTAAAAATGGGCTACTGAGCAAACTGACCACACCACTGTAGATAGTTGAGGCAAACATATTCAATTACATATCATAGACGCTTTAAAGTTGTTGTGTGGTATATATTTGTTGTTGTTTAAAGAACTTTATCAAAACTATCCTTTATTTGTTGATAATATGTCCCTGTAAATATCATTAGTGTGAAAAGGAACAAAAGTTGTTGGCGTCATACTGCCACATAGCTTTCATTTTGCCTAGAAACCGCAGTCAAACACAAAAATGTAGGCTGAAGCACATATTTTTAATGAGCCTGTGGAAGTAAGACATTGCGGTCAGTGGGATCCGGACACGACACAGACTAGCTCTGCAACATTATTCCTGTAAACACACAAGCACTGAGCCACAGCCTCACATACAGTGCAATGCTTTGTTTAAATACAGTTGGGCTGGCTGATGGCACACGCATAACATACTGTCCTCAAGCTCATAATATCCTTCCTGTCAGCGGCTATATAATTCAAGATGAACTGGAGAGAGCATGTTCTCTTGGCCTTTTAAAAAAAACAGCCACTGGTATGACAGTTTCACATGACTCTCATACAGGAGTCAAGTCTAATGACCAAGACCTCTGATGATTCAGACGCATTTGAACTGTGACCTTCTCTTGCAGTCAAACATGAAAGATACTGCAGGAGCTTCATGATATGAATATAAATGTACTGATTGACTGCCTTTTGGCATGTAAGGCCGGGTAATTGTTATCCAGTCTCGTGGTGGACTTCATGCGCAGAGAGTCTAAACGTCTAACTACAATATTTCAGCAGAATTTTATATGAAGATGATATTTAAGATGGAGTTAATTTAGCTGGAAACGAAATAAAGTAGAAATACACTGGATAATCTTGGGAAATAAATTGTTGCTGTTTTTGTTATTTTGATAATTTGTAATATACAGTATTATTTAGTATTTTTTTTACAACATAATTTTCATTTAGTTTTTTTCTGGAAATTAAACAAAGCAGAAATAGAAATACATTGGATAATCTGGTCAAATAAATTGTTGTTGTTGATATTTTGATAACTTGTAATATATATTTTTGTATTTTTTACATTATTTGTAGTTTTTTACAAATAAATTGGTTACACAGGACACACGATCTGACACATAGATGTGTGGTCACATCACTGTTGTCAGGCAAAATTTGGCAAACAAAATCCAGCTGATCCAATAGAAATTAACATGATCAGGAGTTCCTTTGACGCGAGGGTGAATAAGTTCTTCTTTAAGCTTCAAGCGATCATTTATTAGTAATCCCCAAAGAAGATGCTTTTATCAAGCCATTTACTCTTGCTAGATTGCATTGACTATTATTGAAATGAGCTGATGTATGTATATATTTGCACGTCCACATATGAAGAAGACACATCAGGATATTACAGTATATAGCAAAAAAGAAAAACTTGCTGTTTATATACAGTTAAAGGCAAATTTATAGGCAAATACTTCCCAAATGATGTTTAGCAGAGCAGAAATATAGATATTTTTTTATTATTTTCACAGTATTTCCTATGATTTTTTTTCTTCTGGCTGAAATAAAAGCAATTTTCAAATATTTGCAAACAATTTTTAGGTTAAATATTATTAGCCCCCTAAGATTTTTTTTTTCAGATTGTCTAAAGAACAAACCACTGTTGTTTAATGATATGCCTAATTCACCAAACTTGTCTAGTTAACCTAATTAACCTAGTCAAGCCTTCAATTTGCACTTTAAGCTGAATACTAATATCTTGCAAAACAACTAGTAAAATATTATGTACTGTCACAGTGGCAAAGACAAAAGTAATTAGCTATTAAAATTGTTGTTTAAAAATTTGTTTGAAAAAAAAAAATCTCTCCCTTAAACAGCACTTTGTATAAATATTTAATGAGGGAGAGAGAATAAGAGAGAAAGAGTAATCAATTTTATTCATAGTGTATAATAACATTTCATAATAAGAATTGTATTCAGCTATATTCAGTACAGTCAGTTGCCATAAGGAAGTATTAACAAACAGTCATTTTTGTGTAGGATGGAAAATCCACATCAAATCATATGCACAATTACTGACATTCTAATAAGAAATGCTCATTAATGTACTTAATAATTCTTCAGCCAACAACAGCTGTGTGGAAAAACCGAGGTTTTGTATTTAAAAAACATACATACTATATTAACTTTGATTTGTAGAGTAAAAAGTGCAATAACAAGACAATATTTCGCATTTAATGCTAAATCAAGACCCTAATTGCTCACCAATCATATCATTTGTTTTAACAAGGATTTAACTGGGAATAAAATTGTAAAGTAATGCACTAAACTGAGACACCGCAAAAGCAATCATGTTGGTTTAATAAGACCCGAAGAACATTCACTTACACCAATAAATGACTTTTTGCTAAATCTGTGCCATCACTATCAGCACTGTCAAATAATAATAATAACTATAATACGACAAGGTGTACAAGAGATGAGAGAGGATATTAAAGCAAGCATTTCTTGTATAATAAAGACAGTTTGCAGAGAGACAAGCAATGAGCATCCTTTTATCGCTAAATCCACTCCCCCTGATACTGATGGAGTGCAGAGAGAACATGGACGATAAAGGAAAGAAACACAGGACTGATGAAAAAATACTGTGAGGGCAATTAAGTTGGAGGACATATTCAAAAATGAAGAATGACATTTAATCATCTCAGTGATTTTATGAGCTTCTCTGAATCTCAAAGTCTCATTAATAGTTTTATTATCCCCCAGAGACTCTAGCTATGATTTTGATGTACAATTACTCCCCCTTTTGAACATGATTTTAAAAAGCCACTTGTTCAAAATATTACTTAAATTTTATGAAAGTAAAGAAAAATGTTAATATCATATCTGTAAAAAAAAAATGCTGGGTTCCACACAATCGATTTGTGCTGGGTCAACAAAGGAATGAAGTTAACTTACTTGTTTTTTTACAAATGTAAGAGGATTGAACATAAAACAATTAAGCTGTCCTAAAAAACTCAAGAATTGGGTTATTCAGCTCATTTTAAATAAGTAGTTTGAACAAACTTTTGAGTGTAGTTCTTTTGAAGTTTAACGATCAGGGAACTCACTAAACCATTGGAAATGTATTTTTAAGGCCCAAAGTGCATTTGTTCTGACCTTTACAAACATTCTTAAAGGCTAAAATCTTAGTAGGTCAGTCGCAGGGCAGTTCTCTTGCAAAAGTTTCATGATCCCTAAAACATTCTCCAACCTCCCGGTAAATACTGGAAAATCCATACTTACAGAATGGCAGTACAGTTGCGTTGACCTTTATAAATGTCTGTCCTGGCTGAAATCTCAGTGTATTCATTCTCAGAGCATTACTGAGCCCTCTTACTTCACAAAAAACACAACATGTTTACTGTTGCATTTGCTGAAGTGCATCTGTTGAGTGAATACAATGAATATTGTTGACCATCACAATCCATTGCTAAATATCTGCAACATTCATCTGGGAAGAAAAAAAAAGTTGCCATTTTTATTTTCACTATGTTGAGAATTGTGAATAAAAGATTAGAGGTCAAGAGCTGACTTGAAAGATCTGACCCCCAGACAATTATGCTGCGAGGCTGAAGATTCAAACTGTAAATATTTTCCCGCCAAATGTGTTGCTATGATACTTTCAAGTGTTTGAGCTGCTCTCAAATGTAGTGTTAGTAGTTTGTTTTTTTCTTTTATTATTTATTTATTTGTCTGTGAAAGATGGAAACTGTTTAATAGGGTCTCTGAGAATGGAAGATGGACTCAGATGAACACGGAACAAATCTGTAGAAATTCTGGGAGCATGAAATCTACAGGATTGCTGCTAAAATAAAGTTTAGTTGTTGTTTTTCTTTTAAAGTTACAAATCAGAAAATATGTATTAACATTTGTTTTAACAAGAAAATGTTGGTAGTCTTTCTACTGCTTGACATTTTTTTAAATCATTTTGAATTGGCCTCCCATTTTTAAGTGAAAATAGTTTCCAGAAAAATACTATGCTATAGCATTCCTTGAAAGAATGAGCTGACTACATATGATTTGGATTTTGTATTCCGATTACACATTTCTAATAATTATTTAGATTGTATTTTGTTTTAAACCGTTAAAAATCAGATTACAGTTACTTTTTTGGATTGCACCATTCAATAATATCTGGATGCAGACTTTGATTTGCAAGCTGAGAATGCATATCTCAGAGATGCAATGTCAGACACAATGCACTCAATGGAGCCAGTGATGTCACTGTGAGGGGTAGGGTGAGGATAAAAGCATTGCATGCAGCTCAGCTTGCAACTGCCCTCTCCCACCATTACACATTCACACAATGGAAGTTAAATAAATAATACATAATCAATAAATAATGATTGTCCCTAGCATCTCTTTACAATTAGCTTTGAATAGTCACAATATAGAAACAGCCATGTAAATGCCACGTGAGAATGTTATTAAATGAATGTTATGTTATTAAAAGGCTTATCGCTGTTCACTGTCATTATATGGATGAGAGATGATATACACCAACAAATTCAGCATGTTTAATTTGGTGCTCTTATAGAACACAACAGACAGCAAAAGGAGTAACACAGTGATCCAACAAACCCTAAGCATATGGTGCAGTCTGTCTGCATCTGCTGATGTGGTGTAAACTTAAACTTTAAGTTAAGTGTACTCATTTTATCTGTCACTTGAAATACTTGACGTTTTTAAATCAGGTAGTTCTTCAGTGTTTTCTTCTTCTTCTTCTTATATTATTATTATTTAGCTGGAAAATAATGTCTTGAAAGTGATTCAGACAATGACATTCATGTGTCATGCTTCTTATGGCTAAGAGATGTAAGTCTTTATTTTCACTTAATTAGAACAATTATTAAAACATGTCAGTACATTATGGGTTGTTGATTGGTGTTGTTATGTTATGACATGTCATGCTATGTTATTGTTATGTTACATTACGTTGTTATATCACATTATGTTTTGATATGATGTTATGTCACATTACATTATGTTGTGTCATGTTAGGTTACATCACGTTATGTTACATCACATTATGTTGTTATATTATGTCATGTTGTTGTGTCATGTTACATTATGTTACATTGTTACATCACACTATGTTGTTATATTATCTTACATTTCGTTATGCCATGTTACAGTACATTGTTACTTTGTTATATCACGTTATGTTACATCACATTGTTATTTTCTGTCACATTACATTATTTTTGCGTCATGTTATGTTACATCACATTATGTTGTTATATTAGCTTACGTTACGCCAAGTTACATTATGTTACATCACGTTA
>CAIGQV010016547.1:18031776-18056220 GCA_903798115.1 Danio jaintianensis | reverse complement strand
CAGTTCAAAATGAATTTTGCTTTTGGTTTCCATTTCTACCAAAACTAAGTTGAAATAACACAATTCAAATGAGTGGAAATGTGTGTCATAATTAAATTAAACGATTGGTTGGTTGGTTGATTGATTGATTGATTGATTGATTGATTGATTGATTGATTGATTGATTGATTGATTGATTGATTGATTGATTGATCCATTTATTCATTCATTTCCTTTTTGGAGTGTTTATTTATTTTATGAACATTTTTGTCAATGTTTTAAAGTGTGCAAGTTTTGGGTGAATCACAAGCAAAATTGTCTATGAATTCTGTGAATTGAATGTATTACTGCATGCTTTATAATTGTAATCTTAATGTATTATAATGCATTAATAATGCATTATACATGTGAAATCTAACAAATAATCATATCAACAGGCAAAGAAGAACTCTTAATGCTTTATAATACAGAAACATTTAATCAAGGGACAGAAAACCCTCAGATTTTATTTTTATTTAAAAATGTAATTTTTACCCCTCGAAAATGACAATTATCTTATGGATTTGTAACAACAGAAACTGAATAAATGATAAGAGAATTACAATTTTTGTAGTGAACTAACCCTTTAATCCACAAAAATTCTACTTCTAAAAACTACTGAAACATACAAAAGGTTGAGCTTAAAAATGACATTCTGAGTGCCATATACAGTACTTAAATTGGTTTCTCGACCACCACGATTGCCTTCGTCCTGCACTGTCATATTGTATTACCTTCACAAAGAAGTGCACTTAAATATGCAGAAGAAGATTTTCCCCATTGACCTTGTTCGCAGAGTCACGTCCCTTACATTTTCATTTTGTTATCGTACACCAACAATATACCAGGCAATTGGTCAAGCCCTCATTAAAACGAAGCAACCTTCCGCGTTGACTATAAAGGCAAGGTCAGGGGCAGGTCGCACAAAAGCAGTGGAGTTAATAAAGTGACAGCCTTCTGCATTGAAATGAATATCAGTCATTGCACAGGACTGAAACATTCATCGTCTTCCACCCACTGAATGAACTCAGCCACTATTGAGCTATGAAGAAAGAGTGGAATTAAAATGCTTCTCCACTTCTGCAGTGTGAATGGACTTAGAGATGAAGTCAAGTACATCCTGGATACTTACAGATCAATGGCTTTTTGGATGTTGGCATGTTGAATATTGATTAAGTAAAATATAGCCAAACCACTGGGAGGACATTTGATACCGTCCAGACAATACAGTACAAACTAATTTCAACAAAGTCAAGAATTAGTTCACGCCAAAATTAAAATGACCTCATAAGCTTCCTCATGTGGTTTTAAACCCTTATGAGTTTCCTCCTTCTGTTGAACACAAAAGAGATATTTTGAAGAATGCTGATTTCTGGGACCCATCGACTTCCATAGTGCACTATAAAAAAGTGCTGGTTTACACACAATCAATTCGTGGTGAATCAACATGAAGGAATTATGTTGACTTACTATTTTTTTACAAATTTAAGTGGATTGAACATAAAACAATTAAGTTGTTCCAAAAAAAAAAAACCTCAAGAATTGTGTTATTTCAGCTCATTTTAAATTTAAAATGATTAATACTTTAATAATGATAGTTTTTCAATTCACGAATCATGCAAAACTATTGTTTTTTTTTTTATTGTTCAAAAAATTATTATGATAATAAAAATAATCATATATTAGAACAATTTACATCTATTGTGTTTGTTATCTCACAGAAATACTGTAGCTAAAAACATGAGGCTTAAAGAAAAATCTGTTTCCGACTGTGAATATAGAAATTATTCTTTTGATATTAACGCACCAGGGACACTTACCCAAGAAGATAAACCCACTCAGATCTTCTTTTACATATTTTCATATACTGTATATATACTATACTGTAGCTAAACAGTCTTGCATTGTGTAAGTGAGTACAATTGATGAATTGCAAGAATATGTTCTGAGAGAAATGAATTGGCCTTAATGCTTTTTATATGATGTTCAATGGCTTCTTAGCTTATTAGAAACAGCAGAGGTCAACGGAGCTGTAATAAAGTTATGTTTATAGATTATAATTACAGCATATTAAATATTTTTTTTGGTTCAAGAAGCCTGTAAAATGCTATTTAATGTGATTATGAGCAGTTTAAATTCTACTGCATCATTAAGTTATTCAAATCGTTTAAAATATAGAGCTGCCGTTAACGACGAAGAAAATAAATAACTATTGTTTGATCTGTTTATATCTTTTTTTAATTCAATTTCTGTACATAATGTTCTGTCAGACAATAGCAGTACTTAAATCACAAATGCTTTAAGAAATACACATGGCTCAACATAAAAGCAACATGACACAAATTATGATTTAATGTGAAAGAATTTATTTTTTTATTTTTTTATCTTTAAGATTTAATTCATTCTTAATCATGTTAAATGGAAGTAGAAAGTCTGAAATTTAAGCACTTTAATTAATGCAGTTCAATAGGACATATTTAAGATATTCTGAAGGCCTGTCACATTTTGTAAACAGATTTTACATTACTGTACATTTCTAAAAGAAACAACAGAACACAAAATGTGCAATGTAAAGACTTTATGTATGAAAACACACATTTACGCATTTTCTTCCCAAATAAAATTTTTTATTAAAATGAACTTGTCTTTCAGTGCAACTGTTATATAGATGCTTGCAATCTAATCATGGCGAAATAGCCAACTATAATGTATAATAGTCACATTTACATGCTAGGCCTGCAATGAATGTGTCCTACATTATAAAGACGCCTTACTAATACTAAAAACTAGTTTAGAAACAATATAATGACTATTAAAGGCATAAAAGTACAAGTCAAAATAATAGTGCGTTTGTTTACTTTCTCATTTTATTTGGCATATTCACATTCTCTTTCTAGTTTTCTGTGCCAGTTCCAAAAGTACATGAAAACAATCCCTATTTATACTAAACTGATTAACAACACACTCTCTATTGACACTGTATTTATAAGGTAGAATTTTAAAAAACTGCACCAGCCAAGAGGATCTTAATTTTCAGCATACATACATCGGGGATTGTATAACATTAGCTTGCAAATAACACAAAAACCTCAAACCACAGAAAAGCTTGCATTGATTTATCTCTAAAGCTGACAAATAACATTTCTCAAGCCCATCTTACCAAAACCACAATAACTCTTCTTAAAATATTCCGTAATGTCTAATAACTTTTTAAATCCTTTAACAGGACAGCATGCAATTTGAACATTTGGCAGCATTTTCTCTTTATTTTGTTATGTTGAGAAATCTGTTTTGGCCTTAGTTCAACACCTTTCAGCACAATAAGCTTATAAGCTCTACTTGTAAGCAATGTACATCTTGTGAAACAAATATAAATCCATCATTAAACAGTACAGTGATAGTTAAGATAATATGCAATGTTATGGAGATCCCACATTATTAATAGATCTATCTGACATTGTATACTGTATACAGTAGTTAAAGCCTCGATATAATGCATATAAAACTAAATAATGAACCAGCATTAGAGTATGTCTTCACAAGTACATATTGTAAAATGTGCACAAAAACAAAGAGACCCGGAAATGTCATCTCTCGAACCAACCTGGATCTAGTACTTGAAAGTTGCTCCAAAACCCTTGCAGAACCAAGAAACGGCATTGGATATTTTTTTTCACTTCACGTGATAATCTCTGGCTTGTATGCGCATTTGTCCTCTGGGTTTCCCCCCACACATCAGGATTTCTGATCATAAATATTTGAGCAGATTAAGTCATTCTTAACACACCTCACACCACAGGCAAATCTGATAAAATAATCTTTGGAACCACCAAGATATTTAGGACATTATTAATACTGTCAGAAGGGGAAAAATACCAAAATACTCAAAATCTGCCTGATTATTTAATGCCATGAGCCCTGCCTTTACAAACTGCTTTCTCCTAATCAGAGATGCCTAAACTACGGCCTGCGGGCCAAAGTTGGCCCAGGGTAACTTTTGATTTGGCCCGCCAATCTGAAAAGAAAGAGAGAATAATAGAGAGGGTTTTGAGACTGTCAATTCAAATTTAATGTAACCATTTGTTTGTTTGTTTGTTTGTTTTATTGTTAAAAAGCTAACTGAAATGAAATGTTTCAATTAAATGATGTAAATTAATCAAATTCTGCTTGACTATTCAGCATTGAATTCCAATGTGTTATAAATTCATTCATTCATTTTCTTTTCGGCTTAGTCCCTTTATTAATCTGGGCTCGCCACAGCGGAATGAACCGCCAACTTATCCAGCATATGCTTTACACAGCGGATGCCCTTCCAGCTGCAGCCCATCACTGGGAAACACCCATACACTCCCATTCACACTCATACACTACGGACAATTCAGCTTACCCAATTCACCTATAGCGCATGTCTTTGGACTTGTGGGGGAAACCGGAGCACCCAGAGGAAACTCACGCAGACACGGGGAGAACATGCAAACTCCACACAGAAATGCCAACTGACCCAGCCGAGGCTCAAACCAGTGACCTTCTTGCTGTGAGGCAACAGCGCTACCCACTGCGTCACCACGCCACCCTGTGTTATAAATGTGATTTTTTTTTTTTTTATTGCAATAAGTTATAATTTTTTAAAGGTTAAACTGCAACAGTTAATACAACTTAAAGTAATGGTTTCTATTTATTTCGAAATATTAGGAAATAAATTAGAAAATTACCCATGGCGACTTTAATGTAAAATAGTTTGGTATATTTACCTTCGGCCAACAAGCATATTTGGTTTTTGGCCCTTCATACAAAAAAGTTTAGGCACCCCTGCTCATACCCATCAGTTTAGTTTTTTTTGTTGTTGTTGTTGTTATTGAGAGGAAAGCATGTAGGATATATGTACATTCTAACATATAAACACAGCTTCAGAATTAGGATGTTCATAACTGTAAACCATTGCAAAGGCATTTTTGATTTATTTTTATCCCTAAATGAGTACTGAAAAAAAATCATCAGAGCATATCAGAGCTTCTATATCTAGTGTAGACTTTGGTCTTCCTATGCTGCTAATTAAATGTCACTAAAACACTGTTTAATGGTGGGTTCCACTGAGACAACTAACCCCATAAAGCATGACATATAACCCTCTTCACCCAAATAAATGGCAGGCTATATAAAGCTAATTTAAACACTGGTTTGAGAGTGGCACTTCATCTTTGACCTTCTCTGATAAGTATCCGGTGTGAAGATGGCATTAGCACTGAGAGCACAGGTAGCTTAACTGCCACTGATAGAGGACCATAATAATTATGAAGAAATAAGGCAGTCGCTGCTGGAGTGTTTGCAGATTTATGCTGAACTGAGGAACCTGATGACTGCGGGAGGAAATGTAATTTAGAGCACATTTACTTTTCTGTAAACATTGCAGCTTTGTTAAAAAGAGGAAAGGCTACTGGGCTTAATAAGCTTTAGAGTATTTTAGGCTGATATATGATTAAACAGAGAGTGATATTGTATCTCTACAGTAGTATACCGCAAAATGAAAGAAAAAAAGATATTTCAGAAACGTTTCATTTGGGGGGGTTTTTGCACATAAAATGGAAGTCAGTGGAATAAAAGTCCTGATACAAAATGTTTAAGTGATACACTATACACAAATTGTTCTTAATTATTTTTTTTCAAAGTACACTATACTCTATAACTGCAGGTTAACCATGTATATGCTTAACCGCTGTACTGTCTACCTGTTTCTGATTGTCATTGTAATGTAATTATGTGCACATTTTGTAAAGCTGCTTTGAAATTATATTTAGCGCAAAAATTATATCACACAAAAGTTAATTTTTGTGGTGGTTACACTTCAAAATTAATTTATGGATTTTTAAAGTCTTACTGTAATCAGTGTTGAGTACTACTGTCACGATCACCAGTGATCTAACCTATGCAGATCGCTGGAGAACTACACATCTGCCACCACATGAACTACAACTACCATAATGCCTTGTGCCAATCAACACACCCTACAGCTGACAATAATCCTGACACTCATGCACACAACTCATGATTATGATTACCTGGACTATAAGGACATCTCTCATTTTCACACACACTGCTGAGTCTTGTTGTTGTGTACCTGTAACACTATGAAGCGTTCTCCTTGTTTAGTCTTTCCATGTTTGACCCTTGCCTTTTTTCCTTGTTAATGTAGTTTGCCGCCTGTATCGAACTCTTTGCTTGTGACCTCGACTATGCTTCTGGATTACCCTTATGCTCCTGTTTGTACCTGTTGACAATCGCCTGCCTGACGATTCTTAATAAAACTGCATGGGGATCCTCAACTCTGTTGTCCAGCGTCCACTATGTTACAATAACAGTGTTAAGATTTGAAAATGATTAACAGTAGAAAACAGTTTGTTCATATTCAGAAGGGAATCAAAAAGTAAAAAATATTAAAGTAATTGAAATAGTTACATTACTAATCACATTTTGATAGCTTTTAATCTGTAACCTATTTTCCAGCTGTAAACCAATTTTTCCAGACCTGAGTTTAATGTAAAACTATTTTAATAGCAAACAATTTTTTTTTTTTAACTGCCCTGTAAAAAAAAAAAACCTAGTTGTCTTTAAATGTTGAGTTCATTGAAACTAAAGAGTGCATTATTACATCCAGTAATTTTGTTGTTTAAATTCATATCGTGTTCTAAAAATTAGACACTGTTAAATGAATTGTGTATTGCAGCAACTTGTTCAAGCAGTCGAAGGTATTAAGTCATAGGTCTCAAACTCAATTCCTGGAGGGCCGCAGCTCTGCACAGTTTTGCTCCAACCCTAATCAAACACACCTCATCTAGTTGTGTCTAGTAGTCTTTTTTTTTCTTTTTAATTTCTTTTTTTATTTTTTATTTAAATAAATAAATAAAAAATAAGAACAAAGAACAAAGCGGTTGTCGTATGGGTTACAAAATCAAGTCATAATACATTTGACGTACATTATCACAAATTGTTTACAATGACATACTGAGACCATTTTTGCCAGTACTTGTTGCACTTTTTTGAATCAAATCTTAGGTTAAAAGTCAGTCTCTCCATACAGTGTATTTCCTTTACTATTCCTATCCATTGAGCCCTTGTTGGAGGATCAACCTGAAACCATTTTCGAGTTATTGCTTTTCTGCTACTTACTAAAAGGATTTGAATTAAGTATTTGTCAATAGTTGGAATAATTTCTGGTATTTTCCCAAGATATAATGTAATAAATGAGTAGTGCAATTCTTCTCCAGTTATCTTTTTTATTTCAGTCGCTATTTCATACCAGAAGGTTTGTATTTTTGGGCAAGCCCAAAAAACATGAAAATGGTTAGCCATTGAGGTTCCACATTGTCTCCAACAAGAGCCCAAACTTTCAATACCTGTACGCAATGCAGACAGTTTAGGAGTTATGAAGAACCTCATCAGACTTTTCCAACCAAACTCTCTCCAAGCTCTCGAGTTTGTGGTTTTTGCATGTGTGACACACATATCTGACCAGTCTTCCTCTGTTATTTGTTGGTTTAACTCTTTCTCCCATTTTTGTTTTATGTAATTTGTTGAATGAGTCTTACTGTTTTTTATGCACTCATATAATTTAGAGACCAGGTTTTTGTTTTCTTCTTTTAAGTATGCATCCGAAAATACTGTGATCAAATTATAATCGCCCTTAAATTTATTTTTAATTTTTTTATTAAAGTAATCTCTATCTTGCAAGTATCTGTAAAAATCCTGCTTGTCTAGGCCAAATGTATCTGATAAGGTCTGATAACTCATGAAGTGTCCGTTAGAGGTCACTGAACTGAATGATGTGATTCCTCTCCAAACCCACTGTTTAAATCTCCTATCTAGTGTACAAGGTTGAAAATCTGGGTCAAATGCTATCCAACGTAGTATCCCATTATGTTTTCCTAATTGTAATTTCTTCAGTATACTAAACCATAACTTCAATGAGAACACGGTCCACGTATTTAATCTACTGTAATACTTTTCTGCTTGATTTTTATTACCAAGTAATGATTGTAAAGGTGTATCTATCTGTGTAGTTTCTAGTGTTTTCCATTTAGACTCATAACTTTGTATACACCAACACAATAAAGGTTTTAGTTGTGCCGCAAAAAAATAATCCTGAAGACATGGAAGGGCTCTCCCACCGTTTTCTTTCCTCAACTGCAGTGTCTTGAACTTTATCGTAGGTCTTCTACTACTCCAGATGAACCTTGAGATCATCCCATCCCATTCATTAAATTGTTTTTGTGGTATTTCCAGAGGCAATGATTGAAAAAGGTAAAGTAACCGTGGTACCACGTTCATTTTAATTACTTCTATCCGGCTGCTCATATCTAATGGTAGGAGAGTCCATTTAGAGATATCCGATTTTATCTCTTTATAAATGGGGCCGTAATTACTGTCAAAAAGTGCTGACAGGTCTTTTGTTAAATCTATTCCCAAATATCTTAATGAAATAGAATTCCAATTAAAATTATGTTTTTTTTTCATTTCTAAATTTTGTCTAAAATTATAAGTAAGAGTTTGAGTTTTTTGAATATTTATTTTATATCCAGAGTAGAAATTAAATGTTTTTAGGAAGGACATCAATTTAGGAATACTAGATATAGGATTTGACAAAAACAGGAGGACATCGTCTGCATACATACAGATCTTATGTTCCTCTTTTTTAATTAAGATCCCTTTTATTTCTGACTCTTCTCTTATTGCTTGGGCCAGGGGTTCGATAAACAATGCAAACAAAGTAGGACTTAAAGGGCAGCCCTGGCGTGTCCCTCTTTCCAGGTAGATAGTTTTGGACAGGTGACCATTAATTTTTATCCTAGCTTTTGGTGATAGATATAGCCCTTTGATGCATTCAATAAATTTATCATTAAAGCCAAATCTTGCCAGGACTTGATACAAGTAATCCCACCCAACAGAGTCGAAAGCTTTTTCAGCATCTAGACTCAACAACATTGCACTTATATTTTCTGTTGTAATATAACTCATTATTTGTAATGTTCTCCTTAAGTTATCCTGCGTCTGTCTGTTTTGTATAAAACCAGTTTGGTCAAAATCTATTCATTCAGGAATGACAACCTTCAGTCTCTTGGATAAGATTGAAGCAAATAACTTGTAGTCCACATTTAAGACAGAAATTGGCCTGTATGAGCTACACTCATTCTTATCCTTCCCCTGCTTTGGAATAAGTGAAATCACGGCTTCCTGCCAAGATTGTGGAATTTCCCCGCCTCTTAATATGTAATTAAAGCATTTGAGGAGTATAGGTGTTATTTGAGGTCTGAATGTTTTATACATCTCTGATGAATATCCATCAGTTTCTGGTGTTTTATTTGCTTTCAGTTTTGATATAGCGCTATGCTATTCCTCTATAGTTATTTCAGCTATCAATGCTTTGTTTTGCTGTTCCCCTATTGATGGTAGGTCTAATGAATCCAAAAAACTCTTTATAATCCCTGTTTCTGCTCTAGTTGGTTGGGTGTATAAATCTTTGTAATATAGTTCAAAACATTTCCGAATGTCTTTTAACTCCGTACACACCTTTTGAGTTTTAGGATTCCTTATTTTATGGATTGTGTTTTTAGACGGTTGTTTTCGTATCCTCCAAGATAATAATTTCATTGCTTTAGGTCCTATCTCATAATATCTTTGTTTAGCAAATTTACATTGTTTTTCTATTTCTTCATCATATATTTTATTTAGGTCTTGTTTAATTTTATTTAATCTCATCAATATTTGTGGGTCTTTTTGTTTAATATGTTTTGTTTCCAGATTTTTTATTTCCTTTTGGAGGTTTAATAATTTTTTCTGTCTTTCTCTTTTACGATAAGCAGTGAGGGAAATAATTTTGCCACAGATTACCGCCTTTGCAGCATCCCATAGGGTACTTGCAGACACTTCTCCATTGTCATTGCTTTGGATATATAGATCAAACTCAGTCTGAATTTGTTTCTGTATAGCTATATCATTCAAAATTGCTGTGTTAAGCCTCCAGAGTGTCTCTTTTTGCTGATTATCTAAATATAAGGTTAAGTATACCCCAGAGTGGTCAGAAATATCCCTAATCCCTATACTACAGTTTTTAATTCTGTGTCTATCTGAATTATTCATAAATAAATAATCAATTCTTGAGTACATTGAATGACATGCTGAATAAAAGGTAAACTGTTTTTCCCTAGGGTGAAACTCTCTCCATATATCGAACATGCCCAGTTCTTTAAGCAATCTTTGTATCATTTTAGCATTTGGATTTTTCTTTTTGTTGGGATTAGTTGTATCAAGTCTGGGTTCAATGTGAACATTTAAGTCCCCACCTACTATCAGAGTTCCGTGTGACTCTGTAACTATCAAATAAAAATTTTTCTTAAAGAATGTTTTTGTACTTCCTGGTGGAGCATACACATTAAATAATGTAATTTCTTTATTATCTAGTTTCCCCCTAACTATAATATATCTACCCTCTTTATCTTTAATTTCGGATATAAATTCAAAATTCACTGAATTAGGAATCAGAATAGCTACACCCCTCTTACGTCCTGATTTATGTGATGAATAGAAAGTATTTTGAAAGCCAAATCTCTTTAATTTCTCATGTTCTTGAGAGGATAGGTGGGTCTCCTGCCAATTAATTATTTGTATTTTTTCTCGTTTCATTTTTGCAATAATCTTACTTCTTTTAATTGGATTATGTATGCCGTTGACATTCAACGTGATTATTTTATATTCCTGACCACGCATATATTCATTTCGAACCGCTCACTTTTATGGAACATTTCCAACGACAACCTAACAAACAGAATATGAACATTCATAACAAAACTAACTGTATGAGAAGAAAGAAAGAAAGAAAAAGAAAAATAGACTTCCAAGTCCCAGGTTATAAATATAACCTTCGAGTTGAGAGAATGTCCCTACGACCCTCAAGGGCCTCTCTTGTGCAAAAGAAAAGTTTATCAGAAAAACAATCTGCTCCCGCTTAATCGGTTTCTCGATTCAACCTTGGTAGGCTCAATTAGATAGTCAAACTTAAACAAAAATATAGGAGTTAAATTAACTGCTCCATCAAATGCTTATTTTTTAATCAAAATATATTATTGTCCGAGTGGCGTAACGCGTCATATGCCTTAACAAGCATTCAGCTCGTCAGTGTTCGGTTAAAGGCTTAATAATAGTATCAACCATCCAAATGTCTTGCGGAGTTTTTTATGGAATCAGTCACTTACATTACTTCTCGATGAGAATAATATTTTTCACTTCTCAGATGGTTCATGTGCGACGCGATGAAAGTTCTGTAACTTCTCCCGAATCCTTTCTTGGTCCACTGATTTGCGATGACGTTTTGTGCTTACTCTTTCCCAGGTAGGGAAACTCCGGCGTTTCGGTTCTTCGAGATCTTGTTCCACGACGTTCTCCACAGAAAATCCTCTTTTCTTCAACTCTTTTGCAGCTTCTGCCGTGCTCTCGTAAACCTGAGTGCCATTTCCAAAGAAAACTTTCAATTTGGCCGGGTGTGGAGTTTGGAACCGAATCCCTTTGGTTTTGAGCTCTTTCAATATCCCCGCGTACGCCTTTCTTTTCTTTAAAATCTCCGAAGGATAATCGTGGTCGAAATAAATCCTCCTTCCTTCAAGTCGGACTTCTTTCTTTTTCCATGCAGTGTGCAGCACCTGTTCTTTTACTCTGTGTTGTAGAAAGCAGATTACCAGTGATCTTGGCGGTGCATCGCGGGGAGGCTTCGGGGCAAGTGCTCTGTGACATCGCTGTATACCGATCTCCAAGTCCGTTAACGGCAGGCCGAGCTCCATCTTAATGAGTCTGGTTACTAACTCCATCAGGTTGCTTCCTTCGGATCCCTCCGGGATTCCGTAGATACGGAGGTTATTGCGCCTCGAACGAGCTTCCAAGTCGGTTAACTTTGTTTGCAACTCTCTCTGACTTTCTAACACTCTGAAAAGAGCGTCACCAGCCGCTACGTTCCATTCCTCAATATCAGTTATACGTTCTTCTGCTTCAGTCACTCTGGAGTTAGCAGCTTGTAGGTCGTCTGAGAGATTTTTAAATTTCTGGTTAATTTCCTCTCTAAATTTGATCAACTCCTTACGCATATCTTCCCAAAGAGAGAGTCGAAATTCATCCATATCGTTTTTAAGATCCGCTCTGAATGCTCGAATGTCATCTCGAATAGCGCCAATACTTAAGTTAGCTGCTTCGACATTAGCCTTTCCCGCACCGCCATTATTTTCGCGGCTGTCCTCACCGCCGTCAGTATCATCGGTTATTTCTCCTTTTTCACGCTTCGAGCCTACTTTATTTCTACCCCTTTTGTGCTTCTCCCCTTCCATGTTAACTTTCAGTTTGTCTTTAGTTTCTTAAGTGTATCTTCTAGGGGATTTTGAATCAACCGATTAAGAGAGGTTCTTTCACACAGCCATCAGCTTCGCCGCCACACCGGAAGTGTGTCTAGTAGTCTTGAACACCTTGATTATTTGGATCAGCTGTTTAATTAGGGTTGGAGCAAAACTGTGCAGAGCTGCGGCCCTCCAGGAATTGACTGGACTTGACCCTCCAGGAATACACTCAACTTAATTTAATATTATAATAATGTTAAATTAAGTTGATATAACTTACATTTTTAAGTCTATCTAATCCATTGATTGATTCAAGTACGTTGAGTGTAAGATGCTTAACTTAACTTAACTTAACTACATATAGTTTGTTAAAACTATTTTTTTACAAAAAAAAAACATCAACACAAGTTAACATGACAGAAGTGTTTTTTTAACTAATTATTGTGGAATGACAGGCCAAATAATTAATTTAACATTTCACATTCATTATAACATGCACAAAATAATCATTCATCTAACTGTCTGACAGGTATATATTATACTTATTGTGCATTTGATTTCCAAACTGCTGCGATACCGGCTTGAATCAATGCAACAAAGCACTGCCAGTCACATTTCTGAATAATGACACCACAGGCACATTTTTTTAAAAATGAGTCTGAGTTGGATTTCCTTCATTTTTTATTTATTTTGGAGTTCTGCCAACTGTTTAGTGTTCACAGTTTTATAAGGTTTTATAGTTAAGACTCCTGCACCTAACTGACCTTCAGCACTTGAAGCTTGATTTTAGAAAGAGCAAAGGTGTTCAGTTAATGAAAGATTGCACAGACATCACCCAAGGCTTAAAAACATGTAATTACAGTGAGGTCATGAACGTCACTATCTCAGACTCACCTGGAGTGAAACTCAAATCTGAACTCTTCCACATGCTAAATTATAGAATCTGACTGTGCAAGTAAACACTATAAAACTTCTGTTTAAAGTCCACTTGAACCGGAAGCTGTGACCATTTTTTTTTCGTATTGTGACACAGTTCCTAGAGAAATGGAATATTAAATGACAAAACAGTGGGCGTGGCTTGTTTTTTCAACTGCAAGCTGATTGGATGTAGTAAAGTAGGCATTTCATTCAGAAAGATCGGGGAGTTTGGGGAGAGTTATTACAACCTAACAGACACCTCCTCCTCACCATTTCTGTTTGTTGTCAAAATGACAGTTAAAGGTTAAATTTCTAAGATATACATAATCTGACAATTTAACTGAAAAAAAACAGGAAGTGTATTTTCAGATTTCAATTACAGATTAGAAGGGCAAACATTTTGTTTTTTTTTATTAACATGCACAGATGAACTGTTCACCACAAAACTAGCAATGTGAGCTAACAAAATCAATACGGTTAGATTTAATTTCATAGGGACTTAAAGTAAAAATTCTCACTATTATCTTCTAGCTTTATACCTGCCTATTATTAATGTATTGTCTGTTTATTAGTACCTAGAAAGTACTTATTCTGCATGATCTTATTCTACATCCCTATCCAATACTTATACCCAACTACCACCTTAACAGCCAATAACAAGCAGCACATTAGGAGTTTATCGAGCCAAAAGTCATAGTTAATGGTTTATTAATAGCGGGAATGTATGACCATGCACAGTAAATCATGTTTGCGCTTTACACACTCCTTCACCCCTGGTTGACATTTTCCAGAATGTCATGCACGATTACATTGAAGTACTGTAGACTTCAGTTATGTAGCCTCATAAGAAGTCATTATCGTACAGAAGCGAATGCCTGCCTTTATTAAGTTTAATTAATTGGTTTAATTAAATCACTCACTAAGAGGTCATTATTGTTGCAAATAGTCACTTTAGTAACTCCAGAGAGATTGAGAATGGCCTTTGATTAGCATCTGAATGATATATTGTCAATCACAAAAGCTATTTAAAACGTGTGGAAATCATATTAGAAACAATACGTCAAGTTAAATTTCATTTGGCCTGTTCTCTTGACTTCATTAATTGTAATCTCCAGGGGACGAGATACTTCTTTAAATCATACATGTGTGATTTATTATTTGTTTGTTTTTTGTAATCATTTTTATTTTCTGAGCTTAGTTATTTTAATTGTGAATAAAATTCCTTAATTGATATGAATGAACTTATGCCATATGAATATATAAAAAATGGCAATGCAACAGAATAATTGTGTAATAATAACACAATATCAAATTTTAACTTCAATAAAAATGTTATGAAATACCCCTAATTTTGAGAAATTGTAGGAGAAAATGCTCTAAATGACATTTGGACTTTAAAAAAAAAAGGTTATCAGACATTTATGAAATAACACTTACTTAATAAATCCAGAACAAAAATATTTATATCTCTATACGTTTACATACTGTAAATCTTCTTTGACGTTAATCAGTCAGTTTTATTAATGTAGATTTAAATACGCAAACTAATACACACATAAAACACATGCACTTCACATTTACCCCCTCAATTTATTTTTACCTGTATATTTTTGTTTGTTTGATACACATCAATAATGAAAGCGTATACACAAAATAACTTTCAATTGTAAATGATTAAATCTGTGCTCTGACAGGTTTCTTGCTAGAAATCTCATGTGATGCTCTTCCTAGAATCTGTCTTCCAGAATGTTCCCCCAGTGGCACAAACTAAAGTGCCCTAATGGCATTTTCACCGAATTTTTAAAAGTCTCTGCTGTTGCTGCTAATCAAACTCAGGCAGTTAGCAGAAAAACCCACTCACTCAGAGGAAATGGTGATTGCCCTTTCTGAATGCTAACAAACTGTGCTGTCCTTTAGCATTCTTCCAGATGCACTTTTTTCCACTATCGCCCATAGCATATTTTATTCTTTTTTCTGAAATCAATCACAAGATTACATAAAGTCGAGGGAAAAATAAATATTTCACAAACAGAGGAAGATTACCGAAAATCGTCAGTAGGATTGAAAGCTGCACACAGGACAAACAAGGGAGATGATTTACAAATATTTCAATTTTGGCCATTACACAAAAACATACAAGCCACACACACACAGATTGTCATTTCACTTTTTCCTGCTTGATCATATTGGGAATATTTTTTCCTCAACTTTGTAAAGATAATGGCGCTAGAATACATACTGTGACTTATTGGAGTAAAAGAGTCCAAGCTTTAAAATAACTGTTTTAAATGGAAGATATATCACTTTACTGTATGTTCTTACTTGCTGCTGTTGGTTAAATGTATGTTGTGTTTATTTTAAACACACTAAGTATTATTTACTGATATATATATTAAAAAAAAATTCTTTCTCCCTTAAATACCTGTACTGTCATTTTAGCCTTGTTATGCTAACATTTTGAAATAAAGAAATAAAAAATGATAATCACAAAAAAACCTTCTGTCAAGATACAACTATTTTGTGTTCACCAAAAAATGTATTCGGCAGTAGCTATGTTTCCACCAAAAGATACGCATTCGAGTTATGCACAAAACTGAAATATTGCATAAAACATTTGTGAATAAAGCACCGCTTCCATCTGATGAGTAAAAAAGAACAAAATTGTCACTTTCTCATAAGTTTTCACAAAATATCAAAAAGAAAAATATAATTTTCTGTGCTGGGAGAAGCCAATTGTAGGCCTGTTTTCTTATAAACTTAATTACTTGCACCTCAGAAGACGAAATGCAATAAACACGCTGTGGTTTTTAGAGGTGTGAGACCGCACTTGGGAAGTGCAGCCACTCAAGATACTACTGAGAGGTAATAATACAGAACCACTTCCATGAAGAACTTTGGATAAAGAATTGTAGAATGACCAAAACAACATTTCAGATGTGCAATGTGGTGCATCTACTGGTTTGTCCATTAATACCGTCCCACTGCAATCATTTTTTGTTATCACGTTCACATTACTTTTTTGATGTAAATGTGTTTCCATCGTAGTTTATGCACATTTATTTTTATTGTATAAAGTTTATACTATTAGTTTGAGCGGGCTGCACGGTGACGCAGTGGGTAGCACGTTCGGCTCACAGCAAGAAGGTCGCTGGTTCGAGCTTCGGCTGGGTCAGTTGGCGTTTCTGTGTGGAGTTTGCATGTTCTCCCCGTGTTGGTGTGGGTTTCCTCCAGGTGCTCCGGTTTCCCCCACAAGTCCAAAGACGTGGTATAGGTGAATTGGGTAAGCTAATTGTCCGTAGTGTATGTGTGTGAATGAGTATGTATGGATGTTTCCCAGTGATGGGTTGCAGCTGGAAGGGCATCCGCTGCGTAAAACATATGCTGGATAAGTTGGCGGTTCATTCTGCTGTGGCGACCCCAGATTAATAAAGGGACTAAGCCGAAAAGAAAATGAATGAATGAATGAATGAATATTAGTTTGAGCACATAAGCATTTTTTATGCAATATTCCAAAATACAAATAGGTGGATGGAAACATATACTGTACTAATGTATCTTGCATAATTTGACCAAATTAAATCTGGAAAGCAGACGTGGTCATTATGATCTGCTAAAGTTCAAACTGATCATGAGAGTAGTGTAGAAAGATGATTTTCTGTAAGTGATTTTGAATGTGTCATGGTTGTTGGTGACAGACAGGCTGGTCTGAGTATTTCAGAAGCTGCCAATCTGCTGGTATTTTCGCACAAACATCTCTAAAGTTTACAGAGTATAGTCTGGAAAAAATAAGATAAAATATCCAGTGAGCAGCATTTCCGTGGGTGAAAATGGCCTGTAGATGCCTGAACACACAACACATCAAACATTGAAGCAGATGAGCTACAGCAGCAACAGAAGAAAAGCACACTGATGACACTCCTGCCAGCTAACAACAGTAAACTAAGGTTACACAAGCTCAAATAATTGGACAACAGAGGGCTGGAAAAAAGATTTCCTGGTCAGTCGAGTCTTGATTTCTGTTTTGTAACATTTGGATGGAGTTGGAATTTGGTGTAAACAACATGAAAGCACAAATCCATCATGTCTTGGATCAATGGTTCAGGCTGCTGCTGGTGGTGTAATGGTGTAGGGGAGATATTATTTGCACATTTTGGGCCTCACTATTAGGAACTGAGTATCCCTTATCCATTACAGCCAACCTGAGCATGTTGCTGACCATGTCCACCCCTTTAACACCACAGTGAGCACATCTTGAAATGGCTTCTTCCAGGTGAATAATGTGCCTTTTAACTATGTTTATCATAGGCATTTCTAGGCCATTTCTGGGGGGCTTTAGCCATGCATTGTACACTAATTTGTGATTGCCTGAGTCCCCATTTAAATTTGATATGAAAATGGCATCAGACTTCAACTGCAAACAATCTGCAGATCACAGCACGATATACAGAGAACAAAGTGTGTGTTTGTCAGTAGGCAGTTATAATGTCTGCATATCTGTAGTTCTTTGTTTTACTGTTTACAGTTTACAAAATGTCATGGGGGAGCAATCAGTTTCCCATCTACAATTTTTTTTTTTTGCCTCGATCACCCCTCATCATCACACTCCAGCGGTTTCCTCAGGAGAAAATGTAGCCTTTAATGAACATTTCATTATTTTAATTTCACAATTGAATTTTTGAATATAAAACATATCACAGTGCATGTGGTAACTATACCATACATTCATGAACTGAAATGATTAAAGACAGTCACAAAATCAAATTGAATGCACACATTTTAACTGCATATCAGAGTGATTGACAGAGATGTGTTTGTATTGAAATGGTTAAATGTTTACTTGATACTATCAAGATCATGAAATACGTATTAGCCTTAAAATAAGCTTTTATGAGTATAAAAGTGTTTTATTATTTTAGTAAACAGAAGAAAAAAAATCAAGTAGGTTTGTACTTTAACATAGAAATGCAAACAGTAAACGTGTGTGTGTGTGTGTGTGTGCGTGTGTGTGTGCGTGCGTGCGTGTGTGTGTGAGAGAGAGAGAGAGAGAGATTAGAAAGACCTTTAGGCCTATTTGGCTCATGCACTACGTAAAGGTTATACCCGTCTATGCAGTACAGTAATACTGCTATAAGTTTGTATACACAACACAACTATATTGGTGGCACATATTTTTATTTTAGGGTTAGGGTTAGGTTACAAATGGAGGAAGATCCCCCATAAAATTAAAATTGTACAATCCCCCTAATGCTCATCAACCCAAACTGGTTTCTTGAACAAGGCAAGGTCGGTCTCTGAACTAAAATGGCCTCCAAAGTCACAAGATCTCAATCCAATAGATCGCATTTGCAATGTGCTGAAATGGGAGATTTGCTTCCATTTGATTTTTGCAGCCAACAAATATGCAGTAACTGTGCAATGCTATTATGTCAAAATCTCAATAACAATCTTTTCAGCTGCTTGTTGAATCTTAGGAGACCAAAGGGGTCCTGTACTAGCAGGCTGTAAAGAACCAGTTAATACAAATAGTATAGTCAACATTTGAAGTGGACCAAAAAACATTTTTCAGAATTGTTTTAAGACAAGAATGGATGTTGTTCAATAGTTTAAAGACAACTTTGATGAAAGGTTATGCTCCACTTGAAATTATGACTACTGTAGTAGTTAGCAGTTGGCATCAATGTTTTTATACTTATGTTCCAAAATCAACTAAACTGAAATCCTCATATTTGCCACAAATTACATAAATTAATAATTTAGATGTAAAGTTTGAAGTATTTCAGCTGTTTCAGAGCATATCATGCAGGGAACTTGCATCTTCATTTTTCCTTATCGTTATTGACAGTTAAATCACAAGGTATGGCTGCAATGTAAAACACTTCTTTCATTAAAATAACTGTCTCCCTGACCTTGCTTTGATAGACTTTCAAGACCACTCAGTTTGCAAAAGTCTTCTAAAAACATTTTCTATATAATATTTTTCAAACATAAGACAACCCCTTGAGAAAACTGACAGAAGCACATCCTTTCACTTCACATCTCTGTGTTTTGTTTTCAGCAGTTCGTTCCCCCGATAATATCAAGATATGACATCTGTAGCCAAAGTTGTCACTAATACTTCTACAACAATGTCAATTGAAAAGTAGCAAAAATAAATGTTAAGGACATGGCAAAAGTTTCCAAGAGAGCTTCAATGTGTCCATAGGACAACAACAAAAATTAAATAGCAGAAATATATATATATATATATATATATATATATATATATATATATATATAAAAAGAATGTATCAGCTCCTGAGAACTGAAATCCTCTCAAAAATGCACAGACACTATTATTATGTTAAAAACACAGCAGATCATCACCAAATGATGCAAATAGGACTTATAAATCAATTTTATGCCCATAACCCGCATGTTTGACTGTTATGCCTTTATCCAAGATTATTAAAGGAAACATTGGATCCCATTTTACACAAGTTGTCTTTAGGGTCTTCATAAAATATCATTAAAAATCTTCAGTGGTTGTTTAAAACAAGCTTTTTACCTTGTCCAAAACAGCTCAGTTTCTCAGCTCTTTAAACGATGACGAGATGCTGCTCAACACATTCCTCTTTTCAGAGAGTTCCCATGTTGTTAATCACTCCCTAATGATTTCATGCCAGTAAAAGTGTGTAATTGCTAATTTAAAAGTAAAGTATAGCATTCAAGTCTAATGTTGGTAAACTGTTAATTTACTCAGGGGGAGGAGAATATGGTCACACCCCCCAAAAAATGAAGTGTCTAATTGGTCAGAATGCTTTTAGGGGCTGGGTCAGCGAGCAATATTTTAAATTCCTGATATAAATGAAAAATCCATCAAGAAGTCCAATTCAGGTACATGAAGCAGCAAGCAATCTAACAACTCTTGTCTATTTTATTTCTTTTCTTTATATAACCTTTTCTTTTATTTTGAGTTAAAAGTCTCATTTTGAGTATCTTTGTCTTTATTTTACTTAAACTTCAGACATCCTAGACAGTGCATCCACCCTTCATCTAGCACTCATTGTGTTTGGCATCCAAAAAAGTCACTCCAGATTGCGTGTACAGTGAAAAAAAAAAGTTAATTGAATTTACAATTTTTTTTTAAGGTAAGTGGTTGCAAAATATTTAGAAGGGCTGAATTTAAACAAACAAATTACGTTGAACATTACTAAATTTAATTTGTTGGTTTAAATTCAGAACATATAAATTGTTTGAAACCACTTACCTTAAAAGTTTTAGTAAATCCAATGAATTATTTTTTTCAGTGTTAGATTAGTTTAAAATTAAGTCTTGTTTGTATATAAAGAGAAGTGTCTTAATTTCTGTGCAGAATAAATAATAAGTAATAAATAAATAAATAACAATGCAGAAGAGTGCTGAAAACCAAACACCAAATAAAAAAAAATAACGTAACTTATTTAAGGTTTACAATGAAATCCAAAGCTATTGGTAAACAAAGCTATAGAAGGTCTCATATACAGTACATCCACTAAAAGACAGAAAATATAGTATTGTACATAAGTGATCTTAATATTGGCATAATATTCAAAAATATTAGTGAAATTAATATAAAAAAATGAATAAATACATATTTACACATAAGTAAATAAATTGATTGAATGATGGGTTAAAAAAAATCTGCAATAAACATCGGGGAATTCTGCAGGCGCAAATTCCGTTTGGGCCTACTTATAACTAATTAATTGCACATCTAATCTAAGAAAGCTAATAAAGTGACTGATCCGTTTAAAGAAATAGTCAATCATACGCAGTTCATCATGATGGGATGATCAGTAGAAAAGGTTTGAAGAGTGCTGTTTGTTTTTCAGAGAGCACTACATCTCCATCTTCATGTACTGTAATTTGAAGTCAGAGTTATTACTCCATTTGGCTTTTCAGTGAAAGAAACATCAGACATCGATGTGGTTTTTAATATCTGACTTGTACTGAGAAAGCAAAGGTAGCACACGAAATGAGAAAGGAATAAAGAAGGCTTAAAATGAGAAAGAATGAAATTGCCTTTATCGAGTGATCTGAAACAACGGAAACAAACGCAACAGACCTTTTCCTCAACAAAAAGAGCTTTCATTTCAGTCTTCCAACTTCAAACCCTGAAGTGCTCCTTATCTTCGTCTTTTTTCTGCTTTTCATCGTTCTTGATATTCCCTGCCTCTCTCACCCTGAGAGTCCAACAACTTCCCGAACTTAAAATCGCATATTCGCGGTATTCACATACAACTCCAACGCAAAGCCAATTACATGTCATTATTCAATGGAAAGGACATATGGCAGTGTTTGAGCTTATCAGAACGACTGTAAGAGAACAGAAGGAGGAAAGCAGAAGAAAAGGTGCCAAGGACAGAAAAGAGCGAGGAGGAGGGGGAGGAGGAAGTCATTAATGACACAGTGGAACATCGCAGCCTCCAGCTTTGCTCTCTAATTACATTTGGCTCTTTGTAACATTCTGGAATTACGTGCTACATTTCCAGCCTCCAAGTAGCTTTTAGAGAGCCCACGGACTAACACTCGGCTTTATCTCATTCTCGTTTATTCCCATTCTTTCTCTTTCTCTATCTGCCTTATATTTTCTGCCATCCACACTCGCCAGCCAGCTTCTAGAACAAACACAGAACCAGTGTCAAGCCTCCGCAATTTGCTGCGTGTTTTGTGGAGCCGGGTTACGGGGTGGGTTGAAATCTCAGCCCGGAGCACTATGGGTAATGGGCATTAGAATGGCTGAAGATCTGGAATTCCACTAAAACAACACTGAAGGAGAAAAATATGAAGTGGTTTTTAATTTGCAAGCGTATAATGTGAAAGTTAATCATTTGTGACGCTTCATTAATTTTGGAGGACTGGATCACTCAGAAGAAAAAAATAATGTTAAAAGAAGTAAAGAATTAAAGAAATAACAAATAAAAGAAACAGCAAATGAATGAAAGGATGAATACACAAACAAAAGAAAGACCAAACTAACTAAATAATGGAGGACAGAAAGAAATAAAAAAAGAGTGAATGGAAAACAAGTTCTTTACTTAAAGTTAGTCAAACTCTAAGCACACAGCAATATGCAGACAAACACAGCACAGCAGCTAAAACACATAAAAAATGCGTCAAACTTCTAAGATCCCAACAGCTGTCTTAAAAATAGGGCTCTTTTACATTCGAGAAAAAAAAATACACTTTTAATCAAAAAACTTCTTAAACCATCTGCTATTTAATCTCCATAAATATGAAATGTGTTTGTCTTTGTGTTTTTAAATCAGCTTGCATTCTCAGAGAAGTGTCAGAGAAAAAAGTCAGAAAAATACAGAGAAAGTTAGATGTAGCTATAGTTGTTAGTAACAGTGCATTTACTTGTTATACTGTTAAAAGTATATATAAATATATATATTTATATATAGTATATACATATACAATGATTTGCCTAATTTGACTAATTAACTTTGTTAAGCCTTTAAATTGCGTTTTAAGCTGAATACTGGTATCTTGACAAATATCTAGTAAAATGTTATGTCCTGTCATCATAGCAAAGATAAAAGAAATCAGTTATTAGAAATTAGTTTTTAAAATTACTATGTTTAGAAATGTGTTGAAAAAATCTTCTTAAACAGATTTCTCTGTTAAACAGAAATTGGGGGGAAAATATACAGGGGGTTAATTCAAGAGGGCTAATAATTCTGACTTCACCTGTATATGTATTTGTGCATAAATATGTATGTATAATATATAATAATACATGTTTAAAAGTGTGTCATTTAAATTTGCCTTTACCTCCCTTTTAAGCACCCCATGATCGTGGAAAGTGTGGTTGACATTCTTGTGAAAATAATGTTTTGTTGTTTCTTCCACATTTTGCAGTGGTTTCAAGTGTAATGTTTGTTGAGTGGTGCTAAAAAGTTCAATTGTGTTCAATTTTCTGAAAAACATATGTTTTTATTGGTTCATACACACACAATGTGCTTGAAAATAACATACCACCTACACCAACCCTTACGCTAGACCTAAATTATAGTGTTTAAGAAAAAAAATACACTATAAAACACACTTTGCTAAAGTATCCATGCCATTTTGTGTTGTATTTTGACCTTTTACATGACTTAATTAACTGGAATTAATGCCATATGCCACACATATGGGGAGATAAATATGTAATGCAGGCAAATAAATGCACTGCATATAAATAGATATATCTTTATTTGTCTTGATAAAAAAAAAAAATTCTTGGGTAATCAAGAGAGCAGATTAACAATACATTTTAGTGACAAAACGGCTATTCATAATATACTAACAAGAACATAATACATTCCACAAAACACCAACACCTTCTCACAAATATATATATATATATATATTTCCTAATACTCAATGTAATTGATAATGTAACAATTTTATTCATTATTACATGGACAGTAATCATAGTTTGAATGAAAAGTATTGAAAACTGTTGATGTTTCACTGACTCTGGTTTTTATTTCAGCTCATAACTTTTCTTAGTTTTGCCAAAAAAAAAAAAAGTTTTTTTCCAGCAATCCTGTGTGACTTTTAAACCTTTTAAGTATATATAGTAACGTTACAGACACATTTCAGTATGCCTTCTGAGAGGCGCACTGACCTCAGGCCAGATAATATGCGGTAACACGAGATCCAGCATAATTTGTCAAACCTTTCATCAGTTACCTGTGTTCTAACAAGTCTCAGATCTGCTTTTTAGTTTGTAGCAAACATTTGATCTTCTGTGAAGTGTGCAAACTGGTGGGAAGAGTCGATAACCCCGGTAGATTTCGCAAGTGCACGCTGGATTTGAAGATTTGATAAAACGGTGTCTTTCCTTCAAGCAAACACATCAAAAATTCATGGAGCAATTTGATCTTGTGCTCTTTGGCCCATGCAGTGATGAAAACACAGGTGGTTCTGGCTGACATTTGGGCTATTACATCAGTCCCTCTAAGCAACAGCAATGAGGTCATTTTTCTGTAATGCTGGACTGACCAAACAAAAAAAGTTGAAGGTAAAACTATCCTGAGGAGCTGTCAGAGTCGGGATGGATTCAGAATAGGATTTGGAATAGGATTAAGTGAAGTGAAGTGAAGTGAAGTGTAGTGTGGCCAAGTATGGT
>CAIGQV010016547.1:17973728-18010393 GCA_903798115.1 Danio jaintianensis | reverse complement strand
TATATATATATATATATATATATATATATATATATATATATATATATATATATATAGATATACACACACACACACACACACAAACCATCCTCACAAGTTACTGATAATGATGTGTGTGTGCGTGCGTGTGTACGTGGGTGTGAGACAGAAAGCGCTCTATCAATCAATGCTCAACCGCTGTCTGCTCCAAATACATACAATAGCGGATGATTTATGCAATGTGCGCACAAGAATAATATCAGATAAATCAGATATTGTGAGAGTAAGCACACGCAGAGCCAGAAAGAGTGGATGGTAATGAGCTGGTGTGGATGGTGTCAGGCTATGATCGACAGGGGCATGGTGGCACAGAATGGAAGTGGATGTATTAGACTCACACATACCTGCACATGAAATGCTAATGCAGAAAAACAGATTCCAGACAGACTAAACAGCCACTTTCTGATCTTATTTTCATAATGTGAATATGGAAATGTTGGACGTCACAGCAAAAATGATACACCTTATCGATATACTTAAGCATTTAGCTATCATTGCACCTTTTTCTTAGCAAAGGAGTAATCACTTCTTCTGTCATTGTCTGGCTCAGTTAATGAAAGCAATCTTTATAGTGAATTAGCTGTAGTGAAAAAGTAATTGGCTGCAAGCTTCCAGGACATTGGAAATTCTCACAGATCTCTCTCATCCTGGACATTATCTACTCTAAAAGCTTTTTCTTGGGTAAACATTTCAAACAAACCTAAATCAAGACCTGCACAGCTTCTGTGCATTAGTGAATATCTACACATAATTCTGATACCCAGGATTTCTATTCAGTACTAAAGTATATACATAATAGAATACAAGTTAGAAAGCATAGAGTGCATTGCAATTAACATGTTCAACTGATTTAATTGATTTTAATGTGTATATTGTTATGCAGTGGCTCTTGAAGTGCCCCTATTATGCATGTCAAGAAGCATTTGTCACGGCAAAACATAAATTCTAGCATGAGTTGCGCACTTTCATAAAAACTCCCAGTACAATTAGTGAATCTGTGAAATGGCACTGTATCTGTAACTGTCGTTTATGATAAGAAAATTAGCAAGAGAGCAGAGTTTAATAAGACTTTAAGGCAAACTCTGGAACCTTTAAAGCAATATAGGTGCCTGTTAAATGGTATTAAAAACAGCAAGCAACTAAACAAACAAACAGCTAAACAACAACCATGAAAAATCTCTATACAGCAATATATAAGAAAACATGATCTAGATTATGCTAAATATGTTTTTATGAGAATAAAAATGATTTGTGCTGACTACAGTGTCCTTTGCACTGGCGAAATATTAAACCATAAAGAGGCTAAATTACTGTTTCTTATCAATTTTGCAAGTCAGAGTAACTGTTATTAATATTATTTATATTAATATATTAATATATTTGGGCGGCGCGGTGGCTCAGGGGGTAGCGCTGTCACCTCACAGCAACAATGTCGCTGGTTCAAGCCTCAGCTGGGTCAGTTGGCATTTCTGTGTGGAGTTGGCATGTTCTCCCCGTGTTCGCGTGGATTTCCTCCGGGTGCTCCGGTTTCCCCCACAAGTCCAAAGACATGCGCTGTAGGTGAATTGGGTAAGCTAAATTGTCCGTGGTGTATATGTGTGGATGAAGAGTGTATGGGTGTTTCCCAGTGATGGTTTGCAGCTGGAAGGGCATCCGCTGCGTAAAACATTTGCTGGATAAGTTGGCGATTCATTCCGCTGTGGTGACCCCTGATTAATAAAGGGACTAAGCCAAAAAAAGAAAATAAATGAATGAATATTAATATATTTAAAACATCACTATTAATATATTTTTATTCAGCATAATTTATTATTGATGCTTAATATTGTTTACTTGTGTGATTAAGCAACATATAAATCACTGTTGTCAATTAACATACAGGTGTAGGCAAATAAAATTGGCTGATGATTTGCAAATCTTCCTTCAACAAGTCTAAGTTTTTTTTGTTTTTTACCACCAATGTGTGCTCTAAGAAAGCTGTAATTGGCTTGCTTTCATTTCTACACACACAAAAGCCTCAAACCTTCCATAACGCAATCTGGTACAAAGCTAAATAACAAGAGAAATACAACAGAAATCAAAGGCTTTATTGCAAGCATACGCACTTTGTGAAGTGCTTGATGTTACACTTATAATTGTTACCCTTAAAAATGCTCCACAAAAAAGGCATGCTTTCATGATACAAAAGCATTGATTCAGAATCACTGAAGAGAGAATCCTGATGCATCTGGGAATATTTTATTGGTCACAGTTTATTTTAATGTACAATTCACACTATCAACAAACCATTACCTAAGACTTTTAGCTCAATAAACTATTAAGCTGCTAGCTGCTTATTAATAGTTAGTAAGGTAGTAGTTGGGTTAAGGTATTGGGTAGAATTAGGGATGTAAAATATAAGATCATATGTTATAAGTACTAATAAACAGTTAATATCTTAACAATAGGCAGGTAATAAGCCAGTAGTAAATGGTTTGAATTGTTACCCTAATTAAAGTGTTACCTATTTTTTCTCCAACCCTACTAAAATATATGTGAAATGTGGCAAAAGCACTGTTACAATGTCTATTGTGTTGTAGAATACTGATACAGCAATGTGTATTTGTCTCACTGGATGCTTAAGTGTTTTTACATGTTGAGCAAATGTATATTTCAGTGCTTTAAAAGTCCAAAAAGAATCTATTGTTTTTACATAAATCAAAGTGTTATGATGAACCAAACCTTAAAGGGGTGGTCCACTACGATATCATAGTGTATTTTTAAGGCTTGGTTGTGTTTATAAGATGCAAAGCAATGTGTGCTCATGCTTCACTTGTAGAAAATCACGTTACGTTTTCATATATCTTACTTTGATTGTATACAGCCACTCAGCTAACATGCAAACGACTAGTTATATTTCCTAGTTCCTCTGAAAGGCCCGCCCTCAAGAGGCTCTGATTGGTCGCTAACATAATGTGCTGTGATTCGCAGATTAGCTCCACGTCACTCCCCTACAAGCACGCGCTTTTGCGCTGTGTAAACAGTCCAGTCAGAGGCTCAGAGCAGCTGTTAGCAGTGTTAGCTGCCTGAATCAGACAGAAATGAAGAGCACACAGCTCACGCCTGCTCTCTAAAATAAAATCTGACAAGTGTCTTTCACATATATTCGGAATAAGAATGTGTGAGTAATATAAAACCTTTTAATATCTTTTCCGAGTTTATTATTTGAGATGTAGAATGCTCGGAAAGCAGCCGCATAGAGAGACACGTATAGAGAGACACGCATAGAGAGACTCTGCACGCGCTGCTAAAGATTGTGGCTGTTTACAGCGGTTTGACTGATAAATATGAATTTGTAGTTAAATTGTTAATGGTGCCAAACAGCATTTCCCATTGTTTACATCATTGTTTACGTCCTCGTTAACGCTAGAAACAGTGCCTGTAGTTGATCAATTTTAACAAATAAAAATACTTACAGGTTGTGCCTCACAGTCCACAGCTTCGTCTGCTGGAGGAGTTTTAACCGAATCCAGCACTGAACTGAGAGAGATTCTGGAAGCTGTCCTTTGTCAAATGCTAAAGCTCTATTGTTTATATAATTCTCTGGAACATAATTAAAATTAAACTGTCAGCACTTCTGTCTTTGTGTTGTGTCCTTTGGAAACCCAAAAACAGAAACAGAAGAAGCTTGGTGGAAATAGCAGCGTTTGGATGGCATTTTAGCTTTCTCTGCTGTAACATTACAGCGCCTCTGGCCACGCCCCTTCGCTGTGCAGGGTGTGTGCGTGAGGTGAATGCGCGTAACCTGAAGCGTTGGTGATCTCATCAGCCCGGATGTATTTTTTTGTAGTCCCCAAATTCATTTGCTGTAGGCTTTGCTAAGCTAATTCTGTAAAAGCCAATGTCTCCTTTTGCATTGAACTTTGAGCATATTACATTACACATCAACTAAAGTTTAAAGGGGTTGTCCACTATGATATCACATTTTAAACTTTAGCTGATGTGTAATGTTGCTGTGTGGACATAAACAACATCTCTGAATGTAAGATGCTCAAAGTTTAAAGTGAAGGTAAGATATGTGAACAAACAATGTGATTTTTTACAAATGAATCACGAACACACATTGTTTTGCACCCCATAAACACAATCAAACCTTAAAAAAAAAACACTGTGGAACACCCCTTTAAAAGAAAATATTGCACATAATTTAAACGTACAGATTAATATAGAAAAAAACTGTACAAGTTAGTTAAACCTAAAATTAAACTTTCTTTAGTTAAATGTGATGAAAATAAAAATAAAAATATTTTTCCTATTCACATCGAATCTAAAATTGATGAAAGCTTTATTAGATTTAACTAAGATTTAAAAGTTTTACAGCTGTAATCATCCTCAAACTACAGCTAAATTAACCCACAGATACTCGCTAGACTGAGACTGTAAAACAAGTGTAAGTGAAGCATAAGAGAATGACTGAGCATTCAGCATATGAGCCCATCTCAGGCCCATCTGAAGCACCATGTGCCTGTAAACAAACATAAGCACACCAGACTGTCAAATAACAGTGTTTCATTGCACACTTCAAGAGCGGCTGCCTGTGTCTGCCTGACGTGCACACACACACACACACATACACATACAGACATCCATGCCATCTTTCCACTTTCCATATTCACAATAACTCTCTGAGTGGTTCGAGTCTAACAACAGTTAATTTCCACCATGAATGAGGAGGAATAATCAGCCCGTTTCACCAAAGTTACTGGGTCTCTCAGCAAGTTTGGAAAACGAGAGCGCGAGTAATAAATAAAAGAACAGGTGGCAGATGAGATGGAATATATTTAGACAAAATGTTGTTAACAAGTGCAAAAGATGTGTCTCTGCTTGCGTTCGCGCATTCTCCGGGTTACTCTGAGGTAAAATCATTAGCTTTGTTTGCGTTTTGGGAATAATTTTGAGCAAAAAAAAAAAAAAAAAAGTGTGAAGATCAAGCTGTGAGACTGATCTAGAATATAAGTTTGGCACACATGATTAGCACACACACACATTAGCAAACAGATGGTAGAATGCAGACACGGTTATTTTGCTGTGGGGCAGAAAGCCAAGCTGACAACAGCAAAATATGCCCAGTGGGCCAACATACAGGGTAAGACCCTAAAAGCACACATGCATCAGCCAGAGACACACACACCTGCAGAAACACCTCTTTATCAGCCAGAGACACATCTCCACACGGGCTTATCTGGGGGATAATCTCACTCATCAGTCATTTACTGTTACACTGATCCGATCAAAGCATGTCTGCCTTGATCTGTCTGTCTTTTCCGTCCATTCTGTGCTCAAAAACAGTGAAAACAAACATTTGAAAATGCATAATGCATTCTGGCCAGATACAAAGCATATTTGTGAAATTTTGCAAGCTTTGAAAGTCATTTATTTTAGACACTGATTGAGAACATGACAGACAAAAAGCTGATATACAGATAGACAGAATGATACAGTAATAGAATTAATCAGGCAGATACATATGGATTGTTGACATGATGTTGCATTTTCACTGTCACACATGACAAAAATGCATATAATTAGTATTGTCATCTTTTAAGATGCAGTAAATAGTCTAACATTTCTTTGTCTTGCATGAAAAATGGTTTCATCCACTTAAATTGTACATACTTAAATGCATACACTGAAAAAATAACTCTTAAGATTTACTTCGTAACAACTTCGTTACAATTTGCACGAGCAAATGTCAAGTAAATTTTACTTTTTCAAGTACAATTAACTTGTCAATATTATATACAATTTACTTGTTTAACCTAACACTCCTAAATAAATTAAGTTAATTGATTATCTTTACTTGATTAATTTAAATAAATATACTCAAAATTTATATCAAGTTTTGGCAGAGAGAACATTGCTTTTATTAATTTAAATAAATCATATTAGGTACAAATTAGTACATTTGGTGTAGCTTAATTTAATTTAAACACACTTCCACTCACTTGAAATGTGTTATTTCCCTTTATTTTGAGCAAATTGAACCCAAGAGCAAATCTACTTTAAAAATGTATTCTGATCTCAGAGCTAGTATTAGCACAGCTATGACTCTGAGTGAAGCGTCAAACATTAATGCTGATAATAAAAATGCCAAGACCTTAAGCATGAATGCTACTCTTCCGCAAGGTGATATAACCTCAAAACTAAAAAAAAAAACTTACTCAAAACTCTTCTTAATCTTCAAACTAATAAAGATTAAGCTTTAACAAGTCTTTCTCTCAAATTTTAAAACCTAAGATTGCTTTTATTTTCAAAATATTCTCCCCTTAATTCAATCCCATGCAAAGTATTCTGGAAACTACACATCCATTATGACATACCATAATTAAAACTTACTTACTATTACTAGATTTGCTTTCCATTCATTTCATTTATTACATCAAGTAAATGTGTAAATATTGAATATTTACATAGGAAATTTTAGTTATCATTCATTCATTTATTAATTTTCCTTTGGCTTAGTCCCTTTATTCATCAGGGGTCGCCACAGAGAAATGAACCGCCAATTTGTCCAGCATATGTTTTACACAGTGGATGCCTTTCCAGCTGCAACCCAGTACTGGGAAACATCCATACACTCATCCACACACATACACTATGGCCAATTTAGTTTATTCAATTCACGTATAGCATATGTCTTTGGACTGTGGGGGAAACCGGAGCACACAGAGGAAACCCACGCCAACACGGGGAAAACATGCCAACTCCACACAGAAATGCCAACTGTCCCAGCCAGGACTCGAACCAGCGCCCTTCTTGCTGTGAGGTGAAAGTGCTAACCACTGAGCCACCGTGTAGCCCCAATTCTAGTTATCCTTGACATTTAACATTACAATTTAAAAATGATAAGAGTAAATTTATTAGATTTTACTACCCCAAAATTCATTTCTTTCAGTGTACTCGTAACATCATACTTAAATCGTGCATTATGTTTCTTTACATTTTTCAGCCAAATCTCAAAACTGTCTTATTGTGTGACTGTCTCAAGCTTAGTTAAATAAATTATATCTTATATAAGTTAAAAAGAAAATTGAAAAACATTAATAAATATCTCAGCCCTAATTTTAAAAGTGGCTCTTTTAGTAAATGGCAATAATTTTTTCATCATTTTTTTCTGATGACGTTGGTGTGACACCCCTTTTTAATGAAAATGCCCCCCAAAAAAATCTAACAAGTCACAGAGAAGAAAATAAATTACAGTGTCAAACAATGAAGATAAAATGCTCTCACGCTATTTGTATATTATAAAGAGTTTTATCTTAATTTTTGCTATTTCACACCATACAGTAAGTACAGTTCAGTAAAAAATAAAAATAAATAAAAATAAATAGAGAATGTATAAATTTAGTGACCATTTATATTTTAACATTTAATATTCAGACTTCTAACATTTGAGGGAGGGAGGGAGGGAGGGAAGGTAGGTAGGTAGGTAAACAGACAGACAGACAGACAGATAGATATATAGATAGATAGAGCAGATAGATATAGATAGATAGAGCAGATAGATAGAACAACCAATGAACTCTATCCTTGTTAGTCTGTGTGTAAGAAAGAAAGAAAGAGAATGAAAGGGATTAGACTCAACAGTGCTGTAATGAAAAACATTATTGAGAAGAAATGGAGCTAGATTTAAACCACACTGCAAACGGACGGAGAGGCTCTTCACACAAAAAAAAAAAAAAAAAAAAAAAAAAAAAAAACTAAACTAACTCTAACAAGGTCATTCCCAAACAACAGCAGTCTCACATACTCACAACAGCAGGAGTCCCTCACAGAGAAAGCTCGTTTAACCACAATTTTGCACAAAAATGGCAGTTTGCTAACACACTTTACGCATATCCTTATGTGTTTCACAGAAGAAATAAAGTCATATACTGCAGAACTGGAATAACATGAAGGTAAAAATGCAGTTAGAAAGCATCAAACGTAAGAGTATTTGATTTTTGTAATTATACTGTTGTTACATGAGGTTCAAAAATAAAATAAAATAAAATAAAATAAAATAAAATAAAATAAAATAATTTAATTTTCAGGTGTGGCAAAATGTTGTGGACGTAAGCCCTGCTCACAGGAATTTGGATTGCAAAAAAAAAAAGAATAAATAAGCACATGTTATGCTCAACATCAGCCAAAAGTCACATAAAGGACAAGAGGACAAAATAAAATCACTTGTAAAATGCATTTAGAACACATTTTTGTCACAATACATACTGGGGATTCCAATCATGACCCGTCCTTGAAGACTGAAGGTCTGTGAATGTGTACGTTTGTTTAGGAAAAAAAAAAAGTGTAGTGTGAAGTTAAGGACAGCAGTCCCCAAGAGCAATCTCGGTGCACCAATTATGCAAACCACCTCAATTATCTTCCACATTCGCTGGCTTTTTTCATCTTGATTCACTTGCCATTTCATCTTTTCTCTTTTCCCATTTCCTGTCATCTTTCACACTTGCTACTCTCATTTTCCTGCTTCATTCCTTCACATGTCAGTGTGTGCGCCGTACTTCTATTGCCTTTCAGTACATCCATTTCTTCTCTCACTCTTTTTGCTCCATTTTCCCCCCTATTACAGCCTTCTTTTCTATTATTCATATGAAACAGCTGCGGACATTGTCTCTAATCAGCATTTGTAGGACAAACCTGTTTGATATTCTGCCTAACTAAACTTATTTCACACTCCGATCTCGTCTATCTTCGTCTTCCTTCCAACATTCGCAACACATGGGGGGAGGAAAAAAATAGAAGAAGAAGGTTTAATCCAGCATACAGGGCTTTTTTTAGGCATGGAAACTAAATGTGTCTTTTCACAGAAAGTTAAGGTTGCAATAAAGAGGATTTGCGCATGTGGCAAAAATCTGTGTAAAGATGCAATGCAGTATACAAGCCGCATAGAACAGGTATAATGCATAGAACTTGTTTTGTATGCAACAAGCTCAAGTTTAAACCTGTCTAAATCGAACCAACATGTGCTGTTTTGCAAGCTCATGTCATGCAGCAAAATAAAAAGCTGAATACATTAATCAGCTGTTTCAATCTTTTTGTTAATTACAGTTTATTAGAGTTTGTGAAAATCTTTGCAAGTGATACCTTTAACTCTTTCCTTGCCATTGATTAAATATCTTGTCAATTAAGAGACAACACTTCTACCCCATCGACAAGTTATGGCAATCTGTGTTTTGCATTGTATTACAGCGAGGGTCATAGCGCATGTCCTGAATGAGTTTACGGGAGTTCTGTGTTTTTTGAGTACAAAATATAAGGCAATCAGAGAAAGTGTAGATCAGACTGCACGTATAAAAAAAAAACATGCAGATCAGACATAAAAGAAGAAAGCGTAGATCAGATCGCATGTAAAAAACCCAAAACATCCCAAATCTCCCAGGAGTCTCATGCATATTCATAGTGGCTCCCTGATGATACAGTGTCACAGAAATGGAGGTGTAACGTCGCATAACTCTTCGCATACATATGCATGCATATATGTTTTTGTTTTTTCAAAATATTAAACATTTTCAAAGATTTAAGATGCTGATGACTGTTGAACGCATCATAACTGTCTTGTGAAATGGGTCCATAGCGATGGGACGTCAGTCAGACTTGCAGTCCAAACTTAGTTGTGTCATGGATAGGCCATTAATCAATCTCACTTTACTCATTTACAGTACTTTCCTTTGGCCTTTACCCTTTTTTATCAGGGGTGAACAGAATGACACAAATTTATTAGAAGATTTATTATTAGATTGCCCCCATGTTGAAATTGCACTACATTTTGGGCAAAATTGTGCATTTTTGAAGAAACCTATCTACATTTCAGTGGTAATAAAACATGAAGACATGAAGATTGAATAAAATAGTTTTTGTTTGTTTGTTTAAAAGCAGAGGCTCAGTTCTATATTTTAATATATATTACTAGAACTATGTTAAGCTGCTTTGACACAATCTATATTGTGAAAAGCGCTATATAAATAAACATGAATTGAATTACCCTCATATATTTAGAGAAGATAAAAAGGTTTTAATGTAGGTGATGAATGGCATCTTATAAAAAAATGGAACTAATATGACAAATAAAACAATTTTACAAGCAAAGATTGGTTTTAAAGTTTTAAAGCATGTACACTCTTAAATATAAAGTTTTTTATTGACAGTGATGGTTCCACGAAGAGTCTTTAGCATCCAGAAGACATTTTCATTCCACAAAAGGTTCATTATAGTGGAAAAGGGTTCTCTAAATTATTATTATCTAAAAATGGTTCTTTGAAAAACCTTTGTTTCATTAAGAAAACCTAAGCAAGAAATGATTGGCTGATTAATCTGTCACGTTACTGGGAGGTATTGCAGACGGGACAAGAGGTAGGATCCATGTGCATTTAATGGTGAGTTGTCATACAAAAACAGGACATCGTGCAAAAACAGGACATCCAGGTACAAAAAGTAACAAAATAACAAATAAACAAAACAACAAACTATGACCAGAAACTATGACTTAAACATGAGCTAAACATACCATCAATACCAACATAAACCAGACAACATACTAACAATCAACGACTGAGAATAACAAACAACTGAGCAAAGACAAGACGGGTCCAGGGTGTATAAATAGTCCAAACAATGAGTAGTGATTCGGATGCAGCTGTGTGTGTGATGAGTGGAAGTGGAAACCGGGTGTGTGTGGCGGAATGATGGGAATTGTAGTTTGTGATGATTTGTAGTTCACCAGCGATCTCTGAAGTCCTTGATCGCTGGTGAACATGACATAATCAGTCTTATCACAGTTATATTATTATTATTATTATTATTATTATTATTAATAATGATAATAATAATAATAATAATAATAATAATAATAATAATAAACAATAAAAATATTATTAAGAAAGTAGTAGTAAAAACTCTAAAATCTCATTGACGCTGCCTTTTTTCAATTCTATTGTTTTCCCAGCACAATCACAACTCCTCTTCTCTGTCTTCTCTACATTGACATGTATAATCAGTGTTGGTGTGTTACAGCCTTAGGTTTCAATCAGTGGGAGGTTGTTTAGCATTGCATGCTCCACTGAAGGGCACACACACTCAAACCCAGGCTTTCTCCAGGCTTTCTTGACAGAGCTAACTAAGATTAATGGCGTGGCTGGTCATGATTAACCGTGTGTGTTTGCGAGTACACGTGCGCAGTTGTGTGTATGCGGACACCTCTGATGTGTCTTACTCTGGGGAGGGACATACTGAGTGTCTTTGCTTAGCCGAGTAGTCGCAGCGTGATCTTCTAGAGAGCAAAGGGGCAGGAAGTGCAAGTCATTACGGATGTGCAACAGCGCTAAACCTGCTATATCCGCCCACTCTGCCCACAGACAGCTCATTAACGTGCTGAAGAGAGCTCATTAACAGGGCGCTGTCCGAAAGATCATTAAAATCAAAACCTCTCTGCAGGTGGCCAGTCAATGCCAAGACCCCTCATTATCACCTGCTGGAGAAGCTTTGCTGTGAGCTGTCAAACAGACAGAGGATCTGGCAACCCTGGACCTCATCGCTGCTCTCATCTTCCAGAAACATAAGTGTGGCACTACAAATTAAGAAAACCAATCGGCAGGCCAGTGTTTGTGTCATCATTAACAGCATCAGGGGTAATGTGTCTCTTTGGTGAGGGCTGGGGTTCAGAATCATCAGGCTGGTTCAATACCAAGTTTGACAATTGCATAGTTTAATGCCTTTCTATGTTTATTTAGCATTTTAGGAGCATTTGTCCTTCTAATTTTTGTGCTTCTAAAATTGTAGCGCACAGTCAAAATTGTAGATAAATGACTGAAATTAACTTTCCCAATAAATACCCTCAAAAGCAATTAAGCCTCTTTTTTTGTTATTTAATGCATGCCATTATATATGAAATTCTAATGAAATAATATGAAATGAAATAATACGAAATTTATATTTAGAAATTTGTTTAAAATATTTTAACTCAAAACTGTTCACCCACCCTTTACATACATTACTTAAATGTACTGTATGTTTTTCTTCTGTTCAAAAAGAAGATATTTTGAAGAAAGTTTTGCAACCAACATATCAAATCAAATCAAATCACTTTTATTGTCACATCATCAGCAGCACGTGTGCTATGATAAACTAGCTATGATAAACTATGATAAAAATACATATGTATACACAACAGTTCTGTCTAGTTCTTGAATCTGATTGGCTGATAGCCGTGCGATATTCTGCAAATAACAGCCTCTTAACCCTTCACCCTTGTGTATTACTCCACCCACATACTGCGACAAGCAGAGGACACTCTACAGTTTCACAAATATTGCTGCTGTTGGACAACAATGTACTTTTGAGGCTTTTTTAGTCAAGAATGTAGTTGTTTAGACTGCAACTATGCAGTTTATTTGTAAGGATAGTGCCTATTTTAAAATATTTTTCAGTGCATCGGCCTGTCTGAGCAGACCAAAGAAAGTAACGGTTGACGTTACGAACAAATCATTATAAATCAGGTAAGTGACATTCTCAGTCGATTTCTCTTTCTTTTGCATTTTGAAGTGCTGTATTTATACCACAGAAACCGGTAGTGTTTGCTTTGCTTTGGCTTTGTCGGGGTTAATTGTTGTGATATTCTGATTGCAACAGAGAAATACTGGGAAATCTCTGTAGATTGATGGCATTTCATGCCGTTTAGCCTTATAATCTTAAAATGTCAGCAAAATTTACCTGTTTTGTCATCACTTTAGACATCAAGCTAGAGAATCATTCAAATACTTGTTCTAAAGTGACGTTGGTGAACTGGCAACGGTTTCTGCTGTTCTGACGGTCAGCTGCATATGTGAATGAATGGCGGAAGAAAGTAGTTCCTCGTACAAAAGGGTTTTTATGACTACCTGTGTTTGATTATATATATATATATATTGGAGTGATAGATGGAGCAGATGACAGAAGAAAGGACAGAGGAAACTCAGACCAATGAAATATGAAATTCAATTACAAAGAAAGAGCAGAATCTCCCCCTCTATATTTCTGTAATATTTTGGCTCAGATTTTATTATACTCCTGAGGCCCAGAGCTAAAGTGATTATAATGCCACAGAGAGAGAGAGAGAGAGAGAGAGAGAGAGAGAGAGAGAGAGAGAATTAGCTAAAAAAGTGCATCACTTTTGCAGTATCACAGCCAAAATAATAAGTGTATGTACTAAGCACACACAATGAAAATGCATTGAAACTAAGCTGTGCTATATATAATAATTATAATTTTTGTCATTCTTTCAAGCACCTCCTTTTAGGGTTGTCACGATACTGGAAATTAATACCAATTGGTACTGAAATTTTAAAAACGTCCATTTCCCGCAAACATTTAAGCGCAGTGGAGCACGTTCTTAAACAGGGCTGATTTGCCATTGTGTTCACGTGCTCAACAGAAATGACTGTGATGGGCTGTGAAGGTCATTAGTTCACTGAACTCACCCCTGTTTATTGAGTGTAACCACAGATACAGGGACACTGGAGCATTTCAAAGACACATCGATCAGCTGGTTTGTCTATAAGCTGATATACGAGCGATCTGTTGATAAATCATGGCTTTAAAACACTGCAGTGCCAGATTGCTGTGTTAAACATTTTTTAACCTTTTTGTGTACATATCTGACAAAGCACTGAGAAAATCACAAATGAATAGCAATAATATATTACTCCAATCTAATTATTTACTTTTTGTTATTGTTGATTTATTACAAATTTGGCTTGGACTGCAATATGATTAGCAAAATCAAGATAGAAACTACAGTATGTGGTCATAGTGCAACTTGGAAAACACTATTGGTTGGGTTTAGTGGTTCACATGGGTTTAGTGGAAGGCTGTATAACAAACCTTCTCAATGTTGTATTTGAAACATACAACACAACATATCCTAGGTAATGTATTTCAGATTCACATAGATGCACAACAAAATGTACCCAGAGCAATCTATTTTACAATTCAAAAAATGTGGATTCAGAACTGTATTTCCAATGAGTCTGGGCTGGAATTATCATTGCATTGCACCGCTCTACAAACCTGGCAAGTGTACTGGAGTTCCTGCTCAATAAGTTTATGATTACTGTGCCATCAGAAAATTTGATTATTCTCCTGGCTAACAACACACTCATTGTTATATGAGGTAAATAAAATGGGTGAGCTAACACAACCTTGAGATATTAACGTTTTTTGTCATAATACAAAATGTACACTCTAACTTGTTCTGTCTTATCGACCAAAAACATTTTTTTTACATCTAATATTTGCTCTTTGTTTCTGATATGTTGCTCATTTCTGCATAATGATTCCATTTGTACTGGCCATCATAGGCATGCTGTTTACATTAGCCATTTACCCGGACTACACATCCTATTATGCATTGTGCCATTCAACCATTTACACCTGTTAACAATCTGGACAATGACACAACTACAGAACATCTCACACACATCATTTTAGCACCACACTCAAACACTTTCATTGTTGTATGTCTCAAGTTTTGAATTTTTCTAGTGTTTCTTGTTTTCGTGTTTGGCCTTACCCGTTTTATTATTGTTTGCCACCTGCCTCAACCTTTGCCTGTTTGTTGGATTTACTTTTTTTTTTTTTTTTGGATTACAATTGCCATCACTGTTTTGCTGCTGTTTTGAGCCCTGCCTGCTGACCATTCTTTATAATAAATATGCTGTATATGGCAACCTCCATTGCCAAGCCTATTCATAACAATACCTCAATGTACAATGCACCTTAATGGCTACAATCTTTGTACTCTTCTGTTACACCTTATACTCTATTTATAGACATTTGCATTTAGCAGCTCTCTACCCTTCTACCTCATAATTTTCACTACAGTATATGTCAGTAAGCTAATATATATACACATATTTTAGATTGACATTTGCTATTCTGGATAGATACTAAGTGCATTTCATTGGTTCTGCATTTGTAGTTTAATCTCATCTAATGAAAAAATTTACTTAAATAAATTATTAACTTTTAACTCAAATCATCTATATAATTAGTACAGTAGATGGAGTATAAGTGAATTAAATGCATAAATAAAAATTATACTTTTTTAATGTTAAGTAAACATGCATATGCCCATCTTTAAAATGTTTTTTGCAAAGTGAGAAAAACTGTCAATGGTGTTAAATTGATCACAATTGTTTTGTTGACGTCACAATAGATTTCAAATATATACTGTTGAAGTTGCATTGTCTAATCAAACAAATGCGGTTCTTTTGAACTTGGGGGGGAAATGTATTACGTAATGCGTCCCAATTAGCATATTATACACACTAAATAGTATTTGAAATTTGAATTAATGAGTCCCAACCCACAGTATGTTGAAACAAGTATTAATTAGAATGCTTAATATTTTATGTCTAACCTGATGGAAAAAAAAATCTGTTTTATTTTATCTCCAAGAGCATTGTGAACTTTTGAATGCATCATTACGCAAACCTTCTCTGAATAAAAGACCCACAGATGGTAAAATAATGTGCTGCTTCATCTACAGTATGGTATGAAATTTAATAAAAAAGACTTGTGGAGGGTTTTAACGAAGGAGATGATTAAAATGAAAAGATGCATTTTTCTTCAATCTTAAGTAATCAATCTTCAATCTTTAAGTATTTATTTCTTTTCAAAAAGAGTATACACTTTTAGAGCGTAGTAAAAGGTCATTTCGAATGAACTATTGGTTTACAGAAAGAAAAAGAAAAAAAAAACATTTTGCACAATGACTGTAATTACATAATTATAAAAAAGAGCAATTAAATTTGGTGCACTTGATCATTAAATTGTGCAATTATGCTGAAAATTTAGCTGTAACATCCCAAGACTAAAATACATTTTACAAAATTATTAGTGTTTAAATATTTCCCAAGTGCTGTTAAACAGAGTTTTTAAAACATAATAGTTTTAATAACTAATTTATTTGCCATGATGACCGTACATACTATTGTAGAATATATTACTGTTTTGTAACATTTTATTTTGCAAGATTCTATTATTCAGCTTAAAGTGCAATTTAAAGGCTTAGGTTAACTAGGCAAGTTAGGCTAATTAGGCAAGTCATCTGACAATAGTGGTTTGTTCTGTAGCAACAAAGAAAACATTTCTTAAGGGGGCTAATAATATTTAGCTTTAAAAATTTAAATGTACTTTTAAAAAATTTAAAACTGCTTTTATACTAGCAAAATTCAAAGAAATACGACTTTTTCCAGAACAAAAAAATATATATAATAGGAAATACTGTGAAAACTGCCTTGCTCTGCTAAACATCACTTGGGGAATATTTGAAAAAGGGCTAATAATGTTACCTTCAACTGTGTATATTCACATAGACATGGAGCCCTACGGCACAAATAAAGAGCCTCACGGACACGCCAAAGGGTTTTCAGGCCACACAGGGTTGAAATGAATCAGACTGAGTAATGTTTACAACAGCAAGCGTTCTCTACAGATGCACTATTGATTAGCAAAACACATCAAAGAGCTTCCTAGCAAACGTTGGTAATTTTAACATAAGCACACGAAAATCTCTTGCGCTCATTAGCAGGCAGGACCCACAGTACTGTTTGCACACTTCGCCGTTCAGCCTAAATGAGAAAATTAATGAGCACAAGACCCACCGCTAGCTTCAAACACACACCTGGATTTCCACATACTCGCACCTGGGCTTACACACGGGTACACGCTTCCTCTTTCCTCTTATTTGATTTTGAAGCTCGTGGTGGGGCTTTTTTTTTCTTAAATTAAAAAATGTCACCTTCTCTGTCTAACGTAACCCAACTTTATATTCATGCCATCACTACAGAAAAAAAGAGAGTGTAGGGTGGAAATTGCAGCAAGTGAAGCATTTTTTTTTATGCTCATACTGTATGAGCTAAAACTTTGTTTATTTATTAGACTCTAAGGACTTACAATCCACCCAACTTATGATTTATGCATTCATTAACTTCAATATTCTTGTTTGAAAAGAGTGAACTTTAAGGGATTATGACATGCTCTCAGTCATGACAGGCAAGGACATGACAGCTTTGTGAATGAATGTCATAATGTAATGAAATGACATTTTAAGACTTTTAAAAGACTTTTAACTATTAAGACTATTAAGTGGCTTATTATTATCTTGGCTGTTTATTTGTACATGTTCTGCATGATCCTATTCTACATTCATTCATTTTCCTTCGGCTTAGTCCCTTTATTCATCAGGGGTCGCCACAGCGGAATGAACCGCCAACTTATCCAGCATATGTTTTACACAGCAGATGCCCTTCCAGCTGCAACCCAGTACAGGGAAACACCCATACACTCTCACATGCACACACATACACTACGGCCAATTTAGCTTATTCAATGCACCTATACCGCATGTCTTTGGACTGTTGGGGAAACCAGAGCACCTGGAGGAAACCCATACTAACACAAGTTTAGTAACCATGCCACGCCAACACGAGAAATGCCAATTGGTCCAGCCGGGACTCGAACCAGCGACCTTCTTGCTGTGAGGCGACAGTGCTAACCACTGAGCCATCATGTCATCTGCTATTCTACATCCCTAATGCAATACCTAAACCCAACTACTACCTTACAATTACTAACCAGCAAATTAGGAGTTTATTGAGGCAAAAATCATAGTTAATGGTTTGTTAATTGTAAGACTTTTTCAAACATGCATACAAACAAGCATCCTCTTAGTCGGATGTGTAGAAAAGAGATTTTGATCTAAATTAACTAAATTTTGGACACTGACTTCACTTGTTAATATTCTGAAAACATTTACCATTGCAACCTGCAAAAATCATTTTTTGAGAAGTCAATTTGACATTTTCATTCATTCACTCATTTTCCTTTGGCTTTTTTCCTTTATTCATCAGGGGTCAGTCACCACAGCGGAATGAACTTCCAACTTATCCAGCATATGTTTTACACAGCGGATGCCCTTCCAGCTGCAAACCAGTACTGGGAAACATCAATTCACACACACACACACACACACACACACACACACACACACTGAGAGAACATGCAAACTCCACACAGAAATGCCAACTGGCTCAGCCGAGACTGGAACCAGCGACCTTCTTGCTGTGAGATGACAGTGCCAACCAATGAGCCACCGTGTCGCCCTTTGACATTTTCAAGTGGTCCTAAAATAAATAAATAAAATAAAGTACTATTTATAAACAATTTGATTACTTATCCATATTCATTTTCAGATCGAAGCCCTTATATTTATTTTGATATAATGATCATTAACCAATAAATGTTTAATAATACATTTTCGTATTAAAACAAATATTATATAAAATTGTAAAAAATAAAATACGAACATAATTTATATAAATTATTATATTTATTGTTATTTTATATTGAAAGCCAGTTACCAACATGGAACTGCTATTCTTCTTGACTGACCATCACATTCTCACAAGAAAATAAAAATCTATCATTTCACATATGGAGATTTCACATGAATTCTAACAATGTGATAAAAAAATAAAATAAAACACAGTCCACATCTAAATTTAAACATCAGTAGCTATAAGCACAAACAAAACTCACAAAGCTTTGCCACCATTTTCTTTTTAAACTTAAAATACTTGCAATGGATATCAAAATCAAAAATGTATCAAGCAGTTCACACAAACTGAACCAACCCAACCAGGCAAACTCTGACCTCTCAGTTTGATCATTGCGGTCATGTAAAGAGTAGTTATTTTGCAGACTGAGAGAGGACAGAAGCCAGGTTAAGCACACAACCACAAAGCCCAAGAGGAATGAATAATAGATAGAGAAAACAAAGCAACGCCAGTGAGTTTATTTGGAAGTGCAGAGCTGTTTGGATGCAGAGCACTCTCCACATTACAGCAATTACCGCCTCATCTTCATGTAATCTCTCACTGATGCTATCTATTTGAGAAGGATTAAAGGAGAAACTCCAGATTCAACTGGGGAAAGGGAGAAAAGTGCAGGTAGAAAAGAGCCTGTATGAAGGGTTTTACTCCTTACTTTTTACCCGCAAGGCTCAAATTGACAAACTTTTAGTCCCACGCACAGTGTATCTGTCAGTATGGATGGAAAAAGCAAGCCGTTGTGCATTTGACAGTCTACACATGCCGTTTGGCAGTTGAATGCGATTATCTTGTGATAACATTTCTTGGGACCAACAGCTCTGAAAAGAACGAATGAATGGAAGCTGCCACTTTCGTTTATGCTGGAGGGTAAGGAGAAGTCAGGCAGGACAGCAAAGTGAAGCGTTGAGATAAATCGAGTAAATAGAGAAGGCTGCATGTGTGTGTGTGTGAGAGAGAGAGAGAGAGAGAGAGAGAGAGAGAGAGAGAGAGAGAGAGATTGTGCCTACTGTATTTCCAGAGATACAGAGCTGGTCAGAGGTCAGGAGTAAACCTGCTCTGAGGAGAATGGAGGGAATATGTTAAGCGGTGCCTGCAGCTCTGATCACCATGGTGACGTGTTCTTGTCGACCTCTGGCATAAGCGGATGTGCTGCCAACTCGGAGCCATTAGGGTTGAGCGCATGAGCGATGAATGATCTGCTGTATGTTCACTGCTGGCTGTGCTGTGAGATTGATTGTGTCAATGCCACAGAGTGTGGTGGGGGGAGGGGAATAAATCTGACACAATCTTCTATTAGGGGACATCTAAGGGCATCTTCAATTGAATAAAAAACAATGTTAAAATAAATAATAGATATTTTTTAAATGATTAAACATCTTCAAAGCTTTTTAACCAATTAATTTTGCATGGCTTTTTGTCGCTATTTGTTCTTGATTAAGGATTTTTTTTTTTTTATGTTTTAAGAAGTCTATCTCCACAGAGCTTTTTATTTGCAATAGAGCTTTTTTTTTTGCAATAGAAATTGATCAATAATATCACTGTGTGTTCTGCTCAAAGGGTCCTATTATGCTTTTTACACACTTTCAACTTGTTTCCTTTAGTGCTGTTTGAGCATGAAAAAGATTTGCACAAAGTCTAAGTATAAAGCACAAAGTCCACTCCAATGGGAGTTATTATATCAGCAAGCGCTCGCTTAAACATCTTGAATGGAGTTCTGAGATATATTCCAAGAACATGCATGTCACAATATCCCAAATGTAAACCATTTCCAGGCAAAGGGACACCAGAGGGGCACCAAGCCTGATGGTATTTTATTGGTAATGTGTTATTGCCTTGTCTAAAGTTCTGGGCACACTTGAAGATTTTCACTGGGGCTTATAACCGTTTAATACCTTGTGACTAAACAAAGGGCATCAATGTACACTGTGCGCTTGTGTGCAGTCTTACACTGATGACCATTGTTTAGTCACAAGGCGTTAAACAGCATGCTTAAACGGAGCATTTGGATTTTTTGGGGTTGGACACACAATGTTAAAAACTGGTTATAACAATATATAAGGTTATAACAAATTAAACTACTTGTTTTTTTATTAAAAAATAGTCAAAAAAATAGTTATTAAAAAGTTATTCCCTTGATTCAAAGCTGAATTGTCAGCAGTCATTATCCCAGACTTCAGTGGCTTCTTGATATTATCATCAACGTTGAGATGTGCATAATGTTTTTTATGTTGCATTATTGTTTTTTTATGATGTAGGAATCGTGATGCATTTTGCCAGTATCATTTGAATACAAATTCAAAAGACAGAATTTATTTTGTAACAAAATAAACATCTTTAATGCATCAAATGCATTTTTGCATCTTTAATGTATTTTTGCATGAAAACAAAAGAAAAACAAAAGAAAAAAACAAATGAAAAAGTCCATAAACACAGACTGTTCTGCCCCTGCTGTACTCTTTCATTATTCATTTAATAAGTACAAGTGAGAAGAGTGGTTGGTTTACATAATCACAGTTGTTAAAAACATGCATTTACAATACGTGACTCAGGATTGTTAGGAGCAATATGTGAAGCCAGTTGCATAAAAATGGCCTCTGTTAAGTATGAACTTTATGAACTCTTATATTAAAGGATAGTTTACCCAAATCTGAAATTTCTGTCATCATTACTCAAAATCCACTTGATTCAAACCTATTATTTCCTCTGTTGAACACACAAAAAAAGATATTTGAAGAATGATGGAAACTGGCAGCCATTGATTTCCATTGAATTTCTAGATGGAATGTGGATATCAGTGTATACTATATTCCAACATTCTTCAAAATATCAAAATCTCTCCGGCAGCTAGTTCTCTGCAACTCTCACATGGTCGCCCACTGAAGCTAAGCAGGGCTGCGCCAGGTCAGTACCTGGATGGGAGACCACAATGGGATGGGAAAAGTATGGGATGGGAAAGCTAGGTTACTGCCGGAAGTGGTGTTAGTGAGGCCAGCAGACCTGCTGTCTGTGTGGGTCCTAACGCCCCAGTATAGTGAAGGGGACACTATACTGCTTAGTGAGCGCCATCTTTCGGATGGGACATCAAACCGAGGTCCCGACTCTCTGTGGTCGTTAAAAATCCTTCGAAAAAGTGTAGGGGTTTAACCCTGGAACCCAGGCCAAATTTGACCACTGGCCTCTGTCCATCAGCTGGTGTGTAGTGTGTGGTCTGACGCAATTTGGCTGCCGTTGCGTCATCCAGGTGGATGCTGCACACTGGTGGTGGATGAGAAGATTCCCCCAGTGTGTAAAGCACTTTGAGTGTCCAGAAAAGCGCTATATAAATGTAAGGAATTATTATTAATTATTATCTTCTTGTGTGTTTAACATTAAAAAAGACTGTTTTGGTGAAAGTAAATAAACTTTAATTTACTCATTTAAGTTTCACCAACTATCAGTTTGCCAAGTGGTAATCCGTCTTGCTTTTCAAATTGAAATTGGATCATTCTACCTTTTTATGTAACGACATAAAAAAATTATAGAACCAAAAAAATTGATGACTACCACTTAAATCTAGTCTAATCCATTTATGCAGCCAGCCACATATGTGAGCAGGACAGTGACTTGTCAGCATGACTGAACCACAATTTCAAGCTACACAGAAGTTTATTTTCAGCCAGAAGAACCATTAACTCAACAGGAACATGAGTCTCCAGGGCTATTATCACCCACTCACATGGAAATGACAGTTACGACTGAAAAGGAGTCGGCTAGTGAGACTTACATGAACCCTTCTTTTATCTTAGAATTCTCTACACACACTAAAAAAATGATTAATTGGATTTACAATTTTTTTTTAAGTAACTGTATGGTTGCAAACAATTTATATGGGCTGAATTTAAACAAAGTAATTTAGTTATGTTCAACTTAATTTGCTTGTTTAAATTCAGCCCAGTTAAATTGTTTGTAACCTTACCTTGAAAAAAAATGTAGTAAATCCAATTAATCATTTTTTTCAGTGCCCCATTCACCCTCAAAAATGACCCGCCTTCACCAAACCCTTAAAATAAATCAGCTAAATTTAATTTCAATCCTTTAATCTATTTTACATGAGGAAACAGCCTCCTCTTCATCCTAAACTCTGTGAACGTCTAGGTTTTCTCTCATCAGTGTGCAGTTTTTCATCAATGTTTAATCAGTGGGCAACATTCGTTTTTGACTTAGTAAGTAAAGGGTATATTTTCTAATGCCAAACATAACTGCATAAGTTTAGCAAGACCGTATCCATAAAAGTTAAAGCAACAGATTCTTATTGTGTGTGTATGTTTGTGGGGTTGGAGTGTGACAGTATGTGCCAGAAGTTTTTGTGCTGTAAAAATTCATTCACTTCATCGATGTTGAGCTGCTTTGACACAATCTACATTGTAAAAAGTGCTACAGAAATAAAGAATTGAATTAAAAAATGACAGATCAAAATTGACCCGAAGAACAATTGTTGTACCCTAAAAAATAAAGTACCCTAAAGCTTTCATGAAAATATGGTAAAAAAAAGATTCTAATGCTGTGGTCATTGTAGAAAGTCACCAAACTTCAAGATAAAAAAAACACACATTACATTTTTTGCTGCTGTTAAAATGGTGAGTCAAAAATGACCCGCAAGTCAACAGGAGCTTTAGGATTTTGTAATGGACCCAAATAAAAAACCTCCCAGTGGCTCATTACGGAAATGCAGATTATAAATAAGCTTGGCAAGAAGTGTTCCACTTCAATAGAATGCTGCCCTGTCAGACTCGTCCGCTCGGATAAAAACCCTCTACTCCATAAACCAATTGTCCATAAACCAATCAAATTTCTTCCAGCTTCGGTCTTAAATAGCGACCCTTTAGAGTAATCTGTCCAATTGATCAATCCATCAGCCAGAGATTTCACCTCTCGCTCGTCCACCGAGCCCCCCCCCATCGCTTCCACTGAGGCGTAAAATCTCTGGGGGTCATCGCCAATAAAGTCTTCATCAGTCTCAGCCTCCCACAGTCCCTTCAGAATTCAAACCAGTCAAATTTAATCATCAGCTTTCGCTGCCTGTCTCTCACCCAATCAGAGTCGCTCTCCGGGTCATCAGGGGTGGATGCATAATAATTCCACTGGTGCAGTTTTCATTCACTTTTCATATTTCCTACTGTCTATTACCAAAGCAGCATAGAAAACAAGCACACTCTGCTCCAGCTGAGTGTGAGAGAATGACATTTATCAAACTATCAGCAGAACTGTCTGAATTGAGTGTGCATATTGATCTGTGTTTCTCTGTCTCTGTTCTTCGTCACTCGCACCCCAAGCCACCCTTCATTGTATTGTCAATCTGTCATCACAGCAATTTCAGCAGAGAACAAACATGCTGAATGCATAATTCCCCCGCTATTATCCGCATCTGCCCCTCGCTGCATGGTTAAAAGCACAGTATAAAGTGAAAATCTGAATAGCTACATTAAAGAGCCTTTCCTACATGACTTGACCTTAAAAAATGACTTACGTCTGTGTTAAATGCCATTTCAGCCTTGAATAAAAACCAGGTAAGTTATGTTACCGTATTAAGTACAATGTTGTAAAGTTGTGAGAAATAATGTACATGACAGTTCAAATTTGGAGATGGTCAGATTTTTGAAAGGCTACATTTGTCTGATCACAAATACAGTAAAAGAAGATTATAAAATATTATTATTTTGTATTGTAATATATTTCAAAATATATTTTGTTTTATCTTTCATTTCATTTCATTCGCCACTGGCTTGCATGGTTCGGGACCTGTGGAGCTGCGTATCGATGGATTTGCTCTTCAGTGTTTGGACTTTCAGTAGTGAAAATTAAACCACACTGAACTGAACTAAACTGAACTTAAACTCTGAAAACTGGACTGACACTGTTTCAATTTACTGTACTCTTCTACGTTAAGCTGCTTTGACACAATCTACATTGTAAAAGCGCTATAGAAATAAAAGATGAATTTAGGCTTTAGTGTCACGATCCTTCAGATATCATTCTAAACCTTTTCATTATTATCTGTTTTTCATCTTTTTCAGAATAATTTATTTAAAACACTGGACTAAAGTTATGATGTGAGTTTGTAGTAGAAACATATTTTCTTTCATTCATTCGTTCATTCATTCATTTATTATAATCATAACAAAAGATTCTAAGTAAATGTTGTCAAGAAACTAACAACTTTGTTAAAAGTTTTAGTAATTTTGCTGTTTATTAGTGTATATTTATATTACAATTTAATGTATTTTATGAATTAAACTTTTATTATTATTCCCTTGCCAATGAGAAGAAATAAAAGTTATTTTTTGTAAGGAGCAGCTGTAGCCGCTTTCGCATTTTACCATTCTTTGAACAGATTATTAATGGGACTAGTGTTAACTGTGTGCATGTGATCATCCTTTTTATTATCACACACGGTATGTTTTTCACCTGCTTTCTATTGCTTACAATTATTTTTTTATTTAAGCTTTAATTAACATCCTTTACAATAACATTGATTTAATAGGAGATTGACTTCCCATTTATCAGAATCAGAATCAGAATCAGAAAGAGCTTTATTGCCAGGTATGTTCACACATACGAGGAATTTGTTTTCGTGACAGAGCTTCTACAGTGCAACAGAATTACAGAGACAGGACAAAAAAACAGATAATAAATATATTTAAAAAATGAAAGTTGTAGTGAATGCAAATATACAAATTGACAAGTGTATGTACAGGAATATTACTATATACAACAGCAGCTGTTATGTGCAAATTAGCATGTAAAATATGTTGTTAAATAAGTGTTTGTGTATAAAAAGTGTATAGCAGTAGTGATGTTTGTTCCATAATTACTATCATCAAGTGTTCATGAGATGGATTGCCTGAGGGAAGAAACTGTTTCTGTGTCGGGCTGTTCTGGTACACAGTGCTCTGTAGCGTCGACCAGAAGGTAAAAGTTCAAAGAGGCAGTGTGCTGGGTGTGAGGGGTCCAGAGTGATTTTGGCAGCCCTTCTGCTTGCTCTGGATAAGTACAGTTCTTGGAGAGTAGGGAGGATTGTACCAGTGATTCGCTCAGCAGTCCGAACTATTCGACGTAGTCTTCGGAGGTCGGATTTGGTAGCTGAGCTAAACCAGACAGTTATTGAAGTGCAGAGGACTGATTCAATGATGGAGGTGTAGAACTGTTTCAGCAGCTCCTTTGGAAGGTTGAACTTCCTCAGCTGACGAAGGAAGTACAACCTCTGTTGAGCTTTTTTGACAATGGAGTCAATGTGAGTGTCCCACTTCAGATCCTGAGAGATGGTGGTGCCCAGGAACCTGAATGACTCCACTGCTGCCACAATGCTGTCCATGATGCTCAGTGGGGGGAGAGCAGGGGGGTTTCTCCTGAAGTCCACTATCATCTCCACTGTTTTGAGCGTGTTCAGCTCCAGGTTGTTGTGACTGCACCAGACAGCCAGCTCCTTAACCTCCTGTCTGTAAGCAGACTCGTCACCGTCCTGAATGAGGCCGATAAGTGTGGTGTCGTCTGCAAACTTCAAGATTTTGACAGAGGCGTCCTTTGAGGTGCAGTCATTTGTGTACAGTGAGAAGAGCAGAGGGGAGAGGACACACCCCTGGGGGGCGCCAGTGCTGATTGTGCGGGTACTGGATGAGAATTTTCCCAGCTTCACCAGCTGCTGCCTGTCCGTTAGGAAGCTGTTGATCCACTGACAGACAGAGTTGGGCACGGAGAGCTGAGTTAATTTGGGCAGGAGAAGTTTTGGGATGATAGTGTTGAAAGCCGAGCTGAAGTCAACAAACAAGATCCTCACATAGGTCCCTGGTCTGTCTAGGTGTTGCAGAACATAATGCACTCCCATATTGACTGCATCATCCACAGACCTGTTTGCTCTGTAGGCAAACTGAAGAGAGTCCAGTGAGGGTTCAGTGATGTCCTTCAGGTGGGCCAGCACCAGTTTTTCAAAAGACTTCATGACCACAGATGTTAGCGCCACTGGTCTGTAGTCATTAAGTCCTGTAAGTTTGGGTTTCTTTGGGATGGGGATGATGGTGGAGCGTTTAAAGCAGGAGGGCACTTCACACAGCTCCAGTGATCTGTTGAAGATCAGGGTGAAGATGGGGGCCAGTTGGTCAGCACAGGATTTTAGACAGGCTGGTGTTACAAAATCTGGGCCTGGTGCTTTTTTCCTCTTCTGTTTTTGGAAGACCTGGCGCACATCATCTTCACTGAACTGAAGTGTTGGGGAGACGGGGTGTGGTGGAGGTGTTGATGGTGGTGTGAAGAGCAGATCAGGGTGGGTGTGGGGTGTTTTCTCAAACCTGCAGTAAAACTCATTCAGGTCGTTTGCAAGTCGTTCGTTGTCTACAGTGCTGGGGGATGGTTTCTTGTAGTTTGTGATGTTTTTCAAACTTTTCCACACGGATGCTGAGTCGCTGGAAGAGAACTGACTCCTTAGTTTCTCAGAATAGTTCCTTTTTGCCACTCTGATCTCCTTTTCCAGTGTGTATTTGGCCTGTTTATACAAGGCCCTCTACCCATTCCTGTAAGCAACCTCCTTGGCCTGACGCAGCTGTCTGAGTTTTACAGTGAACCACGGTTTGTCATTGTTGTATGTGAGTTGAGTCCTGGTAGGAATGCACATGTCTTCACAGAAACTGATATAAGATGTTAAAGTTTCTGTAAGCTCATCTAGATCGTTTGCAGCAGCTTCAAAAACACTCCAGTCAGTGAGGTCGAAACAGGCTTGTAGATCACGCTCTGTTTCGGTAGTCCATCTTTTCACAGATCTTAATACAGGTTTGGCTGTTTTCAGTTTCTGCCTGTAGGTTGGTATGAGATGAATCAAACAATGGTCAGAGTGCCCCAAAGCTGCTCGTTGGACAGAGCGGTATGCATCCTTTATTGTGGTATAGCAGTGATCCAATATGTTACTGTCTCTTGTGGGACATGTAACATGCTGTCTATATTTTGGCAGTTCGCGGGATAGTTTTGCTTTGTTAAAATCCCCGACAATTATTAAAACAGAGTCTGGGTGTTGTTGCTCGATTTCCGTGATCTGATCAGCTAGTTTCTGTATCGCCAGGCACGCATGCGCGTGCGGAGGAATGTAAACACTGACGAGAATGAACGAGCAGAACTCACGCGGCGAGTAGAAAGGCTTACAGTTAATAAACAGTGCTTCTAGGTCGGGACAGCACATCTTCTTTAAAACTGTTACATCTGTACACCACCTTTCATTGATGTAAAAGCATGTCCCACCACCCCGCGATTTCCGCGTTGATTCTCTGTCGCGATCCGCTCTGAACAGCTGATAGCCCGGTAGATGAAGCGCGTTGTCCGGTATGGCGTCGTTCAGCCAGGTTTCCGTGAAACACAGAGCAGCAGAATGCAAAAAATCCCTGTTTGTCTGAGAGAGCAGAATGAGTTCGTCTATTTTGTTGGGTAGAGAGCGGAGATTCGCCAGATGGATGCTAGGCAACGCAGTTCGAAACCCGCGCTGTCTGAGTTTCACAAGCGCGCCTGCTCGCTTCCCTCGTCTGCGCGCCCGACAGCGTTTGAGCAGCACCGCGGCTCCGCCGACAACAATGTCCAACAAAACATCACATAAATCCAAGTCTGGAAAAACATTTGGTGGTGTATGTGTCCGAATGTCCAACAATTCGTCTCTGGTGAAACTAATTGTAGGAATGTGACTCAAGACGGGACAAACTAACAAAAACATAAAAACAACAGCAGAGCTCAACACGGAGGCGGCCATCTTCGTCGGCGCCATCCATGAATGACTGTCATTATGTATAGTTAACTGGTGGTCTGGAACCTTTAGCCTGGACAGACTACTGTGCATGGTTTTAGATACATGACAATAGTTTTTTTTTTTAAAGAAAGTATTTGTTGAATAAAAAGTCCATGTATACAGCTATATTTAGCTTGTTTTTAATTGTTTTAATTAGTTAAAATTTGTAGCTAAGAAATAATTAGTTATTTGTTTATTTATTTTTGGTGTGGCCAGAGAAAAATTAGGTAAATCCTTAATGTTGAGTCCTGAAAAGTCATGTGAAATAAGAACTAATTCCAAAGCAACACCGTGAAACCACAACCCTTTTGCTCATGCTTATTGAGCAAGGTCATACACAACACACAAAAAGTTATATGAATGAGGAGGCTTGTGGACTTAACACAAAATCTAAATTAAGTAATTTTAGCATGCCAAAGTCAAATTTATACATATAAAATGTATTTTCCCAACAACAAAATTGTGGCTAGTGAAAATGTCGAGTGGCTAGTAACATTAGAAAACTACTAGTCACAGTGGCTAGTGATCAAAAAACTTAATGTCAAGCCCGGATAATATTATATATTATATTCATTTTTGAAGGATCCTCTGATTATTAGAAAGTTCGAAAGAACAGTCAAGAACAGCTAAAATAGACATTTTAAAAACTTTTAAGAGAAAAAAAATAAATAAAAGTTGTGCTAAAGCCCCTGGTTAACCCTTGTATTAAGGTGCATTTATGTCAACTGGACCACACATACACAAGTCTGAAACATGCCTATTTATACCTGGTGTTTAAATAGTCCACTTCTGACCATTTTCCTGATTTCTTTGAAGGAAAAAAAACTGGTCAATCATGTTTTAGGCTACCTATGGAAGTGGTCAAAAGTGGACAAGCTGAAAACCTTTTAGACCCCCTTAGCACCTGAATTTAGTGCTGTCCATTTGTGATCGGTATGACAAAACTTCATAGACAAAGATCAACTGTACAGACTTGTGGCAATTTTATGATAAGTGACGGCCCAACAATGCATACTGTATGTCCAATTATTATCTGTCCTCCAGAGAGCCATATAATAAAGTTCCAAATAGAAGTCCATGTGCAGAGAAGATAAAAGAGTTCACAGTTTAGTCATCAGAGCTGATATATGGTCACAGCACCTCTCATTACTGCCGCTGGACTAGACAGATCAGGATAACTTTAGTGCCCGTGTCTGCATCCCATCATGCTTTGCTCAATTAGCAGTGCAGATCACTAGTTGAGTGAAGATCAACACGGTTGGAGATGTCATTGCCAGACTCTGAACTCTCACAATTAAAAGGAAATGACTTACAATTAGGAGACACAATTAGCTCTGTCTCTGCATCTCAACTTGCATCTGTCTCTGGAGATGCAATTATTTCTGACACTACAGTGTCGAAGATATATGAGATCACGAAAGTTCACTGAAAGAAGAAAAAACAAAAACAAAAAAGCTTCCAGCATTTACTGACCCTCATGTTGGTTCAAATATGAACATTACAGGGAACAAAAATAGGTAGGCATTTATATAACATCTTGACCACTTGATAAAATAAGAACAAAAGAGGGAATCAGAGATAGTAACATAAACGAAGCATAAAATTGCTGCAAAGTCAATTGGAAATCTTCAAAAAAAGTTACTCACCGACTCAACTTTGTGTTCATATAGGCATTCATTATATAAAGTACTGATGTCTGATCTATGAATGATGATTTTGAATGAATAATCTGGGGTTCATTTCATAAAAGCATCGTTATAGCCAACTATAGACGTAAGCTCTATATTTAGCAATTTAGTTATTTCAGTCACTCAGTGTATTTGCCAGATACATTGATCTAATCAACATTTCACAAACAGCATCACAAACTTGTGTGGTTGTAATTACAACTCTTGACCTCTGTTCAGAAGCATGGTTTGCTATTAATGGCTGCGTCTGAAAGCTTCTGATGTGTCTGAAGGCTGCTGATATGTTCCCTCACTGAGTAGGCCCACACCACAAAATCAGCGCTCACAGAAATCCTCAGCTTTTTGAATCCATCAAGTCTATTTACTTCTTTATGTAAATGTGTCCATTTTTATATTAACTGTAGTAATATTTTTGGATAATATGAAAAATGTTTAGATGATAGTCTTTTAGAAGATAAATTATATGAGAGACTCATTGTTGCTTTGGTAACTAAACATGTGGTTCTAATTGAATTTGCATTGTAAGCCTTTAATAAAAGTTTAAATTTTTTTATTATTATTATTTCATGTGTTTTTAGTTACTTTACTCTTAAATCATTCTGCATAAAACTGCGTTTCTTTCCTTTACATAATTGTACACAGAAAAGTCTGCAGATACTATATCAGTTGTAGCGAATTAGCTCAAGGGGGAAATATTAATAATTAATCATAATTAGTTATAATTAATTCTAATATTTAGATAAGCTATAGGTCTTTACTTGACGTCTTTGGGTCAAGTGTTTATTCTTTCAAATAAAGTTAATTTCTTGGTCATATAAAATAACCTTGTTAAAATATAAAACTACACTGAGCATGTAGCAAAATCAGCATGATTAGGGACACCAGTTATGAGCAAATAATGAACAACTTCAAGTGTGATACAAATAAGGCTTTTATTAACTACACTAAACAAACTAATCTAACAATCACACACATTCAGTTGGTATAGAAAAAGGCAGTAAAGAGTGAAGAATAAAAGCATGAATTTATAGCAGTATTTGATATTCAGCAGATCTTCAGCCTGAAGGAAACATCAGTTTCATAATTCAAACACCTTTGCAAAAAGGTTTAGATGATACTTAATGTATCTGTTACCGAGACTAAGTTTGATACTTGCAGTCTCTTGCTGTTTGAAAAGAGTGCTGATGCAGTTTGTTAAGGCTCCAGTTGATCTTTGCCGAAGTTAGTTGATGAGAGAGAACCAGTTTGAGTCCGATGATCTTTGATGAATGGAAAGACAAGGCTGAAGCCTGGCATAGCTTGGGGTGTGGTTGGAGAAGACTTGGGTCTACATCATTCCCTGTGATCGCTGGTTGCCAGATCTGAAGAACTATCTGGGCAGCGGCCTTGGTCACTAGCTTTTATAAGGATGATGTTGTACCACCCTTAGGAGCTGAGACGACCAATCAGAAAGTTACATTCCCAAAGAAGTTTTATGGTTCTTTGTCCCTAAGCTTGGTGATTTGCAGATGCACTCTGGGTGACTGAAGTGTTTTAAAATGTTAATATGCTGCGAAGAATTATAACACAGAACATTAATACACAAGCAAGAGACTTGTTGCAAACACTTGATAACACGGGAATAAAGGATTACATGGAAAGAAGCATAAGTATTAAGTTGGGTTGTATAGGTGCATGACCATGTCTCTGTCAACAGGACAGCACATTCCTTTCCGTGTCGTAAATACCTTTGGAATCAAATTACACACTGACAATTGCTCTTGCTGGATAAAGGAAGTTGATTGTGCATTATTTGTTAAAGAAAGCAAAATCAAAGCTACATTTGTTACAGAGTGCATGTTAGTTTGTTAGGAGATTTAAAGCACTGTAAAGAGAGTGTGCTTAGTATCAAAGCTGAATCGTGTAATGATGTCATGGAATAAGCAAAATAAAACCAAAATAACAAAAAACACCATTAACAATAACTATAACATTATTTTGATCTCAAACCTTTCAATTAGTCAGTCCATAATTAATCAATTAATCAGTCCATCACCTGCATGATCATTTTATTTACAATTCAACCAATGTGGTTTAACTGACTTTTTTTTTTTTGGAAAACAGTTTGTGACTTGATAGTAAGTTTTTCCAACAGAGAATTACCTTATTGTTCAGTTGAAACCGGCTGAGCCTGGATTTTCCCATGGTTTGTTCTTCACTTTCATCAATTTGTGGAGTTTTGCTCCCTTGCTGCTATCGTCTCTAGCTTGCTTAGTTGGGGCTGGTGGAGCTGCTCTTCAGTGGATCAGCCTTCAAGTGTGACATTTGTATTAAACTGAACTGGATTAAACTGAACATCAACAGTGACATTTATACTAAACTGAACTGAATCCGTTTTTAATTGAACTGGACCTACACCAGCATTCAACACTACTCTCCTGCCTACCTATTGTTATGACTTTTTACTCTCTTTTGTTCATATGTTAGGATGCTTTAGCACACTTACATTGTAAAAAAAAAAAAAATGAAATGAACTGAACTGAATTGAATCACCTCCTTCAATAACTAATTGTCTATGTTCACATGCAATCAATCTATTAGTAATAGCATTGACCGCTCAATCAGACCGAAAAGCTTGCATGAAAACCTTTTAATCAATCTAATTAATTTAGATTATATTTAAGGTTATACGTTAGATCTTATATTCTAAATAGAGGTCAAGGTTATATCGTTACCCTGTACTCTACACGTGTAATGAAAATAAAGTTGAATCTAATCTAAAAGGTGATTGTACTTTTCAAATCTAATTGAGAGGACAACTGTTGGCTGGACTGAAAACATTTGACACATGAAACTAGCTGCTGTTTAACCGATGACTGACATGTTATTCTAAAATTTGCACTTGTGAAGTGGAGCTAAACAACGTATGATCAGGCCTTTCAGCCACAGGAGGCTTGTTATGGCCATGGGAATGGATAATTTTACTGCCTAATAAATCGAAGTCAGACAGTACAAAGCTTTACATGCTCATCATCTCCTAATTAGGACCCAAATAAATAAATATTAGGTCTGCTCTTTAAAACAGACAAAACAAGCAATGCTAAGAGAATAGTACGTGCAAAGAGTGGGAAAACTGTATATTTGTGTAGTGTGCGCACTTCAAAAATATCAAATCTGAAGCCTGTGACATGTAAATATGCACATCAACAGTGCTTTTTTCATTGCCATTACCATTCTCATGGTAAGTTAATCCAAAAATCATGAAGAATAATGTTGATCGGTTTACGTATGTCACAGCCATTATTTTAATCAAAGAAGGTGTAGGCAAGTAGGTGGTTTGATGGATTCTGGTTTTGTGTCAGTGTCACATGAACCACTGTCGAGCTCACACATTCTGCTCCATGATATAGCACAGAGCGGATCACGTCCGTGAGTCAATTTAATTCTACACAGAATGCTTCATTTTAAAGCACTATGAAGGAGACTGGGAGGAGAGATGGTCAGACAGACTCAGCATAGCTTTTAGACTGTGGCTGTCATATACGGTCACTGTCATGTGTACTGTAGCCTTACCAAGGCAGAGCTGTGAAATATATATTTTTTAAAAGGGGAAGAGCTGCTCAATACGCCACACCCTTTCTTCCTGTTTCAGTAGAAATCATGTCAACATATTAAAACGCGCTGCATATTTCAAGGAACTAATTAAATTAAATTAAATTAAATTAAATTAAAGGTTTTTTGCAAGAGCAAACTGTTAGTCTAAAGGTGAACAATTAATTTGTGCAAGTTAATCCACCAAAGAAAAAAAAAAAACGCTTAATTTTTACAATTATGTTTTAGGTTTTATGGGGGTTATTTAGGAAAGTGAAGAGCGGAGACAGGAAACCTTGAGAGGCAGAGAGAGAGAAGAAGGATCGGACCTCGAGCCGGGCAGTATGCTTGGGCATTCTGTTAGAATGGGGAAACATCAAATTGTCCAAAATTGCTTGCAAGCTTAAGATTAAATTTCATATTAGAAATCACCAATAAAATTAAACAACAACTGTCACTGTAGTTTCATTTCTAAACGTTTAAATCACGTTTCCTCTCCCCTGGAGAATCCTCAGTCTATAGCCATTGATGATTGGCTCCTGTACTAGAAGGTGGGGCTTCATTCACCATATTGACTGTTACACTTTTCCCCATTCAAAACTATACGAGTGATATGTCTTGTGTATTCTATAGTCTTTGCTGTGATCACCTCAGTGCTATGAGTCGACACACTTTTCACTTTCAAATGGCAGTCAACCGTTTGCTACTAGCAAAAGATGAGTGGAGGAGCACAAGAAAAATCCTGCACCCTTTACAATATTGCAATTCAGTTTGAAAAACATTGTAATAGTAAAATTAAATCCAGCTTCGATTCAAGACAAGCCACTTTACCACCCAGAAAAAGAGATCGTAACTGGATGTACAATCTCCCCATCCTCTTCAACATGGGAATAAACCTCATAATAACAGCCGCTGGGAAGGAAGCCCGAGGCCCAAAAATGCAATCAGGCATCCGACAACCCCCAATAAGAGGTTATATGGACGACCTTACTGTGACGACCACAACCCATGTGGAGGCAAGGTGGGTACTAACTGCTCTGGACCGCATGGCAACGTGGGCCTGAATGAGGTTTAAGCCAAAGAAATCCAGGTACATGGTGATCAGGAAAGGTAAACTGACAACAGAGTCATGCTGCATGTGCAAGGGGAAGTGATTCCATCGATTAAGGAAAATCCAATTAAGTGCCTTGGGAAGTAGTTCGATGATTCACTTACCGACAGGAACAACATAAGCAGTACAGAGAAGCAGACAGAGGAACGGTTTAGGAAGATTGAAAAATCAGGGCTCCCGGAAAAGTTCAAAGCATAGCTTTACCAACATGGATTTCTGCCAAGACTCATATGGCTGTTAACGGTGTATGAAGTTCCCATGACAAGCGATGAAGGAGTGGAGAGAAAGATCAACAAGCACCTCCGGAGGTGGCTGGGAATCTCTCCAAGCTTTACTTCAGTAGGCCTTTATATAAGATCAGGGCAGCTCCAACTTCCTCTGTCATCCGTATCCGTACCTTTCCGCATCTCATTCATGTTAAGATTGGTGTATGACACACTCCTAACTCCGACAAACTTGCACAAGTGGGCCTTAAGAGAGGACCCATTGTGCAAGCTTTGTGGGGAGAGGGGTACCATGGCACACATCCTGTCAGGGTGTAAAACAGCACTTGCCCAAGGTAGATACAGGTGGCGCCATTACAAGGTGCTCATGACACTCACTAACACCCTGGAGCAAGAGAGACGCAAGAAACACCAACCACACGGGAGAGCAATACATCGATTAAGTGTGTATAAGCGGGTCAAAAGCCACCAACCACAGTAAGAACAAGAATCAATCTGCTGCAAAAGGCCCAATCATGGGAAATGAAGGTAGACCTGGGGGAAAGACTGCAATTCCCCCCGGTTGTCCAGACTACCCTGAGGCCAGATGCAGTACTGTGGTCTGAAGAGGCAAAGAAGATCATTCTCATCGAACTTACAAGAGGAAGAGGGTTGTGAGCAAGCGTTTGAGAGGAAGAGCGCCAAATACCTCTTGCATGACTGCAGGGGGAAAGGTTGGCAGGCATGGCTCTTCCCAGTCAAGGTCGGCTGTAGAGGATTCCCCGCCCAGTCAGTATGGAGGATGTTTACAGCCATTGGGGTGATAGGGAGGGAGAGGAAGATAAATGTTTGCAGGATGGGGGAGGCAGCAGAGAGAGCTTCTTGCTGGTTATGGAGCAGGAGAGAGGAGCTTAGCTGGAAGCCAGAGTGAGTTGATGGGCAGTGATTTGGCCACCACTGCTGACCCACCAATGTTGAGGGTGTTGCGGTTTAGGGTTGAAACACCCAATGATCATGGGATACCGCCTGCTGACATCAACTCTTCCTGGCTAAGGCTACATTCACCAAAAGTGAACGAAGGAGAAGCATCTTTGGATGTAATTGTAATTATAAATAATAAACTAATACAAAAACTAAAAAACTAAAACTAATTCAAATTAAAATCTAATACTAAAACTCAGCTTTATTTCTAAAGCACTTTCAAACCATAAAGTGCTGTACATAAAAGAATACATACAAACGTGTATAATTACATAATTGCATACATACAAATACATACAATTTAACACACATGAATAAAAGCTAAAAACATAAGTGTATTTTAAAAGTCTACAGCTACTTCCAGTTAACACAGACTTTAAGGATTAGAATGAGTCTTTTGTTTAGGGTTACTGGATAATTTTCCTGCATAATTAGGCATCCTATTTAATTATGTAAAATTTTCTATACTAAGAGCATGTGTAATGTGAATTGGACGCTGACAACAGAGTGCGAATCCAAACGCAGGTTTATTGAGAATGGTCAGGCAAGCAGGGGCAAACAGATGTACACAGGAAATCCAGAGTCGTAGTCAAATACACAGGCGAATGGTCAAAAGGCAGGCAGCAGACAACGTAAATAAACAAAACAACAAAGCAAAGGTCTAACACGGAAAGGCAGAGGAAGGAAACCACGTCGTAATGTTCATAATGACAGTATAACAAGACTCAGCCATAAGATTCTCAAAGTGAACCGTATATATGTGTAGTGTAATCAGTCCATGAACAGCATCAGCTGTGTGAGTCTAATCAATGGAGACTTGGAGCAGGTGTGTGTGTGTGTGTGTGTGTGTGTGTGTGTGTGTGTGTGTGTGTG
>CAIGQV010016547.1:17952480-17973718 GCA_903798115.1 Danio jaintianensis | reverse complement strand
GTGTGTGTGTGTGTGTGTGTGTGTGTGTGTGTGTGTGTGTGTGTGTGCATGTGTGTGCGTGTGTGCGTGTGTGCGCGTGTGTGCATGTGCGTGCATGTTGCATGACAGGACTTGTAGTTCATATTGAGACAGGAGTGTAGTCCATGTAAATGTGAATGTTCTCCAACGATCTATGAAGGTTAGATCGCTGGTGATCGTGACAACATGTAACATGACAACTTAAAAGCTATTATACTGCAAAAAATGTTAGGTTCTACACAATTGATTTGTGTTGGAATAACATGAGGGAATTAAGTTAACTTATTAGTTTTTACAAATTTAAGTGGATTGAACATAAAACAATTAAGTTGCAAACACACACGCACACGCACGCACACTTTAGAGCCAAACGGATAGACACAATAGAATGGATTATTATCCTGTAGAAATTTGCCTTATTAATTCAGCAGCATTCAGCAGTCACAGAGATCACTCACAGATGGGATGGAAGAAGACGGCAAAGCTGAGACCTTCACCAGTTCTATCTCTCTAAGTAATGCACATGAATGCTAAATAAGAGCAGACAGCAAACATAGTTTGACATTTACCCTCCCTCTGAATTTCAATCATTACTGTTGACATGAGCTCCAGCAGGTCTGTGCCAACAAAACCAGCTCCCCGGAGATGTTTCCCAGATTACTCCAGAGAGAAAGCTGCGGGACATGCTAATACGTGTTCTGCTAGCTTCCATTTGTTAGAAACACAGCGGTAATTCTGTGCAAAAATAATGGTTTAAAAACAAACCAACAAGAATAGCAGACTTCTAACAAGAATACATTTGTTTGCACTTTTGTTGAGCAATGATTACATAACAACAATGCAGTGCAAAGAAAATATGGTTTTACTCATGGATATTTTTGTTTTTGTAAACATAGTAACAATAAAATCTTGACTACAAAAAGCAGTCGAACATTTTCACTGCTTTTACTAGGAACAAAAGAGACAACATATATAACTTGTGAACTGCATTACTCAACATGCCTCACAATTCACTAAGTTTCAAAGTACCGCTAAGTTCTTGCATAAACACTCTGGGTTACAAAATTAATCAAAACGCATAATGCATTTAAATGCATAAAAACCAGCCAGTGATTAAAAACAGCCCTATTCACAATGATAACCATGTAATAATGTTTTAAGTTTGGAGTGGTATTGGTTGATTTTTACTATACAAACCCGATTCCAAAAAAGTTGGGACACTGTACAAATTGTGAATAAAATCTGAATGCAATGATGTGGAAGTTCCAAATTTCAATATTTTATTCAGTATAGAACATAGATGACATGTCAAATGTTTAAACTGTGAAAATGTATCATTTTAAGGGAAAAATAAGTTGATTTTCTATTTCATGGCATCAACACATTTCCAAAAAGTTGGGACAAGACCATGTTTACCACTGTGAGGCATCCCCTCTTCTTTTTACAACAGTCTGCAAATGTCTGGGGACTGAGGAGACAAGTTTAGGAATAGGAATGTTCTCCTATTCTTGTCTAATACAGGCTTCTAGGTGCTCGACTGTCTTAGGTCTTCTTTGTCGCATCTTCCTCTTTATGGTCCGCCAAATGTTTTCTATGGGTGAAAGATCTGGACTGCAGGCTGGCCATTTCAGTACCTTGATCCTTCTACGCATCCATGATGTTGTAATTGATGCAGTATGTGGTCTGGCATTGTCATGTTGGAAAATGCAAGGTCTTCCCTGAAAGAAACGATGTCTGGATGGGAGCATATGTTGTTCTAGAACTTGGATATACCTTTCAGCATTGATGGTGCCTTTCCAGATGTGTAAGCTGCCCATGCCACATGCACTCATGCAACCCCATACCATCAGAGATGCAGGCTTCTGAACTGAGCGCTGTAAACAACTTGGGTTGTCCCTGTCCTCTTTAGTCTGGATGACATGGTGTCCCAGTTTTCCAAAAAGAACTTCAAATTTTGATTCGTCTGACCACAGAACAGATTTCCACTTTGCCACAGTCCATTTTAAATGAGCCTTGGTGCAGAGAAAACGCTTGCGCTTCTAGATCATGTTTAAATATGGCTTCTGTTTTGACCTATAGACTATTAGCCGGCAATGGCGAATGGCATGATGGATTGTGTTCACCAACAATGTTTTCTGGAAGTAGTCCTGAGCCCATATTGTGATTTCCATTATAGCAGCATTCCTGTTTGTGGATGCAGTGCCGTCTAAGGGCACGAAGATCACAGGCATCCAGTATGGTTTTTCGGCCTTGACCCTTACGCACAGACATTGTTCCAGATTCTCTGAATCTTTGGATGATATTATGCACTGTAGATGGTGATAACTTCAAACTCTTTGCAATTTTTCGGTGAGAAACTCCTTTTCTGATATTGTTCCACTATTTTTGGTGCAGCACTGGGGACATTGGTAATCCTTTGCCCATCTTGACCTAAGAGACACTGCCACTCTGAGAGGCTCTTTTTATACCCAATCAAGTTGCCAATTGACCTAAAAAGTGGAAAATTGGTCTTTCAGCTGTTCCTAATATGTACATTTGACTTTTCTAGCCTGTTATTGCTACCTGTCCCAATTTTTTTGGAATTTGTAGCTGTCTTGAAAAATGAGCCAACATTTGGCCTGAAATTTTTAAATTTCTCACTTTCAACATTTGATATGTTATCTATATTCTATTGTAAATAAAATATAAGTTTATGAGATTTGTAAATTATTGCATTCCTTTTTTATTCACAGTTTGTACAGTGTCCCAACTTTTTTGGAATCGGGCTTGTATAATATAATATAATATAATAAATATAATATAATATAATATAATATAATATATAGGGCGACGCGGTGGCGCAGTGGGTAGCACGTTCGCCTCACAGCAAGAAGGTCGCTGGTTTGAGCCTCGGCTGGGTCAGTTGGCATTTCTGTGTGGAGTTTGCATGTTCTCCCCGTGTTCGCGTGGGTTTCCTCCGGGTGCTCCGGTTTCCCCCACAAGTCCAAAGACATGCGGTATAGGTGAATTGGGTAAGCTAAAAAAATTGTCCGTAGTGTATGTGTGTGAATGAGTGTGTATGAATGTTTCCCAGTGATGGGTTGCAGCTGGAAGGGCATCCGCTGTGTAAAACATATGCTGGATAAGTTGGCGGTTCATCCCGCTGTGGCGACCCCAGATTAATAAAGGGACTAAGCCGAAAAGAAAATGAATGAATGAATGAATGAATAATATAATAATATATAATAATATATTATATAATAATATATATAATATAATATAATATAATATAATATAATATAATATAATATAATATAATATAATATAATATAATATAATATAATATAAGAATGGAATATAAAATAAATATGGGCAAGCCACTTTTCACCTTTGTGCCATTACATCACATATAAACTTAAAGCAGGATTGCAGGTGGTGGATAATTTATAGATATTAAAAACTGAATGTAACACTAATACTCATTAAATTCATGCAATGTTGATGTTGATAAGACAAACAACTTAAAACAAAGTATAGACTGATAATTAGATTTGATCACCACTAATATGTGGCACGATTTATTGTTATACTTTTTTCCCTCAGTAAGTTTCTTCTTATTCAAATTATTATTTGGGTCATACAGTCAAGACACAAAGTCTCAAAGAAAAGTACACACATGGCCACAGTAATTGACCATCACACACGGCAAAATATCAGATTCATCTGCACTGAGGAGCCACTTCGGTGCTCAATCCACGTAAAGAATATACTTTCGAAAATAACTGTGAGAGGCAAAACTTATAGACTGCAGCTTTAAACTAGAACAGAGTCCACACTAGAAGCTTAGTAATGTCAGCGCTGATAGCCTAGAGGTCAATGTGCCAACATATAGCATCAATGTGCTTCGGGTGTCCCGAGTTCGAGTCCAGGTGTCCTGACATTTTATCCTACCCGTCAGATTATGATACCAACACTTTGAATGGTTCAAAATTTATGCTGGTAGCACAATCTGATAGGTAACATATTTTGTCATCAGTGTGCCACCCACTTTTTTAATGGGAGGTAAAAAAATCTGACAGGGTAGGACAAATCAACAGAACACCGACTAGCAGAGCTTTCCCAATTCCATCCACCCCTTTTCTCTCCAACTTCAATTCCTGTCTAGCTACAATACTGTCAATAAAGGCCAAATGCCAAAAAATAAATCTTAAAAAAAAAGAAGCTTAGTAACTCTATACTTGTATCTTGTGCACAGCTGTTGCAAATGCTCACCTTTGTGTTTTCTCTGTTCTCTAGTGAGCTTTGTCAGCTCAATCTCACTGAAGTGTTTTCATCTTCTATGCTCTCCTTTAACGATTGTGAGTTTTACTTGGCATGTTGGACTCCGTATTACTCCACTTGATCTTCATCACCCATCTGCAGTAACCATCTGCCTGTTGATTCAGGGATTACCCATTTATATCTGTAATTATTAAAGCCTATTGTGGCTTCTTAAACCAAAAAATAAAAAATATTTAATCTACACAACATATGTCACAATGTTGCCACACAATATGAGGTGAATTTGGTGTAAAAACTTAATGAAAACAAATTTTCATTAAGAAATTGCAAATTTGAAAAACAAATAAAAAGAGTTTGCAGTTAACACATTCTGAAGCGAAAGATTGAAAGTGTAATTTGTAATATTACCCAATAATCTTTCTAAAACTGAAATTTTAGTTTGTAGTAGTAAAAAAACATATATTATGTGATTAAAGTGTTAAACAAGATGATTGTAATAAACATACAAACCCAGTTATAGAGAAAACAACACAAATGTGCTTAAATAATCTCAAAATCTGGGATATGCATTACTGAACACAATACTACTGAGACATTAAATATTCAGTTAAATATTCAGCTTTGCCATCACAGGAATAAATTATAAAAAGAAGGCAAAGGCAAGAGGAAGAATTAAATTCAATGCAATTTTTTAACAACAAAATCAAAGAGATAAGAAAACACAAAATCCAGGGCAACTAAGAAACACAAGAACAAAAAACATGGAATAAAAAGCACAAAAACATGTTCAAACACTGTTAAGGACCAACAAACAAAGGCTGAAACAGAGGCCTTAACTGAACTTAACTTTATTGAGCAAACAAAAATTAAATAAGGAAACAAGAGGGTGAAAATAATAAGCAACTAAGAGAACAAACTAGGTTAACATGAATGTGACGCAGGGGTGTAGCACTGACAGCAAACAAACAGAACGGGCAAAAACAAACAGGACCATGAGAATATCCTTCACACCTCTAGGTTTTACCCATTTTATTTGTCAACAAGTATCTCTAAATCATTTAAAATATAATACAATTTAGTCCGAATTAGTGTATTATTAAATTTTTACCAAATCAGTTATGCTGAATCATGATGAAACATTTGACGCATATTTTAAATTTTTATTTTCACAAAAGTCTTTAAAATATTAAAACTGCTACTTGCATTTAATATGCTTTTGATGTACATACATGTAAATCACATTTCTCAACTTTGACCAGTATTTACACAAAACAAAACAATCAGTTGCGGATGATTAAATTGTGGTAAAACACTAGGAACACACAAACTCAAACAAAAATTCCCTTGATCTTTTGACGTTTAAACGCTCTTAAAAGCATCCTGTAAATTTCAGCATCTTTGTTATTCCTCTTAAAAACAGCTTATATTGAAGTAGTCTTTTAAAACAACAGGTTCTGAAATGTTCTACTCTATGATGAAATAAGCTGGATAAGCTCCACTTACAGATGTGAACGGGGGAAAACACCACCTTCTCTCCGCCTACTCAGTTCATTGATAAACCCAGCGAGACACACTGGAAAGACAGATGTAAACTTTGCCATTGATAATCTTAGGTTTTGTATTGGAGGCAAAAAAAAAAAAAGTGTATACCAGTCCCGATATGATTAATCTTTTTCTTTTGCAAAAATAAATACATATATGGCTGCTTCATTCTCTTCAATCCACCAGAAAACTAGTGTTTTTCATAAGATACAGCTTTGTGAATGTTTTATTTCATCTGTAAGCCTTTAATGTGTTTTTATTCATCGTATTCTATTCAAAGCAACATTCGGAGACGAGAGGCCTCAAAAACTTTGGATGACAGGCTTTTTTGCATGATCTGTATTACATTATCCTTTCCATAATACTTTTATTCAAAGACACCTAATTTATTAACTTTTTATTTTTTCGAACATTTTAAACATTTGTTAAACAAATAAAAACAACAGCACTTACATGTTAAAACTGTAAAACAGAACAAAGTGTGTAGGCCTAATAAGAGTTCATCGGAAATAAAGGAAATCAATCATCTATACTTTCATTAATCAGTGCATAAAGTAACCTATTCATAATGCATGCTTAATTGATTTGGTACTAAAATTGAATAAAATTCATAAAAATTAGGAATTATGAAAATTTCCCTAGCTTTAACAATATTTAAAAAAGCAAATCCCTGCCCACAAACCATCCCTCAAAATGGTTCATTATTTCTGATAAATGTAAAAACTAACACAAGGAAATGGTGAATATAACACTATTTAACAAATTTTCTTTCTTTCTCTTTCATTATTACTTATTTCATTTTTGTGTTAGATAATTTTTTCAATATTTTTTATGCTTGCCATCACTGAAAAAATGCAGGGTTCTACACAATTCATTCATGTTGTCCCAACACAAATCGATTAAGTTAACTGAGTTATTTTTACAAATTTAAGTGGACTGAACATAAAACAATTAAGTTGTCAAAAAAAATCTCAAGAATTGTGTTGTTTCAGTTTTTTAAATAGGTTGAAAGCAGTCAAAAATAGACAAAAGAAACGCAATTAAATGCCAGGTGTATCTCGTGTCCACTTGTGATCAGATTGACAAAAACGCATCTTGATACCAGGAATGAACAGGGTCATTAACTCTTTAGCTCTGTTAATATGTAAAACTGTTAGCCAATCACAACAGTGTGCATTTATTTTTGAGTCTACAACTGACCATGCCCATTCAAACTGGTTCTGAAGAGAGGGTCAAAAACAGCACAGAATATAGTCAATTACTTCTAAATTATGATGCTTTTTATGTAAAAAAAACTCACTTCAGAGAACAGTATAAAATAAAAAACTGATAGTTCGTAGTGCCTTTAATCAAACCCAAGTGTTTTCAACAGCATCCTCGTCATCATTCTGAATGATCTCTGCATATGCCGTGTGCTCACATATGGATACAAACAAGCAAATTTACATCAAAGAAACTGTGTTAATGGTTCTACTCCACCACTCACACCGCCTGCCTCTATCAGCATGTATGACATCACATATGTCAGTCATCTGCAGCCACTGGAAGTCACTTCCCTCCTCTCATCCTCTGCTCGTTTATTCTAACAACTTCATCACACGCTTCTCTATCCATAATTCATGACAGTTATTATATTTTATCTTTGGTGTGGTATTCCAAGCAAACACAGACAACCCAGCTCATTTACAAACATCAAAATGCCTTCCCATCCGAAGGCTCACTGAGGCGAGTGAACAGAAAATGAATGATAGATCATTTTGGCCTGTCCTTCATTGAAATAATAAGAAAGAGACACTTTATACATATAGAGTCATTTGCATCCAGATATCCAGAGCCAGTGTTTTCAACTACTATGTATGTATTAATATTTAAATTAATTATCTGTAGCAGTTTACAATATGTGCACTAATATGCATTAATTCATGCGTAACTAATGCACAGATAGTTGTTGTATGAAAAATAAAAATATTAATTGATTGCTGCATCAGCAACTAATTGACTATTTGACTGAGTGAAGTCATACAAAGTGCTAGTAATTGCATGTTCAATTATTCACACAGCACATCAATTATTTACAACACAGTGTTAGTTATAAGTGTAAATTAATGTGCTAAATAACAATGGGTTGAAGCCAAAAAATATGAGCTGAGATATTATATTATTAATACTTTTCATTAGTTCTGATAAATGTAATAACTAACACAAGAAAATGGTGAATTTAAGATTATATTTAACTAATTATCTTTCTTTCTTTCCTTGTGGAATCTACTCCAAAACATAACTACATTCTCTTATGCTTGCCAAGGTTACATTTAACACTATAACAGTAGCTTAATAGTTATTTTAAATGAATATAAATGTTAGTTTTCTATTTGAATAATTTCTTTAATACATTTTCAGAATCTTTATTTTTCATTAGTCTTCGGTGTCAAGATGATCTTTCATAAATTATTATAATATGATGACTTACTGCCAAAGAAACTAAGAAATGTATTATTATTATCAGTGTTGAAAACAGTTGCTTAATATTTAATAACTCCCTTCACATTTAAGTGGAAACCCTGATATGTTTTCTAAAGATTTGTTTTAATGAACAGAAGGTTCAAAAGAACAGCATTTATTTGAAAAAGAAATCTTTTGTGAAACTATAAATGCATTTAATTTGATCCATTTTACTTGCTGAATAAAAACTTTTTTTTAAAATTAAACAAAGCGAAATAAACAATTGACCTCAAACATCTGCACTGAAGTGTATCTTGTATCATTAAATAAAATTGTATTATTCAATTTAAATAATTAGCATTTTTTTTTATGAAACTCACTATATAGTGTAATACAGTAAAAATATAATAAACAAACAACTGTAACAAAGTCTTGCAAACAGGCAGCTTGGTTGAATATAGAGGGATTCAGTTTTGCTGAATCACTTTGTGCCGCTCTTTCACAGAATGTAGTCGTGGTGAGAGTTCAGGCCGGGTTCACCCACAGTGACCCAGTCCCAGAGAGCCTGAACCCAGTGAACTGTGGACAAACCAAATCACTCAAACACAGACACGTCTGCTCTGCCAGAAGAGCCTCTAAGATGATCAAATTCTGAGAGACAGCCAGAAAATATCCTGTGATCTTAATCATCCCTGCCTTACAGACCCAAAATACTAGGCTACATATTCACCCTGATATTTTATTATGAGGAGAATAAAAACTATGCGTACAGTATCTGATCAGTCTTACTTCTCATGAGCTATTTAGTTAAACTTTTATTGCTCTTAATATCACAAGATAAAAATTGATAAATGAATGTCTCTTTTATTAATTTTATATAAGGTCAAAAAATATGACTACACATGGATTCATAAACTTGTATGATTTACAGAAAACAGCCACAAAAACTTCATTCAATTTAATTTAATTCATTTATATAGCACTTTTCACAATAATTATTGATCCAAAGCAGCTTTACAAAAGGTGTGCATTAGTACATTACATCAAGATCTGAAAAAAGTTTCAGTATGGTAGACCAACACACAGATCTCACAGCAATTCATAACTATGATTTAGTGGCTAATTCATATGAAATCATACAATCTCATTCGTAAAATTTAGTATGTTTTGCTTATCCCCCAATGTTGGGTTAAAGGGTGGGGTTGGGTGTCACGTCTCCTTTTAGAAATTCATACATTTTCATAAGACTGAACTTATATAAATTTGTGCGAATTAGCCATTAAACTGACAAAAGTTTAGTTAGGTTTGCTCATGAAATCAGGCTGGGTAGACAGCATGCTGTCAAGCGCATAAATAGTTAATCTGCAATAATATGTACAATATAAAAAAACAAATTTTTAAAAAGGTGATAATTATCCTATTTTTTCTTTCTTCTTTTTTGGCATTCTGCTACATGTGTGGACATACAGTGGAACAAAATGCCATGTTTTACAGGACCACGGTGCTACATAAATAAACAAATATAAACATACAACACTAGACTTAGGAGAAATTTGAAAACATACATAGCTAACTTCTTGAAGAGATAATCTTGCTGAACATATACTAAAAATTGTTGACTATACACAGAACCTAGAACAGATTATACAAGTACTTTACATAATACTGTGCAATATTGCGCAAGATATTGTGCAAAAGAGGTATTTAATGTTTGAAATGTAGGTAGGGAAATATGATTTGTGGTGCATTCATAAGTAAACATTTGTGTTATTTTATAAGTCCTTGGAGTGTTTATAAAAAGTACTCTCATGCATAAAGTATGTCCAACTATTATATACCCAAAGAATCATCTGATGGTGTTTAAAGATAACAGTGCATATTCACTATGATGTTTTAGGGTAAAGAGAATAAAACTAAAGATCTGATCCATCGCATTTCACATGAACAAAATGTTCAACATCAAAGCCAATCTACACTAACAGCCTGAGTCAGAGGAGGCAAGTTTCTTTGACTTTCATTGCCTTTAATATCACAAGATAAAAACAGATAAATCTTTAAAATGCGGAAAAATTAATGAATCGCAATCTATTCTGAGCCCAGGAGGCCATTACTTACAGCAATTTATAGTAGTTCTGATGGCAAGTTTTATGAACCTGTTTAACTGACTGTAAAAAAGCTTTTCACACAGCTATATTTTCTAAATAGCATCTAAATTGCAGGTGCTGTTAATTTTTTTTTTTAGTTTTCATTTTAAATTTTGCAAAACAATATTTTTTTGCTGATGGAACTGGGTTTTCATAAAGATAAATGCATGGGAGGTGCAGGGAGAATCCATCTTTCCCTGAGGTTTAGAGACAAAAGTTGAGCCTTAAATGAGAGTTTGACTTTGATTTCTTAGTCCTGATTTGTCTTGTCCTCTTCCCTCCAGCGCTTCCATTTTTCATCTTATCATTTTACACCACAGTGTATTGATCCAAAAACACCACTTTAAACATATATTCAGGATGGTGTTAAACAAAAAAATAAAAAAAAATTTAAATAAATAAAAAATCACTGTGTAAATATGTATTTAAGTCAAATAAATATTTTATATAGTAATATATCATTCTGTATTTTCTTCACTTAAACGTTATTGTATAAAATGAATATAAAATGTTCAGACTATTATCTGGCATTTTTAAAATAAACTAGTTATCATAAGTGCCTAATTTGTCTGTGAATAATGGCAGTTGCACAAAGGAATGGGAAAAAGTTTTGCTTGAAGGGATATTTCACCCAGAAATGAATTTTTTTTCTCACCCTATTTACTCACCATGAAGTGGTTGCAAACTGTTTTTAGTTTCCTTTTTATGTAGGATATGACAGAAGATATTCCGAAGAAAGTGTAACCATTGACTTCCATAGTAGCAGTAACATGGCTACAGGTTTCCAGCTTAATTCAAACTCTATATTTATTTATTTTTTGTGCAAAAGAAGAAATAAACTCAAAGAGGTTTTGGACAAGTGAAGGGTGAATAAGTGATGATGACAGATCTTTCAGTTTAGGGTGAACTATCCCTTGCTTTTTTTTAGATGTTTTTTTTTTTTTTTCATAAGACTCTGAACTGCCTGAAATGAGTTATCAATAATCACAGCATTTTTTTCTGCACAAACCAGCACGGGTTTGAAATAAATGTGCATAATACCAGCCAATATTCTCCATTGGCTGCATGCAAACAACATCTAATTTGTCCCTCAAGCAATGTAGTTATAGCTGAGAGTTTGGTTTGTGTTGTCGACATGTAGAGAAGATGCTGTTTCCTTTAAAGTAAAACCACTTTGCAAGCACTTCTAAAGGATGGGGACCAGGGCTTGACATTAACTTTTTTTATCACCAGCCACTGTGGCTAGTAGTTTTCCAACATTACTAGCCACTCGCCATTTTCACTAGCCACAATTTTGTTGTTGGAAAAATATTTTTTTTATGCATAATTTACTTTTGCATGCTAAAATGTCCTTGATTTAGATATTGTGTTATGTCCACATGACTTCATTTCACTTCATTTCAATTTTAAAAACTAGCTAGCTATATATATATATATACATATACACACATACACACACACACACTCAACAACACTTCTTTAAAAAAAAACAATTAAAAAAACATTGATATTTAAAAAATATATTGTCATGTATCTAAAACTATGCACAGTAGGCTAGTCTGTCCTGGCTAAAGGTCCCAGATCACCAGTTAACTACATAAATGGGAAGTTATTCTCCTATTAAAGCAATGTTATTGTAAAGGATGATAATTAAACCATATTAACAAAAATAACCATAAGCAAAATTAAGCAGGTGAAAAACATACCGTGTCCTTTAATAAAAGGATGATCACGTGCACACGGGTAACATTAAGCCCATTAATAATCTGTTCAAAACATAGTTAAAGTGAAAGCTGAAACCACTGCTGTTTACATAAAATATTTTTTTTTGTTTAAATCTCGAGCTCTTGAGAGTGGATGAGCATCGCTTTTTGTCCAGTCTATTTCAAAGAGAACCGATCGCAGCAGTTGCGTTTCCAGGCACGGTTGTGAAATTTTTCTTTGCGCAATGAAACGGGAGCGTGCACGATTTTAAACACTAATGCGCATCACATCACCTGTGCGCACGACACTAATCACCAGTGTCTCACTGTGCGTGTGATACTCCTTTCATTCGGTGTACACATATGCTTTCTTTTGCTCGCACGAACACAGCTGCTTTTGTCAGTCGTGCTGCTTTCCAATTCTCGAAGACCATTGGGCCATACTTATTGTCGAACCCTGCTTTTAAGAAAACTACAATTTGAAAATTATTTTCAACCAGCCAAAGTGGCTAGTGGGAGTGACTGTCTAACCCGTTACAGCTGAAATCTACCCGCATTTGGTAGGTTGGCGGGTGCTAATCTCAAGACCTGATGGGGACTATACTGTAGACTTACACTGATAAGGTAAAGTACATTACATTGTCACTGTTCATACAGTAACACTATGTTTTACAGTATATGAGCTGAGGAATAACGAGACAAAAGGAGGGAAACCAAATGATAATAAAGATACTCTAAAAACCACAAAAATCTGCAAAGTGCCAAGGTGGAAAAACCTCCTTTGCCTTCTTTCTGATCCCAACGTTAGAAAAGAGTGGATGAACTTTACTTTTATTAAAGCGCCAGATCCGTCAGTAAGAACTTGGCCCTTTGTTGACTTAATTTTACAGCAGATTCATTTGCAAAGGCACATTCCATGGCTGTCATTTTTTTATTTGTGTGTCACTATGTGTCTTGTTTAATATGAACTCATTATTTAAGTATTTTATTCACATTTTTTGCCACAAACAAACAAAACACAAAATGTTTTGTGAACTTCAAAAAAAGCTTATTCAGTGAGGGCTGTGCAATACATGTCATTTATAGAAATATGACAAGTATGCATATAGTAATGCATGCAATAAATTAGTGATTTAATACAGAAGCATCTTTGTGTGCCTGCCAATAGCATACAATCTGAAAACTATTGGATATGTACTTGTCAACATGCATCTCTGAAACCAAGAAGAGTGGACAATCTGGTTTTCTTAACCAAAAATCTGTAACGATTTTCATATAGATGCTGAAATATGACCAAGCAATGTTCGCAATGTACGCAAAATGTTCAATGCGTAACTCTACTGTTTTCCTGATTATTCTGGATGTTTTCCGGTTGATACTATACCGAAATGGTAGCAATGTGGTGGTAAAATTTATTTTCTTTATATTTGGTACATTCATTCATTCATTTTCCTTCGGCTTAGTCCCTTTATTCATCAGGGGTCACCACAGCGGAATGAACAGCCAACTTGTCCAGCATATGTTTTACACAGCGGATGCCCTTCCAGCTGCAACCCAGTACTGGGAAACATCCATACACACACACTCATACACTACGGCCAATTTAGTTTATTTAATTCACCTATAGCGCATGTCTTTGGACTTTGGGGGAAACCGGAGCACCCGGAGAAAACCCATGCAAAAACGGGGAGAACATGCAAACTCCACATAGAACTGTCAACTGAACCAGCCGGGACTCAAACCAGCAAACTTCTTACTGTGATGCGACAGTGCTAACCACTGAGCCACCATGTCGCCCATATTTGGTACATTGTTACTATATTTTAAATGATATTTAACATATTTGTTTGTTTACATAGTTAAAATGTCTGATTTGTTTTTGTAACAATAAAACATGGCTGTTGGCTTTTAGAAGTTGTTGGTAGCAACATTTAAAAAAAAAAAAATTCTATCACATTTCGAATATCGCATTATTTAGCATGCTGTCACATATCACATTTTTCTTCAAAATCGCACAGCCCTATTTTACACAGACACACACAAAGAAAACCCACAGACACGAATAAGCACAAAAACAAAACACCCACACACGCACACACACAGATATTCATGGAGAGGAGCACAATCTCAGCCAGGCCAAGGTTATTATTTGATGGTGAGATATTGGGAGGAAAGTTGTTTGAAATTGTCTAGCGAGTTTCCAAAAGCCTCAGAGAGCCATCATATTCAAGTGCTGCTCGACAGCCTGACAACACACACACACTCATTTTACATAAGGACAAGGGACAGCCTCATTTCAGACAAAATAAATTCAATTTCATTATAAAAGCGTTCGCTTCATCTCTCTTATCCTCAGCCTGCCTCGCTTTTAAAGGTTGCTGATACAGAGAGACACAGAGTTTCAGTAATAATGTTCCAGGGTTAAAGCCCTGTCATCATTAATAGGGAATAAAGGACAACATAGTCTGATTTACACTGCCTTCAAGCAGGCTTTACCCTCACTACCCAATGAGACCTGCACACGCATATTATACAAAAGGGATTTATGGCTTCTTCGGTACAGCTTTGTAAATATGCCTTCTTGCCTCTTTGATCTCTTTTTGTTTCATCAAAGTCTTGTAATGTGTAAATGTGGGTAAAGAATGCAACATTTGTCTAGTATTCTTTCTAAAACAGTAGTTCTAATAATAATAGAGCTCTATACATTTTATACATTGAATTAATGTTTTTCAGAAGTTTTAAAAACGTTCTTCAAACTCTGTTTTCATGTAATGAATTTGCATGACTCCAGTTGTTCATGGTTTAGTATATAAGAGTTATTATTGTTCAATCATTTATTCATTGTCCTTTGGCTTAATCCCTTGTTTATCAGGGGTCGCCACAGCGGATCGAACCGACAACTATTCCGATATACGTTTTACGTAGCGGATACCCTTCCAGCCACAACCCAGTACTGGGTAACACCCATACACATTCACACACACTCATACACACTACGACCAATTTAGTTCATCCAATTAACTTATAGCGCATGTCTGTGGGGGAAACTGGAACACCCGGAGGAAACCAGCACGAACACGGAGAGAACATACAAACTCCACACAGAAATGTCAACTGGCCTAGCTGGGACTCAAACCAGCAACCTTCGTGCTGCGAGGCGACAGTGCTAACCACAGAGTAACCATGCCACCGTTATTATTGTTTTTCTTACTAAAATGTGTTCTTTCGTTTTTCTCTATTATTTGCACACATAAAACTGCCAATAAATAATAATTAATTAAATAAATAAATACATTAGAATAAACTTGCATATATTATTTAATAATTTCAAGTTATTTAAATGTCATGACTCACCTATAAAGAAAAATCTGCGGTTAATTTACTCCTCCTACGGTATTACTTTTCTTCAGTAGAGCATTAGCTGAAACTGTGGTAGTGATTCATAAAGTCAATGGCTTCTGGCACTTTAAAAATCCACCAAAACACACAAAGGCAAAATACAATTAATACCCTTGGCTCCTGATAATACTTTGAGGTCTTAGGAAACAAAAGATCGATCTGTGTAAATAAATATATTATTCATAACATTAGGGTTTAGCATCTTGCTTAGCATCTTGCACAAACAGATCATTTCACTTCTCATAAGATCTCAATGATAATTTTCTTTATCAAATAAGAAAAATTGCTTACCATTTTAATTCCAAATCAATTCCAGCATGCGAACCAAAAAAGCTAGATGTTTTAACAGATCATGTGATAAAAATTGTGCATTAATGCTGTCCCATTGTGACAAACCAGCAGACTGACCACATTGCAGAACATCTGAAATGTTATTTTGGTCTTTATAAAATCTCTCTTTGACTCACTGGATGGAAACAATGCATTATTCGTAAATGTTTTAAGTGATTTTCAGTTTAATTAGCATCTTTGGGTGGAAACATAGCTATTGACTGAAATTTTATAAAACACCAACACTCAAATTATTATTGCTGTTTGTTCAAACTAGTTATTTAAAATGAGCTGAAACAATCCACTTAAATTTGTTCAATCCACTTAAATTTGTAAAAACTAATGAGTCAACTTAATTTTTTCATGTTGTCCCAATGCAAATCGATTGTGTGGAACCCAGCATTTTTATAGTGAAGAACTGTTTCAGTTTGTTACTGAAGAAAAAAAGTCCATCCTGGATGGCTTAAGGAAGACTAAATTAACAGCACATTTTCCTTTTTTTGTGTGAACTACCCCTTTGGGAAGATGAAGAGAAGCAATGAGAACAATACTAATCAGCTTTGATTGCACAACAGCAATGACCCAAGAAGGCTTTCGCTTTTACACAACTTGCCCCAAAGTGACTAAAATCCGCCAAATATGAGTTGGTGGTTTTCTCATATTCATGTGCTGCTGTTCAAATCAAATTTACCTTAAAAGCCAGCAGTGCAATTTTATGGATCCACATCCATAAAAGGTTGAATGGCAGCCAGTGAAGTTACGTATCCTGGAGCAAAAGAGGTACTGCAATGATTTGAATATAAAATGAGAAATAGATGATAAACTTTGAACATTCACATGCTACAAACTGTTCATTCACTTCAGTGCATCTCATTTAGTCGTTTCAGAATTGGTGTCACAGGAACAGATAATGGAAAATGCTTGCAGAAAACATTTTCAATTTGAAGCACAGATTTATCAGAAAGGGGGTGGGGGGAGGATAGAAGGGGGTTTCAATCAGATGATAAAAGTGAGACTCTGTCATGCAAACAGAGCTGTAATATCGATGATAACAACTGCAGTTCCATACATCCGATGTAAGTGAACTACACTACAGAGTCTTTGCTTTTCACAGCATTTTCCATTTCAGACTTTCTTTGATTAAAAATGGACAGTACGTTGAAGGCCAAATGAATCTACCCTATCTCTGCATTTGCATTTTATCAAAAAAGAATATATTAGCTTAAAGCAAAGAGAGGGCAGGTGAAAAGTTGTTCTGTCAAACATATTTAGCATATTTCAAATTGCGCTTTCATTTACCCAATGTATGTGATCTACTCTTATATAAAACATCAGTGTTTTTAGCTGGCTTTGATGTGTTACGGTACACTGATGTTTAATATTAGTTGGATATTAATTAACTTCACTTAATCATATATAGATAGCAGTATATTCAGTTAATTAACATTGATCACATTCTACTTTCTCCTTTTATAGCATTTGTTATTAGGTATACATCTTGTTCATTTAAAAGTGCATCAAGCGGTTAAATAGGCGGTTAAAACACATGGTAATAACTAATTGTACTGTTCACATTAATGACTAAAAAAATAATGGACTAAAAAAAGGTTCTACATTTAAAAGAATAACCGAGTCCACACCACAGATATAATGACATTGGTAAACCATATTGTCAGAATCACCTTGTTTTTGATAGCAGAATATTATGTATTATTACACTTTACACATAAATGAAAACTCTGCCTTAATTTGCTTTCCATGTCATGTCAAACACACAAGACTTTTGCTTATTCTTGAAACATATACGTGTGAACATTAAAAATATCTCAATTTGTGTTCCAAAGTTGAGTGACATGAGGGTAATAGATTGTTGTTGTTGTTGTTGTTGTTGTTTATTAAACATATACTTATACACATTTCACATATACACTTTATTTAAAAAAATATTTTTAAATAAAATTTTAAATATATATACATATATATTTTTCAATGATTTCAGAGATTTGTGTTTGAGAGCAGCCTTATGTCGGTGATATTCTAGAATCTACCACTGGTTTTCATGAACGTATATATAGTGCTTACACATGAAATATAATTTGTTTTGGCTAACAGTAAATATTTGGTCTCAATCTATTATTACTTCCAAAGCAAGCAGTTATGGCTGACGGCGAATATTTTGCTATATTTTTTATGTAATTATAATGCTTTATCTATTGCTGAACTCAATGCCTTAAAAAATTATAATAGTTTTTATAATAGCTGCTGCGGTGTATTAAATTTTATTGTTCATTAATATTTTCTGTAGTAACAGTGTTTAATAAAAGTGTTTTTTAATTGTAAAATGTGTGTTAATGATGGGGATTTCACTCCTGATTACATCGTTATGCTTATGAAAGGGGCAGAGAGACTTTATATTCAGTAGCAAAGACTTTTAAACTGCTGAAAGTGAATGAAACAAAGACTTTAGATTTACTATCAAGAATTACTTATGGCCAAACATCATCATGTGCTGATATAGAGCAATATTGCACAGCTACTCGTGTAATACTTATATAATACTCGTAGTGGGAAGAGTTTTCTGTTCCTCTCAAGTCGCACACAATCAAATGCTAGCTTCTGTAAATCAGTGAATGAAAATGCACTGATCAGAGTTGGCACAATACAAACAGCAAAGTACTGTAGACTTGTTCACTCAGTAACATTGATGTGAAAAGTACAATGTAATGGTTGAGGCAGATTAATTGAGGTTGGTTAATGTAGGTCATTTCCAGTGAGGGTAATACACATCAGTTAAATGTGTTCCCATGACTTCAAAAATGTGTGGCACAGTCCTCTGGTATAATAAACAGCCTAACAAAGAATGTACAACTGAAACTGGAACAGCCATCATTCATAAAATGGTACAAAACCCTTCTCTGGTGTATTTACTACTAAATTATTTAATCATGCTTTCAGCTACCAATGAGAGCAAATTACTCTTTAGTTTATTTAAAGCTGTTTGATAATGCCTGATAAAAAATATATACACTATAAAAACGGATTGTTATATTAAGCCAGCACTGAAATGTTATATTAATCCAGCACCAAAATCACTTTTCTGTTACGATACAGTTGATTTTCTTTCTCTTTTAAACCAACCAGCAACATGGGTCAAATGAATTAATAATTAAAGTGAGTTTAACACACACACATACAGTACACAGACAAAATTATGGTTGAGTCCTATTTCCTTGATCCAGCATGGGTCATGCATTATTAACAGAGTTACACTTCTTGCTTGTAAGGCAGATTAACAGTCTTTCAAGAGTTCCCAGTCAGATATGCTTGCCGTTAATAGCAGGTTTGGCATGCTGTCCCGGGAGAGAACTCTGAGCTCTGAGATAATTGAGCCCAAGGCTCCCGCCCAGTCAATAAGCATATAAGGGGGTCTGAGATCAGGTGGGTCTCGAGAGCTCCCCTTAGAAAAGGGAGGAAAAGGAGGAGATGGGGTGGAAGGGGGGATTCTTCCAAAATGAAGATAGAGCAGCAGAGAAAATCGGTTCATTTACTGTAAGCTTGAATCAATCTGATTGGATTAATACTGATTACAGATGAGCAGCCAGTCGTGCTCAATCATATCACGTGCTCCTCTCGAAATTAGTTTATGAAACTTCACTTAAACCATTTTTAATGATTTTGTTGTCATGTTTAGCAACACATTGTTTTTTGTTTTGCTTTGAGGTACAACAATGAAAAAATTTGAAATTATTATATTTTTATTATCATTCTTTTTTTTTTTTTACTTAAAACAACAATAATATTTGTATAACAATGTATTAAAAAGAATACATTTTATATTCATTTTAGACAACGCAATACCATTGTTTTAACTTAAGAAATCAGTAATTGGTCAACTTTATTTTCCCTAGAGGCGCATTTGTTTCACAGCCAGCAGTAAACTATACAATCAATAAACAAACACCTTACCACACACACACACACACACACACACACACAAACAAAAAAGACTACCATTAATAATATACTCAAAATATTTACAAAAAAACTGCAGCTGGTATAAGATAATGATGAAGGATGGCTGGGATCATTCATAATTAAATTAGCCTTCTTCACAGTCTTTCTATATTGAAAACAATATAAAACTATAATTTTGCTTTAAGTGACAATATTTTCATTTTAAATTAGGAAGAAACATTATCAGACTTTTATAGAGTAAACCAAATACTCAGATTTTACTTACATTTATTTAAACAATAAGAAATCTGATCTGATCAAAGTCTCTTAATTTTTTCACATATCTTTATTATACAGATCACACATTAAGTCAAATAAACTGGACATTTTAAGTTCACTTAAGAAATCTGATTCAATTAAATAAACTGTCTCCTTTCATCTTAATTGGTCCGGCCTCCTCATTTTAACCGTGCACAATCACATGCATGTTTTGCTAATGTGCTGAAGTGCTCACTGCTTCTTGATGCCTCAGGACAGAATGTGCTTCTTTTTAAGAATTAGCTAATAAACGGGGAATCCGACCCCCTCACGCATCCTCAGCCTTCCTAAAAGTAATAACTCCTCATTCTAGTTATACTCCAATCTCTGTCATGCCCTTGTGGTTTAACCTGTCAAGCCATAGGCTGTTTACAGCGATTAAAGACACATTCATAATGGATGAGTATAGTGACTTAATGGCTTCTAATTAAAAATGATCATCCCTGACGATCATATCTCTGACTGATCTGAGGCTGAAGCTCTCCAAGGCTGCATAATTATTGTAAGTTCAACTTCCCGAAGGAAGCACATGCATGCTTTCTTTTTTTTGTTAAACAGACAGAATCAATTTAAGTGCTGTTAAATAGAGCTGATCTTACAAAGCCTGCTAAGAAATGACTAGGCATGCATAGTTCACTCAAAAGTTCACTCAAAAAACATTTTGCTTGATGAAAATAATGCTCAAGTCTTGGATGAAGATTTGCATTTTGACATAGGACAATTAAGAATGTATAAACCTAGTTCTCACAACTGGTGTTTTGATGCTGTTTTAAGCAATGATGCATTCAATTAATAAACACATCATTAAAAAGGTTTCATTTTGTGCCACTTTACTTAAGGCAATTCAAAAACAGCCTCATTTTAGGGTTAGATCACACCCAGAATAGTTTGAAAGAAAGTTCACAAATTTATTTATACACTATAAAAAATATATATACTGATATTAACACCTAAAAACTTTGTTTTAACTTAACGTGAACTTTAACTTCGAGTTTGCATTTGATTCAAGACTCAATTGGGTTTGCACACACACTTTTCAACCTCAGATATGTACTTTTTTTTAATACTGCTTAAGTTAAAGTACTCGTCATATTTTGTTGCATTAAAAAAAAAAAAAAAAATATATAT
>CAIGQV010016547.1:17929834-17952080 GCA_903798115.1 Danio jaintianensis | reverse complement strand
AACCAAACAGGAACAGAAACTAAATCACTGAGGATTGTGGGATGGCAGTGGGATGATTTTACACTTAATGAGGTGAGGGTTGAGTATTTGATTTATCAAAAAGAATGCAATATCACTCCGTCTGGTAAAAGAATACATAAGGAGATCAGAGTTTACTTCAAGGTGTGCATGTCTCTCGATAATGCAGAAGAAGAGGATTGAATTGAAAAGAAAACATACATCCATATTTTTAACAGCTAGCCTCAAAATATAAAAAAATAAGACATATGAATCGATAATAGTGTAATGAAAAAATTATTGAGTTAATCAATAAAAGATAATAAAAATTAAATGTTTCTCTGATGCTCAAACAATGTCATTTTGCGGTGTAATTTGATAACAAATACATATGTGAACATAAACCAGGGGAAGAAAATTTGGTGACGCAACATTGGTTAGATCATCCTAAAGCAGAATTTCATTCATTCATTTAATTCCCTTCAGCTTAGTCCCTTTATTCATCAGGGGTCACCACAGCGGAATGAACCAGCAACTTATCCAGCATATGTTTTACACAGTGGATGCCCTTCCAGCTGCAACCAAGTACTGGGAAACATCCATACACAAGGCAGCAAGCTTTCTGCAACTCTCACATGGTCGCCCACTGAAGCTAAGCAGGGCTGCGCCCGGTCAGTACCTGGATAGGAAAGCTAGGTTCCTGCCGGAAGTGGTGTTAGTGAGACCAGCAGGGGGTGCAACCGGAGCATGCAGAGGAAACCCACGCCAACACGGAGAGAACATGCAAACTCCACACAGAAACGCCAACTGACCCAACCGGGGCTTGAACCTGCGACTTTCTTGCTGTGAGGCGACAGTGGTAACCACTGAGCCACCGTGTCACCTAAAGCAGATATGAAAACATTTAATTAATGAACTGCTTTTTTTCCATAACGAGGCTATGTATGTAGACAAAAACAGAAAAGATTTTCTCTTGCATTTAAAAAAAAAAAAGTTTCACATTTACACAACATCGTTATCAAAATGATCCACATTTGCACATCTGTCAAAAAGACCCAAAACACTGTATTACATATGCCAGGCCAGTATTTGGCGCTTTCACCTTAATAGAAACCAATACCTGTGCACTGAAAAAAAATAATTCATAGGATTTACAAAAAATAATTTAAGGTAAGTGGTTGCAAACAATTTTTTTAGGCTGAATTTAAACAAATAAATTAAGTTGAACATTACTAAATTTAAATTGTTTGTTTAAATTCAACCCACATAAATTGTTTGCTTAGCAACTTAGCAAAAAAATTTTTTTTCAATGTAGGAAAGTGATGACGTGCATCAGTGGGTCTGCTCTGAGGAGTATGCCGAATTTACCATGTGTGTAATGTGTCTCCATTGTTGATTTTTCATGTGAAGTAAATTCACACTTTGCTGATCAAGCTTTAGAAAACACTTGAGCAACAACAACACTACCACGTACTCCGCCACTGTTCTGTATTTGTTTGCTCCTCCCTAAACATGTACTAGGCATGCACTAGGGGTGTCAAAATTAATTGTTTTTTCGGTGCACCACGAGGCAGATGCGAACAATTCGGTATTGGTTCAGTAATGGGTCCTAACGAGTTATTACGTACTGACGTCAGTTGTCTCATATGCGCTATGTCGCGGTAGAATACTATGGCGAAGGAGGCGAGCGCGAGTAATTAAAACACTCCAACTACTTAGAAATGCAGAAACTGCACAATTCACTGCGTGTGCGTTTGCTGGACTGAAAGTAAACTCCATTTCTCTCTCTCTCGCTTTCTCTCTCTCTCTCACTGTGGACCTGTGACCTGTTGGCGTGAGGTAACTTTTCCTCTCCTTTCGGCTGTTACAGCGATACTTCACAAAACAGACACGCGCGTGTGTCTGCAGAGCGAGTTTTCTCCTCCGCGTCTATCATGGATCAGCTGTGATCGCCGCTGCCGTTTATCAGTGTCACTCATCAGTGAACAGCGCCAGCACATTAGAGCCAATCGCAGCCCTTTCTCTTGAGCGCATGACCAATCAGAGGGGTGTAAGAACTCGATCGACAAGGCTCAGAAAGTGAGCAGAATATTTATATTTGTTTATTTGCTATAAATGCTCATGTTGTTCTGTGCATGTACTTGAGTTTTTAAGGGTACAGTTCATATATCTGACTGCTTGTATTAAAGGTCAAAATTGTATTACAAATAATATATAAATATATTTATAGATTTTAATACAAGAATTGTGCTGTGAAGTCAAATATTAAATTGTTATGGAAAGCATCGTCAATGCACTGTGATGCAACGAGATATCAAATTGAACCGAATTGATGGCATGATAATCGTAACCGAACTGTGAGACCAGTGTAGGTTCACACCTCTAGCATGCACATGATATCATACTTTTCAAAGACTCTCTATTGGGTGTTTACACAGACACGACAATGATACTGTTTTCAAAAACTTCCACTTTGAAACCAATTTTCAGATTTATGCGTTTTCAGTCACAAAAACGCCATTGTCATAAAACAAACAGGCAAAAAAAAAATAAAAAAAAGTTTCCAGTTTTTGGCTGACTACTTTAGACGTAACTTTAACCCCCTCAGACGTAATATCTATCTCTTTTAAACATGCTGTTTTAATGAACGGTTCTCTTTCAAGATTTGGAAGTAAACATTCCCTGCTATGATTGGGTAACAGTTTTGAATATTAACATATAAAAGCAGCCAAACCACACAGCCTTGGAGAGAAATCTAAACCAGGCAGGAAAAGAAAATCACTGAGGGCTGTGGGATGGCGGTGGGATGACTTTACACTTAATGAGGTGAGGGTTGAGAATTTGATATATCAAAAAGAATGCAATATCACTCCGTCTCATGAAAAAAAAAAAAAGCTCTTCAGGAGATCAGAGTTTACTTCAAGCTATGCGTGTTTACATTCCCTTCTCCGAGACCCTCGACAAAGCAGAAAACAAGAGAGGAGGACTGAATTGGAAAAAAGCAAACATCCAATTTTTCAACAGCTGGCCTCGAGTGCTCTCTTTGCATAAGGTTCATTCATATGCATGTGCCTAGTGAAATGTTGCAGGCATTGTCATTGGATGAATTTGATTACGTTATCGGCTCTAAATGGGGCCTTGTGATGGAGCCGCTGTCTGGCTCGGTGAAAAGCAACCATCGCACCGGAATGGGTAAGTGTGTCAGCACCTCTGACAGATTCCTCAAAAAAAAAAAAAAAAATCACTCTGGCTCCAGACTCTGCAGTGGCCCCTGCTTATGCAAATTACACTGGAAAAGCAGTTAATCAGGCTGGAAGACCACATCTTTACGCCTTGGCACCTCTGAAGAGACCACTTTCAATCAATCTAGAAGGAGCAACTGATGCCTCGCTCTCTCAGCCGGGTCTGATGAACGGATATCAGGTCACGTATTTGCTTATAAACATGTCGGCCTCCACCAATCAGCATAAAAAATCATTTCGGAGGTATAGGACTGTCAAAATAAGTTATGGAGTCTGATCTAAAGCATCATGACAGAAGAGAGAGGACGCAATGCAAAACAAGGCACAGGTGTGGAGATGTCATATCTCCACTAAAGCAAAAGAGAAAAATAAAAATAAACAATGAATGCAAATAAGTGGGGATTTGAATAAATAGTGGCTGTTCAATTGTAAACAAATTATTCAGATGGGGCTGATCTTTAGCTGCTGAATAAGTCTCTTTCTCTCACTGTAATAAACAGTCTGCTCTCTCCTGGGAGGTCATCCAACTCATTTCACAGTAAATTACGGTAAATTAGTATCTCCTTCCACCTGATGAGCAGATCTTTGTTCCGATCCCTGGAATGACTGGGTGTGAATATTTGAAGAGTGTTTTTTAGCGCTGGCTGGGTTTTTCTTTGGTTTTTTGGCTAGGGTGCATGAGGAGGGTGGGGTAAGCTGTGTCGTTTCGTACACAAGTTGTCCTCTAAGGCAAAGATAAATCTGAGATATGACATATAAAATGAGATAAAACGAATACTAGAAATGTTTCTGGATGTCTGCTGTAGCAATAACAGAAGGCCCCAGAAATATGAGAGGTTAAAAATAAAATGGAATGAAAAATCAGACAATAAAAGAAGGGGGAAAGAAACTTTTTCTTACATACAAATTAAATGTTATTTCAAGGTGTAAATTGATTATAAATGCACATGTGAGAATATACAAAAATGGGGAAAATGTGATGCAACCTCTAACAAAATCGTATTTTTATGCATATTGGTCATATCATCAAAACATAGCAAAAGAAATGGTTCAAAAGGATAATAATCTGCATTTTTTTATTCTTTGTAATGGTCTCAAGTAATATGCTACCTTTTATCATTTTTGACATTGTCTTTTGAACGTTGTTTTGTAGACATGCTGCATTTAAGAATTGGAAATAAACACCCACTGCTATGATAGGGCTAACACTTTTGCCTATTAAAATAATAGGTGAACACTAATGTGCTTGTGCTGTACTCTGAGGACAATATGGATCATTTGGGCTAAAAATGTATAAATTCTCAGCAAATATACAGTATATATGCAATGCTGCATAATAGACAAATCAATAATTACACTTCAAATCAATAAGTACTCTGCAAAACATAGTCTTTTATTTTCAGTGGCTCTTAAAAAAAAATCCTGCAACAAGCTATGTCTTGTTTAAAAAAAAAAAAAGCAACTGTAGTAAAGTAAATTGAACGAACACAGTTTCTCGCAGTTTCACATTATCTGTCCTAATGTTACACAGAAACATCACCGGATGTGAGTAGCATGACGTGACTAAAAACAAACCCAGAATAATCAGAGATTCTGTCTATGCCAGATGTACCGCAGCAACACATATCAAATCCCCAGGGGAAACTGATGCCCTGTTTTATTACCGATGCACTCCTGAAGCTCACACAGGCTTCTGATATGATGGAGAAATGGATCCTAACATTACAGATAAAAAGGAAAGTCCAAGACAACTTGTCACTGCATAATGTAATCCTTAGAAGAATCTTTATCCCATGTTTGTGTTTCTCCAGTATTTACTGGTATCAAACTACATGTGTGAATCAGTGGAGGAGGCTAAAGATTTGATGCCATACTAAGACAAAATTTCTATTAACTTAATTTGAACTTAGGGGCATCATGGTGGCGCAGTGGGTAGCACGATCGCCTCACAGCAAGAAGGTTGCTGGTTCAAGCCTCTGGTGGGTCAGTTGGCATTTCTGTGTGGAGTTTGCATGTTCTCCGCGTGTTCGCGTGGGTTTCCTCCGGGTGCTCCGGTTTCCCCCACAAGTCCAAAGACATGTGGTATAGGTGAATTGGGTAAGCTAAATTGTCCGTGTATGTGTGTGAATGGAAGTGTATGGATGTTTCCCAGTGATGGGTTGCAGCTGGAAGGGTATCCGCTGCGTAAAACATGCTGGATAAGTTGGCGGTTCATTCCGCTGTGGTGACCCCAGATTAATAAAGGGACTAAGCCGAAAATAAAATAAATGAATGAATTATTTGAACTTGGGGTCTAAACTTAAGTTTTAAAAAAATGGTTCCCTTTATCTTATTGAAACAAGATTTCAAAATGTAACGTGTATATAATTATATATATATATATATATATATATATATATATATATATATATATATTTCTGTCTGGTTCTTGAATCTGATTGGCTGATAGCAGTGCGATTTTCTGCGAATAACAGCACTAGGACAGCCTCTTCACCCTTCACCCTTGTGTATTACTCCACCCACATGCAGCGACAAGCAGGGGACACTACAGTTTGAGAAATATGGCTGCTGTTGGACAACAATGTACTTTTGAGGCTTTTTTAGTCGAGAATTTAGATTGCAACTATGTGGTTTATTTATAAGGACAGTGCCTATTTTTAAATATTTATAATTTAATAATAAAAAAAGTGCATCGGCCGCCATCAGCCTGTCTGAGCAGACCAAAGAAAGTGACGGTTAACGTCCCGCCACAAGATGGTGACAGAGACCGCATAATAAGTCCAAATTATCTTTGGACTGTGGGGAAACCCGAAGCACCCAGAGAAAACCCATGCAAACACGGGGAGAACATGCAAACTGACCCAGCTGGGGCTCGAACCAACAACCTTCTTTCTATTTTATATTAAAATGTGTTCTTGTGGCGGATTACCCAATTATATAACATACTGAGATAAAATCATAAGGAAATCATTAAAAAAAATACATGAAAAAATAAATCTCAATTTAAACTGTATGAATCTTTGTGATACACAATACCAGTTATAGCACATTTGGGACTCCATCAGGTGAAGAGTCTTCATGGAGAGACAGTTTATACCATTTCTAAGGTGCAAAGCAATGGCAGCAGAAGTAAGAGCAGGAGGAGAAATAAAGCAAAGAGAGCTCTTTAGAGAAAGTTACATGCTAGGTCGCATTTCATTCTCAATAAGAAGGTCAAGTGGAACGAAAAGCAGCTCACAATCCTGTGAAATGGCCGTGGATAAGTGAGAAGAGGAATGCAAGCTTGTCACCTTGGTTTAAACCCAGGATTCTGCAGTTTTGTATTAGAATGATTCTTCAACGTCAGTTTTATATATATATAATGATCCTACTGTATAGGATACAAGTGGCAAAGTACAGATTTTAATGCTTTAAATAGAAATGTAAACATCTGTTTCTCTTAATATTTTTGTACTTTATTCTCTCTCCCCTCTCTCTCTCTCTTTCTCTGTCATAACTAATGCATAGCTCCAGGCGTGAATTTACATTGGGTCTCCTTAGTTTGCATATGCTCCTCATGTACCTAACATATCAATAATTCCGTGTCCCACTTCAACTGTATGACTAAAGTATTACATATTCCAGAAGTTTTACGCAATCATAACGCAATAAGAAGAGGGAAAAAAGCTGACAATGATATTCCACATGGGCCAGGAGAACTGCTCCCAGATGGCAAACTCAATTTCACATCTAAGCAACATAATAGCTTGCCAAACACCTCGCAGCCTCTCTCTACTTTCCTGCAGCCAAATATCTGCTATTGCTGTTCTTTTTTTTTCAAAATGTTTAGCTGTGTAAGTATGTGTATGTGGGTCATCAAGAGTGGTGGTAAACATTATGTGGCTCAACGCTGCAGGACCATGGACAGAGAAACGCCATTAAATGAGATCATAAGCATACTGTGCATTACAATTATGGTTAAAATGTGGCACAAAATGGAATGTATCAGCCTGGATTAAGGATGATATTCTGCTATTATAGGCACATTAACTATTATGTTTCAGCTTTAAAATCTTCAGACATCAATTACAATAATTGATAGATCCTTGCGATCAACTCAGGAAATTACTGTTTCTGGGCAAACCAAGCATTTATTTCGACTAGGTCTGTCAACCATGAATTAAAGGGGGAAAAGCTTATACAGTTGAAGTCAAAATTATTAGCCCTGCTGTGAATGTCTTTATCTTATATTTTCCAAATTATGTTTAACAGAGCAAGGAATATTTCACAGTATTTCCTATAATGTTTTTCTTCTCCATGTTTTATTTCGGCTAGAATAAAAGCAGTTTTTAATTAAAAAAATAAAATTTAAAAAATCATTTTAAGGTCAATATATTTATAGCTCCCTTAAGCAATACTTTTTTCACTGTTATACAATGACTTGCCTAATTACGCTAACTTACCTAATTAAGCTTTTAAATTGCAAATTTTTAAGCTGAATACTAGTATCTTCAAAAATATCTAGTAAAATAGCATGGCAAAGATAATAGAAATCAGTTAGTACAAATTAGTTATTAAAATTATTATGTTTAGAAATGAGTTGAAAAAAACTTTGTTAAACAGAAACTGGGGGAAAAGATATAAAGGGGACTAATAACTCAGGAGGGCTAATAACTCTGACTTCAAATGTCTGAGCACATCACATGCACATTCAAGATTTCATTTCTGATGTAGTCTTTTGTAACAAATCATTTAAAACTCATCCGCTGTTAAAAAACTAAGCTCAGAAGCGATTCAAGAAAGAGTTGCGATGCATTTTGGAAAACATCAGAATTGTTGAACAATCGATTTATTGAGCAATTTTTCACCACGGCTCTAAGCAGTAGTTTGAGGCAAACGTCATAGACAATAGTGAACATGTATTCTTCATATTATAGTGTTACTAAAAAACTGCAATCATTTTGATCTTTTAAGCAGTAGTGTATAGAGTAATCACCATTTAAAGTTGATCAAAAAAGGTTTTCAAAACTGCCTAGTAAACTAACTTGCCTAGTTAACCCAATTACCTTGTAACAAAATAATATTACAAATAGCAATCACTTTTAAGCAAGCTTTTATGTTACATTAACTTATTTTAAGGTGGCACGGTGGCTCAGTGGTTAGGACTGTTGCCTCACAGTAAGAAGGTCGCTGGTTCGAGTCCCGGCTGGGCCAGTTGGCATTTCTGTGTGGAGTTTGCATGTTCTCCCCATGTTGGTGTGGGTTTCCTCCGGGTGCTCCGGTTTCCCCCACAGTCCAAAGACATGCGGTGTAAGTGAATTGGATAAACAAAATTGAGCGTAGTGTATGAGTGTGTGTGAATGCAAGAGTGTATGGGTGTTTCCCAGTTCTGGGTTGTGGCTGGAAGGGCATCTGCTGCGTAAAACATATGCCAGAATAGTTGGCGGTTTATTTCGCTGTGGCGACCCCTGATAAATAAGGGACTAAACAGAAGGAAAATGAATGCATGAATCAACTTATTTTAAGAAGTTCAACTAATTTTCAATACATTTATTAGACAATTAAATGCTCATTTAAACCAGCCACTGATATTACATCTCTGATTCTCTGAAAGTATTTGTGCAGAGATGATTCTCTGTAAAGACAGAGTCAGTCTGGAGGCTGATTATCACAAAAGACGTGAGCTGAGTTTTTATAGAATTGTACAGCTTAATTATTATCTGGGATTATTACAGGGATTATCGGAAAACGCTCCTTTCTAATTTTCATTAAGCACCTGCTATCTTAATAGGTTTAGGATGACAAGCCCGCCTCTATACACCCAAGTTGCTCAATGCGACACATTATCATGCATATAATACAGATAACCTCAATCTCCAGAGTGGCACAAGGCCAAAGCGGACAACTTTCTGTATTCAAATCTCAAAAGTCTGAACTGCGGACCATTCACACAGAGGGTCCGGTCTGCGACTGTGATTCTTAAGTCAGTGGTGGTCTGAGCCTCCGATGTGAAGAATGCAAATGTAGCTGCGAGATATTTTTGGGCCTCAGTCTTAATCCAGATTCTGTCCCTGTGTGCCACGGCGTCTGCTGAATAATGAATGAGATGGGAATCCAGGCCAAGTGTGCCAGCATCCACTCATCAGGAATCACTGGGAATTAGGGATGGGCTAGAGGACACGGGATCTCAGAAGCAACAGCGATGACTGATCATGAAAACAGAGTAATCGGATGACATTATGAGCAATTCAGTAGTAGGTGGCAAATGTGGTCTTCACTGTCAATTTTGCGATTGGTTACAGTGTTGTTGTTCTTTTACACTACCCGAGTTCATCAAAGGAGCAATTTATAGCAGCATTATACCGTGTGGTTTTCAGCTCAATAAAGCACAGCAGACACTCTGTTTAAACATCACACAGATTGAATCTAAATTAAATATTGTATAGCATCTTTAAAAATGCAGAATTAAGTTTAATCAAGTCTAGTCCAGCGGTTTTCAAACTGAAGCCCCAAAATCTGTCCAGAACAGCATATTTTCTGAAAATGCTTTAGGGAATTATAAAAATAGCTGGTTGATTTTGGCCATTATGGACTGGGTGTTTGCACAGACCGTAAACACACATCAGTGTTCAAAGACCATTTAAAAAGTATTTTTGCTTATACTACAGGGCTGCTGAATGCTTGACTCTAATTGGCTGATAAACATTCTAAGGTGTGTAATTATTTTCAGAGAAGCGCAGAGCTAAATTAGTTCCAGGCAGGCTCTTGATAACATTACACTTCCATATGACTCTGCTGAATGATTTCAGCTATTATTTCGCAGCCTACAACAGCCAAATATCTATTGAAAATAAAATGAGAAGATGGGTAATAGATTTGTCCTATATGCATAGGAGAAGTTTGAGGGCAAACATCCAGCAAATACATTGCATAACTTTCTAGATTTGTTCGCATCAATCTGCACAGCTCTCAATTTGTTCCATTCTTATATTGATTTTACTGTCAAATGTTTTCCAGTGTTATTCTCTGCATTACCTTATTTGATTGTACCATTGCGAAATATATTTGAAGCTACATTTAGATCATTTCATTAATGACACCAGGTTCTCCTCCTACCAATTTTATATATTTTATTATCTCTTAAAAAGAAAAATCTAAATTGACTCAATTTACAAAACACACTTTCCTGATCTAACGGTGAATGATTCATTGGTTCATGTAATAAACAAGGCAGCAGTTGCAACACAGCTATTTATTTTAAGGCACTGTGGTGTTGTTGTTGTCATAAGAACTAGTGTGGCAAATTGGCAGTTAGTCAAGAGATCAGTCAATCTACAGTATGTTAATTAAACTTACTTAAATTTAAAATAAATGTAAAAAATCTTAGATAAAAAAGAAAAAAAAAAAGGACTATAAATCTGTAAATCTATATGAAATTGATGCAACAAGTCACAAACAAACACAAACAAATTGTACTGTGGCAGAAACTGCGAAAATGCTTTTCTTTATCAGCATCAGAATGCTGCGGCCAGGATTCTGACCAGAACCAGAAAATCAGAGCACATCACACCTGTCCTCAGGTCTTTACACTGGCTCCCAGTTACATTCAGAATAGATTTTAAAGTATTATTACTTGTATATAAATCACTAAATGGCCTAGGACCTCAATACTCAATACAGATATGCTCACTGAATACAAACCTAACAGATCACTCAGATCTTTAGGATCATATAATTTAGAAATTCCAAGAGTTCAGTCAAAGCTGGGTGAATCCGCCTTCAGCTACTACGCCCCCCGCTGCTGGAATCAGCTTCCAGAAATGATCAGATGTGCTCCAACATTAGGCACGTTCAAATCAAGACTTAAAACACATCTGTTTAGCTGTGCCTTTACTGAATGAGCACTTTCTACGTCCGACGGATCGCACTATTATGTCTTTCTTTTGTTTTTCATTCTTTTATAACCTGTTTACACAGGTTATGTAACTGTTTATACTGGTAACACATTTTAATCTGTTTTTAATCACTTTTATTATTTGTTTTTTATACTTGTCCTTTTTATTCCTGTTTATGTAAAGCACTCTGAACTGCCACAGTGTATGAAATATGCTATATAAATAAACTTGCCTTGCCATCATTACCGAATCACTCACAAACCACCAAGCTTCTATAATAGACAACTACTGGCATTTACTGTAAACTGAATAATTTGGCAGACATTTGTTTGAGAGTTATGGAATCATTAGCTACATACAACTAATCAAATAATTCATATGATGGCTCAGTCAGAACAAAAAGCTTTCATGTAAATGCCTCAATCAATCCAAATGAAAATTCACTTCAACTAAACAAAGCATTGTGTAGATCATTAAAAAAAAATCTGTTTAGCAGGACAATGTTACCCATGCCAAACTTAAAATCTAATTAAAACTAATTCTCAATCACATTGAAAAATATCCATTATGATACTGTATACACATATATATTTAAATATGCTAAAATACTTTTTTTTTTACATATTTGTCAGCTTTCACGTCATGACAAAACGTCCACTAGTTCTGGTAACAGTATAAATATTTATAATGCATATGTAAACAATTTTGTGAACTAAATTAAAAGCTTTAAGAGCATTAGTGCATTAATGTAAAGAATAAATGTAAACATGGTTAGAGATCATTTTACGCCATGCATGTTACCATGTAATTATATTTAAGTACCGAATAACAATTTAACAACATGTTAGAAGAATCAGGGTTGGGATTAGGTTTGGTTTATGGTTCATTGAATGCAGTTATACATAATTTACTGTTATTACTAAGTACAACACATAACAATTGTCCTAAAAAAAAAGTGTTACCACAAACATTGTATTGTTCTGTCAAACTACTCCTGTTCTGTCATCTGTCCTGTTTATTTTCCAGAAAAGAAAATCAATCTACTGCCTTATTATGAGCACAACAATGTCTAACTGCTTATGCATTCAACAGGTGCCGCCTTTTAGAGGGACCTAGTAGAGATAACAAACCACGGCAAGCTTTTTTTTACATCCAACTGTTCTTTGAATACTGGTGTTTTAGAAGGAAAACAAACAGCCAAAGAAAGTGAAACTTTGTTGTGTAAAGTGCTTAAACAGAGGCTCTAATAAATGGTGATGCATTAATGGAGAGGCTGCAGAGTGTCTCTTAAACCTCAGTGGATTATTGATCGGTGCGTGCTGAGGGATTCTGCAATCCTGCTGTTCCGGCCTCATTGAAGTGTCCTGAGTGTTAATGCCTCAAACCTCTGACAGACTCCTGTACAAACACAGCTCAGCGGGAGAGGATGAAAAATGGTGAAACTGAAGCAAAGGTGAAGGAAGAGGAGGAGAAGGAAAGAAATGCTGTCAAATATGTATAAAAAAAGAAAACAAAAATGTGGAATAGAGATTGGATTCCAGACAACAAAGGAGACTCCCTTTTCTAAAGCAGCCACACTTTTCTTTTTTTTATGTATAAAAAGCTTTGTGCTTATTCAAACTGTGCCCTGTCAAATGTCAAGTGAGTCAAGTGAATGCTGAAAGCTCCTCAAAAGAAAGTTGGATTGAAAGAAATTCGGTATCAATTGTTTTGAAATCTATTGATTGGTCAAATATGGACAATTCCCATTCCCAGTTCTTTTGGTTTACTTTGGCCATATAAAAGAGTAAAATATGAACAAACCCAATTGTGGAATATTTTGAATTCCATTTTTTTGCCACAACAAACAATCCTAATCCTGAGTTATACTGACTTGTGGATTATTTTAACCCTATATAAAGATATTGGTAGCACAGTTTTTTTTATTATTATTAAACAAAACAAAAAAAATCATGAGCAATGAGTATATTAGAATGATTTCTGGAGGATTGTGTGACTTGCAAATCAGCTTTGCCATCAAAGGAATAAATGTAATATATTTTTTAAACTGCAATATTACTTTGCTTATAACATTGCTTTGATTGCTTTTGTCATGGTTCAGTACAACATGAACAAGCAACAAAAAATCTTAGTGCTTGCCTTTTTTCATTTATTTTGAACAGGAAGAAGGTGTTTTGTTATAATCAGCTACAGAACTGAAAAGCATAATAATGCCTAAATAACTGAATAACGAAAAATATAACTTCACAAGTAGAATATTGTGTATTCAACTTTCAAAAGCTAAGCTCAATTCTCTCCTAAAATAACAGAAAAACACTAAATGTGCATTCAATTTAAGATTCAATAAGCTTCAAAACTAAAATCATTTTTAGTGGAAATGCTTCCATCCATCTGTTGTTATTCCTGTTCAATCAATGCTCTTGTTAGTGTGTATAGAGAAGAATCACAGACAGGCTTATATTATGAGGTGCAAGATAGGACATTGTCTTATATTTCCATTGTATTTCTAAGTAAACTTGCTTGATGGCCGTGCAACTTACACACTCATCCATACACACTCATTCACACACATACACTACGGACAATTTAGCCTACCCAATTCACCTATACCGCATGTCTTTGGACTGTGGAGGAAACCAGAGCACCCGGAGGAAACCCACGCCAACACGGGGAGAACATGCAAACTCCACACAGAAATGCCAACTGACCCAGCAGGGGCTCGAACCAGCGACCTTCTTGCTGTGAGGCGATTGTGCTGCCCTACAAAACACCAATGTTTAGATATTTTTATAAATGCTCTTCGCGTGTCAGAGAGGCTGAAAATATGCATTGCATAATATTGTGTCTCAAGTGGTAAAGTGAAGCCGAGCACTGATGCAAAGGGAGCGGATCAAATAAATAAAGCAGCTTATCCTTAAGTGATGGTATCAACAAGCTGCTGCAAGAAAGCATTTCCATTTATGATTTTCTTCTTTATTTGTAGTGTGAGCGCTTACAGTTTATTCCAAGTCAGTGTATATACAATATAAAAACCTATAGAGATCCAGGTTCCCGTGTCCCAAATTCCCAGAATGCACATTCCCATTCTCTATAGTCAGTAGAATGTCTAAAGGGGCCCATCAAAGTGCTAAATCTGATTAACTCCAAACTTCTGAAACATAGTATAGTTTCATTTCGAAAATGCAAAATTATGGTAATGTTACAAAAAAATAATAATAATAATAATAATAATAATAATAATCTGGACACTTTGCATCCCACAGTTACAGATAATTAGCTTCTTAATTGCGATTTTTTTTTTTGCTTTCTTAGCTAATGGTTCATCTCACCTATAGGGCACAAAAAGTGAGCCAGGTTGGTGCCTCCTTTAAAAAACAAACAAAAAAATCAGGTGCATTAATCCGTCTTTCTGATGTAACGTTTAGAGTGTTGAACTGACGCACCCTGTTCTCTTGCTACTCTTCTCACGTCCACATAAACAGAGGATCAAGCCTCTGTATGAAAAGCATCTCGCTCATCTCACAGCTGGTCTGTTTACCTGCTCGACACAAACAGATTAATACTCTCCCCCCCTTTCGGCCTATCTTATCTCACGAACACATGCGCACGCACACACAGATTAATGCTCTCTGTTTCAATATGTCAGCTACACACAGGCACGTGCTGATATGACATTCTGTTTAATGTCTCTGGAGTTAAAAACTGAAATGGATGATTGTTAAAGTGCTTAGACACAGCTGTTGGTTCTGCGCTCCTATGACTGCTGTGGGATCACCTTGTTAAAAAAACTCCTCATCCAGTGTAAGCGGTAATGACAGGTCTGACTGGAAACTCATATGCGGGATGTGACCTCACGACCAGGCATAAAATCCCCATCAAATTTGGCTGAAGGCACTGATATACTCACAGCGAAATATTTTTTCGAAATTCTTGAGGTAAAAACTCGTTCAAAATACCTGAGCAGAAGTATATGTTAGCTAATACATACACAACACCCACACTACTGAGAGTGGTATTTGGATGAAGATGTGCTGCATGTTTTCCTCCCAATAACAAGTCAACATGCATCTAAAATTAAAATAATGAGTTTGAATGTTTGCACATACTTTGTAATTTGCCACTCCAGTTAAGCAATAGCATGTTGTTTTTTTGCACTTTATATAGCACATTGCTCTATATAACTATATAGTAACTAACAGCTTTAGCAAGTAGTGTAAGTGGCAATTTCAATTAGAATCACACTTCAAGTTCTACTACTAAGCAGATCTTCAGTGTTTATCATTTTTCTTGTGGATGTCTGACCTCAACTGAATATGAGATTTCCAGGTCAAAGAAGGCGGAGCCACAAAGCCAGGCCTACTAATTACATAATTACCCTTGACCAATGGCAAACTCCCATTCAAGGAAAGTCTGTTCACTCTGCTGCTAGATTTTTTTTGTTTTTTTTTTGTTTTTTTGCAAGACCAAGTCCAACCCACGAAGCAATTTTGTGTTTAATATACATCTAATAGACGTCTAAACATTGACCAGTTTTGACCAGAAGTGTATGTTTGTGTGTTTTTGGCACACTGATTACTTAATAATTGGATTTCTGCATGAACACAGCTCAATATATGTGTGCATCTGTCTGAATTATTGTACTGCAATTGTTTTATAATGGATGTTTGCCAAAGAAGTGTGTTTTGAATATCTTTGTGGTGTTTATGTATATCAGATGCTCCAATGACAAACAGTAAATAAGTTAATCTAAATATCTATCTATTATTTTGTTTCAAAAATAATAACCTTGGGTTGAATGCAAATGTTTTTTTGAATATAGAGGGTTGGGTGTGGTTTTTTATTCAGTTTGCATATTCTTCTCAGGTCTGCTTATGAGTGACGGCTTACACGGGGTGTCAGTGATTGATTAGTTGTAGGTGTATCTCAGACAAGCAATACATTACATTGGGCAGTACTGGACTAATAGATAACGACATAGAAGCAAACTACAAGATTACTGGTTCAGTCCCAAATCGAGGTACAGGGTTATATAGATCACAATCAAGATGTGGCTTGAGTTCTGGCCAAGTGGCAGAAAAATCAGAGGTTTAAGTGATTCTGCTATGTGTCCTAAACCATGTGTACTGCATCAGGACCGATGTCACTTGAGGATTAACCTTGATTCCTGCCGTTTATTGTTCTGTCAAAAATATAACTGAGGCTAAATGTGAAGTAGGACTGGATTGGACACAGCTGACCACAATAGAAGAGACATGTTTGAGCGACAGCAGAAAATCCCACCTGTTGATAACACTTCATAATCCCTTTCTCCACTGCTCATTCTTACTGACACAATACACTCACGACCCCATAACTATTTGGAAGAGGTTATTCAAATTTAATGACAATTTTGAAACAGCAAAAATAAGTTTATCCCCGTCTGCATCATTGCAGTGCTTGTTTACGCATTTGGTGTGAAGTGGTCCTCAGGGATACACTGTTTTATTCTAAAATCTAGTTTTTCTAAAACATTTGGGCCAAAAAATCTACACAGATTAATGTGACAGAAAGTGGCTGCAATGAACAGTAATATTTAATAACCATGAATAATCATTCACGTGTTCTGCATATTTAATATAGACTAAAACTATTTCTACTACTACATTGATGTCATTACTGTCTGATTAAACGGATTTCGATTTTGAAACCGGTTTTTGCAAAGCTTAGTGTATGTAATGAACTATGCAGTGTACACTGTGTAGTACATGCTGCTCCCTCTGAAAGGTTGAAGGTTTACTAGAACCCACTTTATTGACAACGCACATGGGAGAAAAAATAAACAAATAAATAAAAATAAAATTACCTTCAATAAATCTTCCAGGCCCAGCCCTACACTACTGACCTTATTCTTCCCATAGAATAGCTCGAGACGGTCTCATTCACTTCAATTGATTTTTAGACTTTAAAAATAGCTTGTTATGCTGCATGATGTAGCAAACAGATATTTTCTTATTATATTATACTTCTTTTTATGTATAGTCATGAACACACTTATTTGTAGAGCAAGCAGTATGACCGTTTTCTGCCGTTTATTATTCCTAGTCATTTCTCCTATAGCCTATAGGCAAATGAATCAGAAGTTCTAAAACAACCACGAAAATGAGTTTACTTCCGCATCGCAGAATAAGGTCAATAGAAATAAAAATGACTCAACTAGAATAATTCGCAATGGATTCCCTTGAGAACTGGCAATTTTTTTTTTGTAAAATAATGTCTGTGGTAAACGTAATTTGACAATTCTTTAACATGTCGCTCTACAAAGTAAATACATCAGAAATGTGAATTCTTAAGCTGTTATATGCATTTTATAAAACATACATGTCTAATAAGAAAACTGCATGAGAATGTTTGAGATGCAAGTTTATGTTGTAAAACAAGACATTCAAGAATCGTCAAGTTGTTTACCACAGACCTTACTTTACTCATTAATTTAAAATCTGCATTATAAAACCCCATAGGAAAATCTCAAAGGAAGCCAGAACAAATTATAAAAGGTCTAAAAGTTTGATAAACTATTTTATATGTGAAGCTTTACATGGATAAGGACGCAGACGTAGTGTAGTTGCTAGGAAAACAGAGCTCTGTCAATTACATATTACCTTTTAAGAGCCCAAAAAAGGGAAAACATGAAAGAAAGAAAATGAAGCAGCAGAAGAGAAAGATTGAGAACACTGAGAGACAGATAGGAGAAGATCTGAAAAAAAAAAAAAAAAAAAAGTCACAGTCCCTGATAACAAAAGAAACAAAATGTCAGAGGTCATGTGACAAGACATGATTTGAGTGCACAAGATTCCACTGAAAAGTCAGTCAAATGTCACGGTATGCACTTATACATAATACAGCATTGTTATGATGTTACTGCAATGTTACGTGTCTCTTTAGTTCCCGCAGATCGCAAGTCAGTTATTAATCTGCATGCAAGTGTGCTGACATGAGTTATGCTGAGTTGAGACACATGCGATATTACATCCTTTTATCTGTGTTTGATATATTGTAATAAAGAGAGTCAGGTTGTTTATGAGACAGCTGTGCCCTGGTGGATATATAAAAGAACATGTGCATTTCTCTTTCCTGTCATTGAAGCTTTCAGTTAAATAGCAGGTACATTATGTTTTTGTATAACTACAAGACTAAAGACCCATGCTTTGATAATGGACTACAGTATTTTCCAGGACTCTTTGGGAAAACATGCTAGAGCAGGTGCATAATGGTCAGAATACACAATGAAATGGAAAAACAGAGAGATATTGATTTTTGTTTTATTTTCAATAATGTATAAGCCTTTCGAAACAGACTGACCATGAGCTTCTGCCGAAGCCAGAAGTCAATGTTATTTTACCTTCATTTTTTTTTTAATTGTGTTTTACACCAACAGTGTAAAAGAACGATAAATCGATAAATCAGAAAAGTCTCTGTTAGCTTAGAAATTGTGACCTTACACTCCTACGATTCACTAAATGACAAACAAAAGTTGAATTCCATGTGCTTCTTTAAAACAACTTGAATAATTATCTAATAATTTCGCAAGCATGTTATTTGATTCTTTTTTTATGCAACTTTATATTTTAGAGCTGCTTTTGGTCTCAGTCTCAAATTACACTGTAAAAAATATCTGTTAATTAACGGTTTCCATATTTTGTGATTCACAAGGGTTTTCCATTTATTTACAGTTGTGAATTGCATTATGGGACCTTGATCTCTGCCCTGTCAACTTTTGATGTTGAAAATTCAACTCTACAGTTTAATGTAGAATGTAGAATTTATGTAGAATTTACAGAAAGACAAAATCAATAAAGAAGTTTATATAAAGTTACTTACATTTTGTCAAGTCATGTCAGTGAACTACGACTAAGTAAATGACTGAGTAAAAAGATTTACTACAGGTTACAGAACTGACTTTACTGACAAAATTCACATGACAATCTCCTTCAACTACTGAAGACTATTTTCATTCCTCATTTAGATGATTGAGGGAAATACTTCCACAACCAGAAAGAGGGCATTGACAGTTTTGCCTCATATAATGAAACTGCATTACAGAAGTTAGAAAAGAAAGAAAGGTAACAGCCAATCACATCTCCTAAAGACTGATCTTCTGTTTCTTCTTATAATGGATCATGCTCAACACAGAGATTAAGTCTCATTAAACAAACACAAACAAAATGTGTTTTATATGCTATACAAAATCTGTTTTGTATAGCATATATATCACACCCCATCGCAATGATCTTCACACACCAGCAGTCTTACATACACCACAATTTAGTGCTGGTACTTCACAACTGCCGAATCAACAAAGCCAAAGCAAAAAAATGAATCATTTTATTCTCAAGATGTAGAAGTGAACTAAATGTGATATAAACAGACCCAGGTAGCAAAAATATGTTATAATAAAATTAATCTATTGCCTTAAATTGCTAGGAGCAAAAATAAACACACATCACATTACATGACTCACAAATGAATCGTATGCCAGGCTCTTTTTGCACTGGTGCGCCTAACTTTTTTTCTAGACTTTTTTCGTGCGTTGTGCCTTAGTGTCCCACCAGTGCTGATATACAGCCATATCGTACTGCTACGAGTGTGATATTGCGTTTATACAACAGTTTGACGGCACAATCATGTATATAAAAAAGAAAATCAAACACGGAGAGTCTAAAAACCCTTTTGTATAAGGAACTACTTTCTTCCGCCATTCATTCACATCTGCAGCTGACGTCAGAACAGCAGAAGCCGTTACTAATTCACCAACGTCACTTTAGAGCTATTATTTGAATGATTCTCTAGTAATATCTAAAGTGATGACAAAACAGGTGATTTTGCTGACATATTAGGATTGTAAGGCTGAACGTGACATGAAATGCCATCCATCTACAGAGATATCTCCCAAGATTATAACAGTTTACAGTATTTCTCTGTTGCAATCAGAATATCACAATAATTAACCCCGAAAAAAGCTGCGCAATCACTACCAGATTGCTGTTGTGTTTGCGATAAGGAAAAACGCTAAACACATGCGGCCATTTCTTCTTTCTTTCTGCCAACACAACACACATTCCTGATATGCGAGTACCATCTCACACTCAATACACTACAATTATATGGTATAAATACAGCACTACAACATACAAAAGAGAGAGATCGACTTAGAATATCACTTACCAGTTTAATAATGATTTGAGCAGCTGTAGTTAGAAATTTCTAACTAATCTTTAAAAAATTTAATCTTCTAATGCTGCGTTCACACCAGACGCGGAAGAAGCGCGAGTGATTTGCATGTTAAGTCAATGCAAAGACGTGATTAGGCACCATGCGGCACGATACGCGCGAATGACGCGAATCGCTCGAGTTCAAAAATCTGAACTTCAGCGGACATTCGCGTCGCGTTAACCAATCAGGAGCTTTGTTTTGTAGGGGCGTGATTATGACGTAGCGCCTGTTGTTGGTGTCCCGAGGGGAAATCCTCTTGCCGACACCTGACAACAGTTCATCAAACTGGGCTTGGCTCAGTCGGAAGCACCGCTGAAAGCTTCCATCATCCAGGTATAGTTTCTGGAGGAGTTTATGAACTCACAGAGCTAGGTGCACCTCAGAATGGATCTAGTGGACTCAGGCACGGCTCCAAACAAATCGACGCTGATTTTCAGTGTTCCTAAGCACATAAACACAGCTATTCTCTCAATAAAATCCATGTTAGACATTTAGCAACGAAGCTAGAGTCACCGGGCAGCCCCGCCCATGACGCGAATCCGCGTCTACGGTGAAGTGATTTTCATGCGCGAATGGAGCGGATTTGACGCGCGAATGAAGCGGATTTTGACGCGTGAATGAAGCGAGTAAACTAAAATGTTCACGCGTCTATTTATAATAGCGCGATTTATACGCCCGTTCCGCGTCTGGTGTGAACGCAGCATAAGGGCTTATTATGCGATCCTGTCGCCATCTTGTGGACAGACAACGTCAACCGTCTTTGGTCTACTCAGTATGGCAGGCTAATGGCCACCGACGCGCTGTCTCTCAGAAATTATAAATATTTTAAAATACGCACTATCCTCACAAATAAACTGCATAGTTGCAATCTAAACAACTAAATTCTCGACTAAAAAAAGCCTCAAAAGAACATTATGTTGCCCAAAAGGAGCAACATTTGTCAAACTGTAGTGTCCTCTGCTTGCTGCTGTATGTGGGTGGAGTAATACTCAAGGGTGGAGGGGCGGGTCGAGTGCTGTTACTGGCAAAACCAGATCATTTCAGTTTCAAAATGAGATCATTTCATTTGCTGAGATTATTTCAGTAATCGTCTTGTTAACTCAGGTGAGAATGTTGACGAGCACAAGGCTGGAGATCATCATGTCAGGCTGATTGGTTTAGAATGGCAGCCTTGACATGTTAAAAGGAGGGTGATGCTTGAAATCATTGTTCTTCCATTGTTAACCATGGTAACCTGCAAAAAAAACGCATGCAGCCATCATTGCGTTGCATAAAAAATGGCTTCACAGGCAAGGATATTGTTGCTACTAAGATTGCACCTAAATCAACAATTTATAGGATCATCAAGAACTTCAAGGAAAGAGATTCAATTCTTGTTAAGAAGGCTTCAGGGCGTCCAAGAAAGTCCAGCAAGCGCCAGGATCGTCTCCTAAAGAGGATTCAGCTGCGAGATCAGAGTGCCACCAGATAAAGAATGGTACCAAAACACCCTCCAACAGCAACTTCTTCCAACAATCCAACAACAGTTTGGTGAGAACAATGCATTTTCCAGCACGATGGAGCACCGTGTCATAAGGCAAAAGTGATATCTAAGTGGATAGGGAAATTTTGGGTCCATGGCCTGGAAACTCCCCAGATCTTAATCCCAATGTCATGTAATTGTCTATAAAGGCCTTTAAATGTATGAAGTGCTTGTAATTATATTTCAGTACATCACAGAAACAACTGAAACAAAGATCTAAAAGCAGTTTAGCAGCAAACTTTGTGAAAACTAATATTAGTGTCATTCTCAAAACTTGTATGCTATGTATGTATGTATGTACGTATGTATGTACATACATACATACATACATACATACATACATACATACATACATATATATA
>CAIGQV010016547.1:17851131-17919834 GCA_903798115.1 Danio jaintianensis | reverse complement strand
GCATATATATATATATATATATATATATATATATACACACACATACACACACATTACAACTTTCCAGAACAAAATTTAAAAAAATGAAATAAAACAAATGTAGATCTAGAAAACTTAAGGCAGAAAAAAAAGTGCCAGAAAAAAGGCTATAGCTAAAATATTGCTTCAAATTAGTCAGCTCATATTTCTGTAATATACTCTCTAATATAAGAAAGCAGTCCACAGTGCTGTGGCTTTGGTGCATTAGAGAAATATCTTTATACCTTTTTATTAATATAAAAAAAAAATTATAATAATTGCTATTATTACAATAGCATGTATTTAATCGAAAACATTAGGTTAGGTTACAGCTGCACCCCTTTAGAAAAAAATGTATCAGAGAAATAATACAAAAGTTGTTGTTAATATTATTACTAGTAGTAATAGTAGTCTACTACTACATTGTAGTTCGTACTGTTCAATTCAGCTCCGCGATTGAATTCTGCACAGACAAACACTCTCATCAAAACCAAAAGACGTGATGACATCTCCATTTATTATAACTTGAGCGCTGCTTGCTTTACAATTTGAATATGTTTGGGTTTTTATGCTGCTAAAAGGAACATCTGCCATTTACACAATGCTATATGAGTGTAGCCTACACCATAGCTCTCTGGCCCACGTGCACTGTCGTTTAGCAACCACAAACGCTAAAAGAGCGGACGTTCGTGGGTGAATTGAACTGTGTTGAAAACATGATGAGTGCCTCTTCTTTCACCCAGTTTTGGATGAGATGTGTGAACGGCCCTAATGGCGTGGCGCGAGCACAAATTATAATTTAAAAATCTTCAACGTGATGCGGCGCCACCTGTTGAGTACCCCTGCTTATGGATGGTATGATGCGACGGCAGCTGTTGCGTGAGTTCTTCAAACGGGGCAAGTAAAGAAATCAGATTTTCCAATAATATCCACAGGGCACAGGCTACCAGTGAGCATCCGGGGCATGTCATAGTCAGTTGCATAAGTACAGAGAGCACGTTTCACACACCCTGTTCTTGCACCCTCTAAAAAAAATTATCTCGCAAGTTTTGCATCATCTGACTGGCCCTTCTGATCGGCCTTCATGGAGACCGCCGATTAAACTCCCCAAAGCGATTATCGGCCGATTGTGATCGGTGACCGATCGATCAGAGCACCCTTAATCTGAAGCACATGTCCTTGGAGCTGCACTCCAAAATGTTGAAGGACACACACTGCTTATATTAATATATCAGTTTTAGTTTTAATAGTTTGAGCATTTCTGATGGTTTATTCTTATAATTTAAGAGGATAAATGGAAAGACATATCCGAAAAAAGATCCAATGAATGGTGCATTCATAGTTTGAGAGGAAAAAAGTTGAAAGAGTTTCAGTAACAATACTGCATTAAACTACTGTATATGTCATTTAAGGGGATAGTTTACCCAAAACTGAAAATTCTGTTACTTCCAAACCTGTTTGACTGTCTTTCTTCTGATGAACACAAAAGTGTATACAAAAAAAAAAAGAATATTTGGAATAAAGCTGAAAACTGGCAACCATAGACTTCCATAGTATTTGTTTTTCCTACTATGAATGTCGATGGTGGGTTACAAGATTCAGCTTTATTCAAAATATTTTCTATTGTGTTTAACAGAAGAAACTCATAAAATAAGATCTGGAACCACTTCAAATTGTCATTTTGAGGTAAACTGTCCCTTTAAGATGATGTTTAATAATGCAAGATGGAATCTAAATGTTGTTTTATTTTTATATAGTTTTGTATAACCTTTTGTTTAACGTTTTTTCTGCTATTCTGGTTTTAGAATTAAGTTTTAAAAGTGCTATATAAAAATAAATGATTACTATTATTAATGTTATTAAATTAAAGTATAGTTGAAATGGCCTTTTTACATGTAGAACATGACAGAGTGCAAGCATATGTTTAACATGTACAATTAATTAATTATTGAATTCATCACCATTACAACATGAACTGTAGAGACTAAGTTCAACCTTTGCACACCAAGTCAATGGAACCATAATTTTATTAGGGCTGCAATAACTAATTGATAAAAATTAATAATTATAGATAATGAAATTTGCTGTCAATGAATGTCGTTATCGATTAGCTGGGCTGCTCATGTTACGTCACGTTACAAAGCCGTTTGCACATGGCACAACGGAGGTTACAGAACCGGCTGCAGGAAAAAGCCTGCACTCCAAGTCCTACAAAAAAAATATATATATGTGTTACGGATGGCCTATACACATTAGTCAACTTGTCATCTGCAATTATTGCTGAAAACAAACAAATTTTGATTTACATAAACTTCTTCAGTTTGCATACTCAGATGCTGTCTTTCTCAGAAAGGTATATGAGTGCACTTCTTTTGCTTGATGTTTATTTATATTTTGGATATTTAACTGTTCAAAAGCAAGCTTTGATTTTATCAAGGTTTAAAATGTCAAAATTAAAGATCATTAAACTTGATGTAAGGTTTTTATACATAAATACCCTGATTTATGGTTTTATAGTTATAATAAGAAAAACACTTCTTTTTTTTTTATTAATCTGAAAAATAAATCGCCAACTAATTGATTAGCAAAATAATCATTAGTTGCAGTGCTAAATTTGATTACGTAGTAATAATAATAATAATAATAATAATAATCATAATAATCTTTATTTTTGCCTTAAAACACTCTGATAATATCATATTGTCACAGTATTAAGCTAATGCCTTTTTCATTTCACCTTGTGTAAAAACAAACTGGTTTAAAACAATGTCTCTATGCAATTTGCTAGTAAAGTCAACTAATTCAGCTTAGAGGTAGCTGTTGGTCTGCAATGATCCTACATTTCTCATTTTTAAACAGCTCATATCATAATGGAAACAACAGAACTCTTGTGCCATGTTAATATAGTGAACATACAGTAAGCGGATTTCCTCTTTTTAACCCAAAAAATGCTTCAAGGAGCATTAAAAAAAAATCTGTCACTATGAAATATTCGAGAACATTACAATAGGTGATACAGAGTGCAGCAGCGAACCAATAATGCAGTTTTATAGAGAAGAGTAAAACACGAGGTAAAAACTTTATTCGATGCACTGTGTGTGACAGGGTGATCAAGATAAAGCAATCGTGCATTTTTCATGACTGCGTGTTTTACGGCACACTTATCTTTTAAAGGAAAGTGTGAGGGGCTGTATTCAATTTGTTAAATCTGATCTTCAAAAAAAAAACAATTTTGAGAGGTGGTTAAAGGTAAAGAATTATGTGAGAAAACAAAAAGAGCGCAGCTGGACCAGTTTGCTTCGCCCTTAGGGGATTGATATTCAAGCAAGTGAAGATTGTGACAAAGTGTGTGTTATTCTAAAAGCCCAACTGAAGGAAATGTTAAACTCGGCTGGATGAACACAATGTGTGTCAAGATATTCCTGATCACATTCAAATCAGCGGACATGCACTCATCAAAGCCTAATTAAAGCCCTAATTGCACACTTCAGGCTGATTTATACTTCTGCGTCGAGTGATCGCCGTGACCCACGGTGCCTGCCTTGCACGTAGCTGTGCATTTATACTTCTGCGTGCTGTTTGTGCAATAACACTTCCAAAACGCTAGCTGGCAGTAGGTTATGTTCCTCTGAGTTGAGTTTCTTCGCGGGTGTTTTGTTTTTTTCTGAACGCTATGTACAAGCAGCTAAAACTCGCTCATTCAGAGGTGGGAACCGGCAGACGTGCAACAACTTTAATCATAAGGTAAACAATACAAAAGTTTCCATCTGGAGCTCCTTCACGGGACTCGACACTTGTAAACAATGGCTCCATAGGGTTCGAGGCTCTCAGCACCGCCCACACTCGTCACTGCTACTAAGCTGACCAATCACAGAGCTTGCGCTATGCATCGCTGCGACGTGTAGTTACATTTTTTGAGATGTGCGAGTCAGCGCCAACCACAGCGAGGAGTCTGCGACTGTGGTAAGGCTGCGCCGGAGCATACGCGTGCGCTTGACGCAGAAGTACAAATCAGCCTTTACGCATATGCAAATTAACACTAACCTTATTGTATGAAAAAGCCCTGCAACTTCTCTTTTACAAGAACTGTTGTTTGTTGAATCAAAGAAACTTTCATAATCATCTTACAACTTGACAACTTACATCAGTCAAACTGACTATAAATATTAAGTTAAACTTTGTATAAATAAAGAAATTTAGTTGAAACCTGATTAACTGCTTATTAATATTACTTAAAGTAACATAAAAACATTTGTTTTCATGACATTGTCATACAATTTGTTTTACAGTGAGGGAATGAAAATGTTGAAAACACTTCTGTAACCCTATTATAGCATATTTAACAAACTCTTACCATGCTGCTTCTTAACTCCTGAATTTGCACGCAATGTACAATAAAAGCAAAAGCATTTACCAAATCTGCCAGAAATCTCCTAAAGGTATCTCTCTTTCTGACATTCAGCCTCCTGCTGTTTACTGCTTTAAACCCCCTGCTGCTTTAATATCAAGTCCTATGTGCAGCAGTGGAGTAAAACTGCTTCATCTCTGTTCTCCACACACACATGGATTTCTATTACTCAGATGATTATTTCTTTTATTATTTAAATCATATGTTAATCCTGCTATTATAATAGTTGCTTAATAGTCTATTTATGCACAGTTAGTAGTGAAGCTGCTCATTACCGCACATTGTTGCTGAAAGTTGCCGTCATAATTAAAGTCCCTTTCAATCACTATAATTTATCCCTTAATCTGAACCTTAATTTTCTGTTCTAATCAAATTTGCATAATCAAACGTTATTTTTTTGTCATGTCTTACAGGGTTAGCTCACCCAAAAATGTACTTGGGTGAAATTACTCACCCTTGTGTCGTTCCAAGACCTTTGTTCGTCTTCGGAAAACAAATTGATATATTTTAGATGAAATCTGAGAGCTCCCTCATCCTCCATTGACAGCAACAGTCCAATACATTCAAAGTCCAGGAACTAAAACATTGTCAAAGCATTCTGTGTGACTTCAGTGGTTCAGCTGTAATCATGCGAATCTCCAATAACAATAAAAAAAAATAAAAAAATAAAATAAAATCTGTAAAAACAACTTTGTTGATCAATGTCTTTTGCATTAGACCATAGATGCACATTTACTCCTGATTCTAATGACGATATGTCATATTGGCCGTAGTAAACGTGTACCCCGAACTGTCACGAATGAAGATATTTGCGACACTAAAGTGTTCTTGGTGCTTCGTATGATTACAGTTGAACCACTGAAGTCATATGCAATGTGTTTGTTTCCTTTTCTGGACTTTGAATGTCTTGGGACCATTGTTGTCTATGGAGGATGAGGGAGCTCTCTCATTTCATTTGTTAAATATATTTGTGCTCCGAAGATGAACGAAGACCCCAGGGGATTATAACAATATGAGGGTGAGTAATTTTAAAATTAACAGAATTTATATTTCTGGGTGAACTAACCCTTCAAAATGCCTTGAATATCCCACTACAATCACACAACTTTCACTTGCTCAACTGAAATAGTCAACACTGTATGAAAACAAGACATCATATTTAAATAATTCAGACATATATTGCATACTTATATCAGAAACTAATTATGTAGGGATTACAGTATTTTATATATCCTGTGGGCACTTAACAATAATTCATATGTTAGCCTTTGGCATCATCAAACAGCTATTAATATGTTACCAATTTTATTTAACCCAATCGGCCAACATGGGAAACCTGTTTACTGCTTTGATTGCATGTTTGTGATTGAAGAATCCAGGGGCGCTTCAAGCTGCCTTTTTGAGACTGTTATTGGTATACTTCAATTACAAAGAGTAAAGGCTCTTTGGTGAATTTGCATGTGTTTTCTTTAAAGCACATTTATATATTTTTTTAAATCACCAGATGGGCATGTAAACATACTAAAAGCTTGATTCACACCACAGGGGTTTTTAATTACAGTAACTGTGATGTGTGGGAAATGTATATTGTAGTTTACACTAGGGCTGCACGATTCTGCCTAAATGAGAATCACAATTTTTTTTGCTTAAAATCAAGATCACGATTTTCTCACGATTATGTAGACGTAAAATAAAGGTTAATAAGAGTAGGCTATTATTATTGTTATTTCTCAAACATATAGTAAAACAACAATAATAATATTATGTGTAGGTCTACTGTTGGTTAAAATGCTAAATTTTGTATAGACTTGGAATAGTGGACATGAAAAGACTTTATATAGACCATTTCAATGAGGTGATATTATTGGCCCATAAACATTTCCTGCTTGTTGTCAAACTATTTCTTAACTGTAACAAAAGGCAATTCAATCATATATTAACGTTAAAACTGCTGTCATAACATTATTTGACAATATGTGGAACTTTTTGTATTCTCTGAAGCTATGGAAATTAAAAATGTGAAACAGGAAATACGTTAGGACCATTGTTATTGTTTACATCCCTCAAAATGGTCTATATGTCCTGATTGCATCAAAATACAACTATTTATAATTCTGAAGTTGAATTATTGTGTTTGAGACATATGCTTGTCATTTGTCAGTGACAACATTATTAGACAATGTTTTCACTGGTAAAATGAGACATTTGTCATTATCAGATTCCCTCTTGCATTATATAGGCTAGAGTAGTTATACTGAACCAGTAAACATTTATTTTCATGCACAACACTTTGTTTTCGCTATGAAAGACAAAACATATCAAATGCTTGGCGTATTTATAACTTTAAAATGCGATATGATCATTTAAATGATGTACGGCCGGTTTCACTTTCACTTCCAAGTGCGGCTCATGGCTGCCGTCACTTTGAGAAAAAAACACACACACATACAAACGGCTCCCAAACGATCGCTTGGTGCAACAAACTGAACGTTATTTACAACTTTATCAGATGTTATTCACATCCTATGCAGGTTCTGTTCACTAAAGTAGGCATCATTGGCAGGCACGCGCGCGTCGTCTCGGTAGTAAACAAACAGCTTGCGGTTTTAAATAAATTGCAGTTTAATTATTATGGTCATGATTTAACCAAAAAGTGGGAGCAATCCAATCAAAAACTCAAAATGATTTTGATAAAATCAAGGGAATAAATTACTAAAATGTGGCTACTAATTAATGAGAATCAGAAAGAGATTTGTCATATGTGCTCACAAGCACAATGAATTTCCCTTTTTTATTAAATGTGCAATAAAAGTTTCCATTACAATTTACACACAAAGACACAAAATACAAAAATTTAAAATATGTTAAGTGGTAACAGATGTTAAACCCTTAACTTATGTTTTTTATTAGATATTTAATCATTTCTAAGTCTAAACCTGAATTTATATTGACAAACTATATATAATATGGAAATATCACCTGTAATTTTCAATTGTTAACTCAAAATGCGGGGTGACAGTTAATTGGTTAGAGATTGTGTACATATTTACAGCATTTTGGATAATAATATGAATAATAAATAGGAGTGAATTTACATAACTGACAGAATATTTCACTAAACAGTGTGGTATTGCACAAAGAGAGGCCTTGGGAGTCATTTAACATTTCAAGAGGGGGATGGCCTGTGGGGAAAAAGCTGGTGCTGTGTCAAATAAGAGACTAATTTCTTAACTCTAATTATTAATTTCTTCATTTTAAATTATCACATTATTTTTCTGCATGTCAAGTACAGGGCTTCTAAATTATATAAGTTATATAAATTAATAAATTATTTCTAAAATAACTTTGATGTCTCCACATTAAAGTAGGGTTATTAATTCTTGCTCTCGAAAAAGACATTCTGATGTGTTGTAGTAAAGTGTCTGTTTAAAAGAACAATTTTAGTTCCAGTTTTGTTTTTGTTTTGGAGATCTCCTACAATCGGTTTTATTTTTTCATAATATACATTTAAAATGCCCTAGAAGTGATTAATTTAAAGATTATCTTTCTAAATCCTCCTTTCTGCTCTGATTGGTCAGATTGGTTAGATTTTTTTGTAATTTTGTTATAATTGCTCTTCCACCTTCAACAATTCCTGACTTTTCTCCAATGCACAGTAATTACACACAGTAGGACAGTAATGATAGGTATGTATTTTATTAATTGAATCAAGCTAGAGTTCGATGATGAAAACTCCACTGCAATCACAAATTTACCAGGACATCATTTTTTGATACATTATGAGATGTTATAACTGTGTTATTCCTCTTCATCAGCATTAACAAGCTTTTGTCCATCAGGGTCTGAAAGTATGAAAGGCGTATGGCTGAAATGCCACCAAAAATGAACAAAAGTATCATACAAATTCAAGATGAGGGAGCAAAAACACAATTGCACTAAATATACTTTGTGTTATAAGATTGTCAAAGTATTTATGTGACATAATAATGGAGAAGAAAATTATATTATGGACATTTGTATCAAATCTCCCCGTAGATCATTTAAGGATGTGAATTGTTGTTAATTTCAGCAGTATAGATTCTTTCTTTTAAGAAACATCTTTTATTGAGAACTTTGCAGATCTTTTACATTCACAAACACTTTACAAACACACTGTGAAAGGCAAAGTTTGACAAAGCAGGATAAAGAAAAGTAACTAGGGCAATAGAAATGAGAGAGGAAAAAAATGAATGCATGAAGCAAAACAACAACCATCTCACTAGGCAATAGTAAAAAGTGAAATCTCTAAGGTCTGGAAAAAGCACAACAAAACAACTGAAGATAGAAATCTATGTTTTTTTGTCCCAAAAAGAACTAAGAATGGCTCAAAACAAATAAAGAAAAAGAAGCGAGGAAAAGGAGACTTTAGAGCTTTCTTTTTTTTTTAGAAAGACTTTGCAGGTGGCTCCTGAGAACACTAAAACTTTACGCTAAACCTGAGCACTATAAATCCAGACAATAGTTACCACAAAAAGTAAAAAAAAAGCACTCCTGAGCTTTCTCCTTGAGCTATTCGCGCCGGTCCGTTTTGCTTTGTAAAGCCTCTAAGCCTTTAGCAATTATCTGAGAAGATTAGAACAAAACTCAGGTAAGCCCTGGCTCTCGTTTTACAAAAAAAGTAAAGTCCTAGAGTTGACCGCCAGCTCTTTACAACCCAATACCACTTTTCGCACTATATGAAACAAAGCGCTATAAGAAAACACCACATTTCCCCCATCTGACGACAACATCATGCAGGCAACGAGCACCCTGGAGCAGGGTCATTGCAGGATGTAAGTGAAAACTCAATACTCATGGCATCAGCAAACTACAAATGAGTCACAGCGGAATGGAGCGCAGGAGGACACAGAGCCGCGATCCTGTCAAAATCACAGACAGCGCCACGGGGAAGCTCTGTGACTCACTGCATCTCAAATACACCATCGAAACGCTATAATTACAGAGTATTGTTGTAGTCAATACGCAATCATAGGAAGAATCGAAAAGAAGGAAATGTTTACCAACATTACAGAAGCAGTGGCTGTCCTTTCAGGCATGTTTAACTAAAGGGTGGAATTGTGGAAAATGAAGAGAGATTTTAAAGCTTTACTAGATGAAAACTCCTCACTCATTATCCTTCGGCTTAGTCGCTGATTTATCAGGAGTCGCCACAGCGGAATGAACCACCAATTACTCTGGCATATGTTTTTATCTGACATAAGACAAATCTTATTAGGGATTCATAGCATGTTGGTTATCAGATTATATTAAAGCTTTTTATTAATGTTAATTAATGCTTACCTGTACTAGTGTTATTTAAGTATAGTTGCAAAACTATTGTAGTTTTTATTATTACTTAACTAAGTTACAATGAAAATCGACAATATAAAAACAACCAACTACTTATTTAGATTTTTCAGACTGTTGTTTGGTTGTTGTTGTTTTTTGTCTTTTTTGTTCGTTTTAATAATTTGAAATAAAGATAAAATAACTAAATAAATAAAAGTCCTTAATCATTTTAATAATAAACATTGGGTTAACTGTATCGCTCATATATAATGTCGAAATAAAACTGCCCAGACACAGGTCTAATGAACATTTAGTTGACAAGCATATATTTAGACAAAGTATAACATAATAATTGCAATTTCTGCCAGCTGAAGAACAAGCAAACAAAGAGGGACAATGAAGAAGGAAAAAAAAAAAAGACAAAGAAGAAGAAAAAGGACACATGCTGGATGGGTAGAGCAGCAAAACTAGGCAAAAAGCAGAAAATGCCAGAACGTGAACATGTTACCAATGAAATAATGACCACCATTGCAAACCATTTTCCCAATCATGTTCTTACATTGGTCAAGGTCAAAAACTTGCAGCCAATTGCTGGAACAACAAATTTCCTCAATTATGTGAAAATTTTGTAGAAAACAAATACACAATAATGATGCATACTTAAAGTAATGCTTCATGTTATAAAAATAAACTTAATTTTTACATCATACAGTAAATATACTTAAGACCAATCTACATATTGCACACATAAACAGTATACATGCTGCCAATAACATAAAGTGCATTTTCAACCACTGTCATCAGCCACACTTTACATCAGGAAATACTGACACAGTATATGTTTCTACTTCTTTGTGAACAAAGACACAAGGACTTTTCATTCTGATGGCACTGATTTGCTCATTGATGCAAACATTTACTTTTGAGATATACGCTAACGATTCTTATCAAGTTGCAGGCTTTTGCAGGTTATGCATTGTGGGCTGCTTTTTGTACAAATTGCTTTAGAGAAATGCACTTACTGCTTTTCAAATATACGTTCTGAGAAATGTACACAACTTCATGCATTTAACACCAAATATACAAATAACCCCTCGCTTTGTGTCTGGCTTGCAGGAGAGCTAAGCATTTTCACTGCACTCAAAATGTTGTTTAAGAAAGTTAAAATGCTGACCAAATTGGAGAGAAGCTGAATATTTCAGGAAATAAAAGCATGTTACTTTTATTGTAATCTTTTGAACTTTAAAACGCTCGTGTTTTTGGAAATAATTATATGCAGGCACCACTTGAATCCAAATCCATGGGTAAATGGATCTGTTATAGAAGTTAGGTAATATTAAACCTTGTTGGTTGACACAAAACTGAAATTCTAATGAATGTGAAAATGTATTGGTTCACAGTCAACCACAGAATACAAATTCAAAATAGATAAACATTTTTGTTGCTGTTGTTGTTTATTAAAAAAATAATAATTTAACCGATAAGTAATAAATAATACATCCCCAATATGCATTTTAAAAGCACATTATAATCTGTATTAAACACATGGGATAGAAAATTATGCTAAAGTTTTATCCAATCTACAATCCATATGGGGTTATTGACAGTAGAAATACTCAGAACTTTGTGTTTTGTAACTTAATAAATAACCATGTTAGGTTTAAATACAGACACAAACATCTGGATAAAGTATAGCACATTAAGTACATGGAAACGCCTGTACCACGAGCCTCAAACAACATTGTTTCCTCGTTCTCATGTAATATCCATGAGTGGAAAAACCCAGTGGAAAACCCAGCCTATCAGAACAAAACATAGACCATTAAGTTGCAAACAGGATCATTAATTAGAACGCTCTCAACATTGTATATCCACCGAACCTGCATGTGCAGCCAAGTCATCAGAAAACACAGACTGCATGTCCAGCCAAAACACACTGTTACCTTATTATTATATAAGTTCATCTAAATCTCATAACTATGTATGTGGTACTCTTATTTTTAAAATTAGAGATGCAGGAAGAGCAATAATGCCAGCTGCACAATGTCTTTACAGATTGCTTTATTTGCGTTGCTAAGCAACTTTTATTTGCAGCATATGTTTGTAATGACACATGTAGAGTGCTGTGTATTGTGTTTCATGCAGGTTCATGCACCATGTCATATCATTCAGCTCTTACTGTTATTTTTCTGGAGTGAAAGAACAGCAATACACTTAAAATGCTATCCGTTTATGCACAGGTTGATATTAATTCCTCGCTTTCATATGCGTTAAAGCTTCAAAATACTCTCAAATTACTCAAAAACTCTCAAAATAAATTTTTTTTGGACAAATGAAGTATTATTATTTTGCATGTTTATTTTAGAGTACATCATATTGTGTGTATGTGTGTGCGTGTGTGTGTCTGTGATTGTCAGCGTGGAGCTCATTAATATTCATGAAGATTCGAAATATGGTCAATTTGGAACTTCTGATTTTAAATGAGCATATGATTCTGATTTTAAAGCGCACCTATGATAAAAATCATCTTTTTTAAGCTGTTTGGACAGAACTATGTGTAGGTATAGTGTGTCCACAGTCATATTGGGGTGATATAAAGACAATAAGTCTCTTTTTTTAAATTTCCTGACGTTAAAATAGCATCCAAATCCCTCCCATTTTGAGACCGACCGCAACTTGACGTAGGAGTGCGGTTTCCCCGCCCACCGAATTGATTGACAGCAGTTGATTAATCATATCAACAAGACAGGACGTGCGCAAAGCAACCGGGAATAAAAGATCTGTTCAATCCCTAGGATCATCAATCATCATCATCAAATGTGATCAAGAGTGAGTTTTACAAGTTTAACACGTTTTTAAAGCAGTGCATGTTTGTAATGAATTACAGCGATTTACTTTAGCTTTACTTCATCATCACAGCCACGTGTCAGTACAATTATAAAAGAAGACGCTTCAATCCCGGGTTGTGGACATTAAATCAGGTTTATTTTGTACATTAACATAACGGATATCCATACAGCAGTGGATATTAATGTGTATCCTGTCACATTTGCCACGCAAAAACAGTGCAAAGCTAAACGCGCGCTGTCTGTGTGTGTGTGTGTGTGTGTGTGTGTGTGTGTGTGTGTGTGTGTGTGTGTGTGTGTGTGTGTGTGTGTGTGTGTGTGTGTGTGTGTGTGTGTGTGTGCGCGTGTGTGTATCTGTGTGTGTGCGTGTGAACTTTTTTTTAACGACATTGTGTGTGACTCATCGTTGCAACTCCACAACAAATACATCAAATAATCATTGGGAAAGTTCTTATTGTAATATTTCTCACAAACGTTACGTGAGATCTGCTTCCTTCATGTCTGTCTGTTATCTGAGGCAGCCGAGGCCGGAGATTGAGGCACACTGACAGGCACGTGGGAACGGTGGGCGGTAAGGACTAGCATTAAAGGCACAGTCCACAAAAACAGCTACAAGATGCTCAGAGCTAAAAATTACAAACTTCTGAAAGGTGTAATAAGTAATCTGATGGGTGTTTTGATCTGAAACTTTACAGACACATTCTGGACACACAAAAGACTTATATTAAATCTGGAAAAAGGGGTAAACTATGTGCCCTTTAAATGAGCATAAAATAAAACCTTTTCTGAAGTAATTTTACCATATATCAGAGAAAATTTGTACTTACTGAATGCATTATATGGCACCATATTTGCAAGTTATTACATGCAGTATTTTAAAAAATGTTTAAAAACAACCTCTGTGGTTCTAGTGTTAATGTTGTGGCAAATTATCCATGTAGCATTGAAAATCATGTTGAAAATCAGTATAATTCAAGACATATTACAAAATTTAGAAATACACAAATGAGAGGAAACATAAAAATACTGCTGACTGACATCTCTTAATTTTTATTTCATGCAAGGAACAGCACAGCCTGGGCCATGTTTGAGCTGAGAAATCACTGAATAATTACACAGAAAAAAGTGCGCCTTCATCCAAGCTTGGGAATCAGAATGAGTGTTTCTATATGCTGTAGTGCCAGATTATTACCATACATTAGCACTTAACGAATCAGCCCACAAGCAGGCGTAAGGACGATGCAGACACAATACCGACAACATCAGTTCACAGTAAACTCTGCATGTGGAGAATTTCATCAGCTCCTGGCATAGACTCCAGACTCACTCCGGCCTTTGAGATCTGCTGCCTACACGTGAAGCACTTATCTTTAAAATGGAGGCAATCTTCAAAGTAAAGCGCCATGTACAGCCATTTGATGTGCTGGCCTTTCAGTAAGACAGAGGGTCAGGATATTACAGAGAGGGCAATTCGGTAATATAGACAGGATGTACATTTGCTCTCTTTGAAGATGCATAAAGAAAAGCTTAAATCTTTATGGCTTGACTGTAGAGAGGTTACAACCATGGAGGTTTATGCTCGATTGGATCTGTTAGCATCAAAGATAGTTATCGATTTCAATTTAACTCCTGTAAGCTCATTAATACAAATTTAAATGTGAATTAAAACAATTTAAATCGCATGGTTTTAAAATAATATGAAATGAATGAATGATAATAAGTAATAATAGATTATGACAGAATTTTTACAACCATGTCCATCAAAATGACGGACTATAGGAAAGTCTACTAGGGATGCAGCGATTAACCGATCAACTATTAACCACGCTTTAATTCGTCATGGTTAATTAATCATAAAGGCTTCTCAACACAGCGTTTCTGCATGGAACAAAACTGCTGCAACTAAACAAAAGTTATGCCAACTGTGCACTTAAAGTTTCGAGCTTGTACACCGAGGCTAATACGTACGCACACTGGATTAAAGGCTGCTTTTAACTATGGCTGAGGCTATTAACTAAGTGCCGTTCACATATCCCGTCTTTTGTACATGGACGTTTGTTATTTTCAATGGAGGCGCATATTGGCATCGACGCATGCGGCGCACGAGCAGCATGATGCGCTCACGCTTTCCAGGCTCACCTAGATGAAAGAATGTAGCGAGTGCACATTCTTTCCAAAACTGACTGGAATTTTATTTATTTATTTATTCATTGTCATTTATTTTCACTGTAAAATTATTACTTATGTTTAAATGTGCTGTGGCTGCACGGTGGCGCAGTGGGTAGCATGTTCGCCTCACAGCAAGAAGGTCACTGGTTTGAGCCTCGGCTGGGTAAGTTGGCGTTTCTGTGTGGAGTTTGCATATTCTCCCCGTGTTGGCGTGGGTTTCCTCCGGGTGCTCCGGTTTCCCCCACAAGTCCAAAGACATGTGGTATAGGTGAATTGGGTAGGCTAAATTGTCCGTAGTGTATGTGTGTGAATGAGTGTGTATGGATGTTTCCTAGTGATGGGTTGCAGCTGGAAGGGCATCCGCTGCGTAAAACATATGCTGGATAAGTTAGCGCTTCATTCTGCTGTGGCGACCCCAGATTAATAAAGGGACTAAGCCGAAAAGAAAATGAATGAATGAATAAATGTGTTGTATTAACTGGTTACTGAGCAGCAATAAATAACACTTTAAAATATAAGGAGTTTTCATGTGATTTACTAAACTGGTATTAATAATAGTGATAACCGTGAAACCATGATTACTCCACAGACTATAATCGTACAACCAAAATTTATAATCGTTGCATCCCTAAAGTCTACTGCAATCTCTGACGACAGAGCAAAATGAGAAACAAGTGTCTATATGGGATTTAATGTGTCTGTTTTATAAATAAAACCCCACAGAAATTCCTGCAAATATTTTTGCACTATTTCCAATAAAATTACATATTTTACTGATTACATATCACTTACATAGTATAAAAATTACATAGAATTCTTTGTTTTATCCACCACATATTGTAACCTAAAGTTGATATCTATTGATTTAAAAAAATAATTATATAATTAATGCTAAGTCAAATTCATCTTTAATTAATTTATTTCTCTTCTTCTTCTTCTTCTTGTTATTTAATATTTATTTATCATTTTTTTAAAAATTTATGACGCAATGAGAACCGCAGACAAACCACACAGCCTACTGTTGCAATCATGAGTTGATTCAAAATATTCTTCACCATTCAAAACATGTCTGCACTTTATTCAGCTACAGCAATAGCTGGTTGCAGTTGTCCATATAATGATCGAATTTCCTGGATGGACATGAGCCTCACTTGTTGACTTTTTGTGTGAAGGCTCTCTCCAGAATTGAGTTTGAATGAAACTAATTAGTTTAGTCATATATCATAGCATATCATGTACTATCATATATTATATTATACTATATATAATATTCTGACACCTCATTAACAAAAACATGATATTTACTTGTTTTAATATCATCACTATTATCAATGCTGATATATTGTGACACCCCTAAATCCATGCATCGCAATGGTCATTACTTAGCTGGTGCCTGGTGGTAACATTGAAATTATTTGATTATCCAAATCATTCACTTGAGCTTTAAATTTGACTCACGCATCATGAGACCACTAATTGACTGATGGCAAGAAAGTGCACAGTCCTGAACAAGGTTATTTTAGTCAACAAAACTGAAACTATTGATCAAAAAGCCTTTTTATTAACTGAAACAAAAAATTACAATAAATGAAAAACTACATCTAAATCAAACTAACAATAGTCACTGAAAAACTAAACTGAAATAAAAGAATAAATAGCAAAAATAAGAGTTTTCAGAGTGCTTTCGTAAGCACTCATTCTTTGGTGGAAAACCTGACCAACACATCCAAACACATCAGTCAATGGACCCTTTTCACATTTCCGGGTTTCTCAGCAGCGGAAGTTGTCATTGTTGGATAAACTTAGAGCGTAGTGAATGGGAGAGTACAACAAATTATTTTTTACAATTCCATTTGCTGAAATAATAAAACAAACTCCACGATGGTGTTATCAAGACTTTCAGAAAAAGGAAAACAATACTGCGAGACTGATAACGGCAGCCAGAAGAGAAAACAATGTCAGATTTACGGTCCTGCCCCATAGACACTGCATTACAAATGCCTCGCACAAGCGGTATATCGTTATTTGTAATTTGATGCAAAGATGATATAATACATACGTAAATACATAGAAATGTTCATACGTTTTGTTTTTTAATCTAAATATTAAAAACTTTCAAGTATTTAAGATTATGATGACCATTAAATGCGTCATAACAGTCTTGTAAAAAGGGTCCATATAAAAACATGTTTAATCTATTTTGACAGTTTACTATAATTAACCAATCAGGGGGGAAGGATCACAGAATTGGGGTCCAAAAAAACTCCCTGGTTGGCATTTTACCTTTTTTTTTAAACATTATATCAAGTTACATGTACAATGGTTACTAATTACCTTATTAACTTACAGGAACCATGTCCAGCATACTTATACTAATTACTGTGTCCTATTAGTTGTATTATATCAAAATATCTTATCCAAATTAATGTTTCAACCTAAAAGGAGTTCCTTGCATGCATCTGCATAGTCTACATAAGGCTGGGCGATATGGCAAAAATGCAATCTCGAAAATTATTTTCTATATTGAATGATAACGATATATATTTCAATACAAGTTGTTAATGCTTCCACTTTAAAAAGAGTATCCTAACCATGACTGAAGGTGGATACTGCTGGCAGGAAAGAAAACTGCTGGCGGGAAAGTGAAAGGAGGGTTCTAAACAATACTGGGTGATGCAGCATGACCCGTTTTCGGCTGATAATTTTGAGCGACCAAAAATTCGGTGAATCTCTAATATCAACACAATTATAGATTCCTGTTGTTGCATATATCTGCTGTGTGATTGGCTGATCCTTGGTGATTAGGATCAATAGAGTAAAAATGTCCAGAGCTTATCATCATTATCGACATAAATTTTATTGCGATTCCATATGATATTGTTTAATCGGCCCAGCCCTAAGTCTACACATTGCAAAATCAAGTAATCTATTAAAAGAAATGCTCACTTTGTCTTAGATCTATCCTAGCATTCAAAACATGTTAACATTCACCAGTCACAACTGGCCACATGTTGGAAGGATATATTCAAATCTTTTGGAGGCGTGTATGGTTTTTCCTATTGAAACTGAATCCCAATTTGCTATTTTTGGAATTAGTCCTGAAAATATTGGGCTTAAGGAAGGAATAGCTTATGTAGGGTAATGGCTTTTACCATGCTGCTGGCAAGACATTTAATATTTCTCTACTGAAAAAAAAACTGAGCCCCCAATGCATAGTAGATGCATGGGTCAAAGAGTTGATATATTTTATTCAAACATCAAAAAAATTTAATTTACTCTGAGAGGTTCAGAATGTAAACTTTTGAAACATGATCTCCCTTCCTTACACATGTTAATAAATTACAATTACAAAGTATTGCGTAACCTGTTCTATTAGATATTTTGTTTATTATTATGATCTTTTCTTGTTTATTAGCTGTTACCTTGTAGTAACTAACTATGCCTTTCACATCAGACACAACTTCAAAAATTGGTCTGCTTGTAATAAGGGTATATGACATCACTCTGCCTTTATACCTTGAAGGGTATACTTTGTCTATAAAGACAAAAGAAATAATTCAAATTACTCTGTTATTATCATAACTTGATTGATTAATTCATTTTCTTTTCGGCTTAGTCCCTTTAATAATCTGGGGTCGCCACAGCGGAATGAACTACCAACTTATCCAGCATATGTTTTACGCAGCGGATGCCATTCCAGCTGCAACCGATCACTGGGAAACACCCATACACTCCCATTCACACACATACACTATTACCCAATTCATCTATAACGCATGTCTTTGGACTGTTGAGGAAACCGGAGCACCCGGAGGAAACCCACGCGAACATGGGGAGAACATGCAAACTCCACACAGAAATGCCAACTGACCCAGCCGAGGCTCGAACCAGCAACCTTCTTGCTGTGAGGCAACAGTGCTATCCACTGTGCCACCGCCATAATTTGATTATAAAGTTTAATTGAAAATATCATTCATTCCTTTTCTTTTCGGCTTAGTCCCTTTATTAATCTGGGGTCGCCACAGCGGGATGAACCGCCAACTTATCCAGCATATGTTTTTACGCAGCGGATGCCCTTCCAGCTGCAACCCATCACTGGGAAACATTCATACACACTCATTCACACACATACACTACGGACAATTTTAGCTTACCCAATTCACCTATACCGCATGTCTTTGGGCTTGTGGGGGAAACCGGAGCACCCGGAGGAAACCCACGGGAACACGGGGAGAACATGCAAACTCCACACAGAAATTAATTGAAAATATATACTATATAATTCGACTACGTAAGACTATAGTTCAAATTTATCCCTTTTCTTTGCATGACACATTGACATGACCCCTTCTGAATCATCCTGAGCATTTTATGAACTTAATTTTTAGTGTAACAGAAAAAAGGAACACGAGGAAACATCATATCCTTTAGATTTTCTCAACAAATACATTCCAAGTGCTCCAAATAATTTTTTTTTACAAAAATCAATCTACAGGCTTTCATAGACAACCTAGGAAGTCAGAAAGGTCACTTTCACTGCAAGCTGTTCACACACTAACACAAAAAAGCTATTAATACATGAAAAGTCTCACACACAGCACCTTTAAAAAAAAAGCTCCAATGTAGATAAGTACATGTTATTGGTATCCTTGAGTGTAGTTAACTATAATGTCCTTATTTAACCATGAGATACAAAAGCAAGAATGCCATTATGTATATTATCTGCTGCAAACAGTGACAAAAAAGACAACACAAAGCAAACCGTGTGTGTGCGGGGTTTGTTTATAATGTGCTTGTGTGCGGTTCAAAAGCACTGAGAGCACACGTGTAGTGAATCGGGGGGGGGTTTAACAGACCTCAACCCCTGAGGAGAATAGCAGCACTCCAATGGAGTATCACACCAGCTATCAACCCTCATCATCTCAGCCCTCAGTACCGAGCAAAACACATTCTTCACACACAGCTGCAGCCAGCATTTACATCTCCACTCCACTAAACCCACTTTAACCAGTCAGAGAACATTCTAGAGTGTCCCAATGTTTCTGAAATATTAAGAGCAACAAATAGTCAATTCCTGTTTCCGATGTGTGAAAGCAAATGGCTCTGTCTCACAACCATTTCTAGTGCTGCTGACACCAAGGCTATTTCAATTTCTAAATAATGCAGCAACATTGAAGGAAAGGCTGGTAACATCTACATAAAAGGCTTGCCTTATTCCAGAATCATTAGCAGGCTATATGTAAACATCAGAATGAGATGCGAGAGTCAGCGTGTCCCGTGGGGTTCACATAAGGACCACCTTTCACACCGCATGCTTGAGTGGATGTTAGAAAAGTTGCTGCTTGTGAAGAAGGTCTCAGATAAGTGGCTTATGATATTCTGTTTCACTTAGGATCTGGTTTATGTAGGCGTACACAGTTGGCGTAGAAGACAGAGCCACCATGTCTCAAACTCAAAAACCCAACATAATCTTTTGGAGAAATTTGTACAATATTCCAGAGGTACTAAAGTAGAATCTCTTCTCAAACCTTGTGGTATATTGAAAGGAGTCCTAGACATTTAACACATCATCGATCAGGCCCATCACATTGCTTAAGCATTGCATGAACAGAATCAAGTCAAGGATAAAGCAGCTTCACCTTCAAAACAAGCTTTTCCAGCCACACAGAGTCAGAGAGTAGCTTAATGGAGTAGCAAAACTCTTCAAACCACAGCTTAGCATCTAGAATTAGACCATCCGCAAGAATCAATACCAATGCCATTTCTTTACAAACCTACTGTTAAACTGAAACAGCTGAACAACTAGGATAATCTTTAGAGCTAACAACACTGATCTTATAATGCTTTAGTCCACAGCTGCTAAACACACTTCTTCCAGATCTATCAAGCCTTGTAGAAGAAATACCTTGCAGACACTCACCGTTTTGAAGTCCTGGTGGCTGCACTCCTGGCCCTGGAAACGGCAGTAGAGCATCATCTCCTTCAGGTCGTGGCCCACTCGTTCTGTGAACTCCCGCATGCTGAAGGGCTTGGGCCGGTAGTTAGTGAAGTTGGATTTCTCTGTGAGAAAGGCCAGCACGTGGGGCTCAGCCAAGTGTGGCTCAGGGATCTGCAGGTGCACGTCCAGCAAGGCCAACAGTTCCCCCGCGTGGTAGAGGTCATTCTGTGTGAGACGTGTGAAACGGTAGGCATTCAGATTACAGACGGTGACAGCAGGGAAAACCAGGCTACCAGAAACCACTGCGTCCACGCTGGTGACGTGCGGATAGGAGAGGAAGTAGGCCAGCCGTTCTGTGCTCTCCAGGACCAGTAGGACTAAGCTGGCCAGCAAGGCTGCACTCCAGAGCAGACGGCGTGAAGTGGAGCGATAAGGGGAGGAGGATGATGAAGAAGAGTAAGGGAAGATGAAGCGCAGACCGTGAAGGGTGCTTCGGTGGGCAAAGGACTGCCAAGATGAGTGGCCTCCAAGACTCCCCATGCCCCCGCTCTCAGTTTCACGACTAGCCTCGCTTCCACAGCCCTCCTTCAGGTCCATCGTTCATGCACACACCTGCAGGCAGATCAGCACACAGTGATTGTCAGCTTAAGCCCAGGAACTTTCGGGCATCTGATTCTGGCTACATTTCACTATATTAGAGTTTCACAGGCACATCAATAATATATCATGATATACAGAGCCTTTCTTGAAGCGGCGGGTTTGACACAAACATGAAGAGGCACAGTGACACTGTAAGGCTTTATGAAAAAGCATAAAACTGAATATAGACACCAGTGAGAGAGAGAGAGAGAGAGAGAGAGAGAGCGAGAGAGAGAGAGAGAAAGAGGGAGAGGATTTATGTAACTTGAACCCTAGACACAACAACAGAAAAACAGAAAGAAAAAGATAGGAAAGGCAGAAGGAAGGAAGAAAGGATGGAATATAGTTTAAAAAAAGAGAGAAAGTAAGGAAGGAATAAGGAAAGATAATGGGAATAAAAGAAGAAAGTAATTGCAGGCAGATAAGGGATAAAGGGGAAGAAGGAATGAAGACAGGAAGGTGCAAAGAAATTGGGTTTAAGTAAGAAAGAATAGACAAAATGGAGAAAGTAAATATGAGAAAATGAAGAAAAGACAGGTGTATGGAAGAAAAGAAAGACAAATGTAAGTAAAGGATAGACAGAAAGGGGGCAATGAAAGAAAGATGGAAGAGGGGACAGAATGTGTAAAGTAATAGAAGAAAGACAGGTACAGAAGGAATGAATGAAGGAAGGAAGGAAGGAAGGAAGGAAGGAAGGAAGGAAGGAAGGAAGGTTCAAAGAAATTGGGTTTAAATCAGGAACAAAGGACAAAATGGTAAAAAAACATGAGAGAATGAAGGAAAGACAGATGGATGGATGGATGGATGGATGGATAAGAGAAAGACAAAGTTAAGTAAGGGAGAGACGGAGAGAGAAAGGATATAATGAAGAAATGATGGAAGAGGGGATGTAAAATAATAGGAAAATATATACGGTACAGAAGGAAGAAAGTAAGGAAATAAGGATGGAAGGAATGGGAGAAACGTGTATGGAAGGAAGGAATAACAAAAAGTGAAAATAAGAAGAAAGGAAGAAAAATGATGAGAAATGAGTGAACATAAGATGGGTAAGAAAAAAAGACAGAAAGAAAAAAACAATCTGAAGGAAGAACGAAAACATGATTATAAGAAATACAAGAAGAATAAAAGATGAGAAGAAAGTAAAAAAGGTCAGAGAGATTACAGGCAGAAAGCAAAGAATGAAGAAATGAGATTACAAACAATATGAGAGGAAAAGAAAAATTCAACATATGTACTCATGGCATATTTAAACAGAGACAAATCAAGGTACAAACTCCCCTGAAACCACTGCCAAACTGTTTCCTGTCCAATCAGAGAGCGACACACACAGAGAGAGAGAGAAAGACAAGGTCCATTGAACACTAGCAGTCTGAGCTGCCTCTATAAATAAATATCAGGCTGGACCAGAGATCACACACTCACACACACACATCACATAGCACTGGGCGAAGGAAAGAACAGATCTTGCTCCAGTTAAGCAGTGTGAGAGGGTGGCAATGAAGTGGAAGATGCTGCCCAAGGGTTTCCCTCCGTCTGTCTCTCCACCCACTCCATCACTTCAGCCCCTCAAAATGCCAGGATCCTCCCTCTCTACACAATCTCCCTCCTCTGCTTCCTCTTTCCAACATCTAGCAAAATTTCTTTCGAACTTTCTCCCAATAGCTTTGAAGCAAAGAATTCCAACAGTTTGGCATTACTGCACTACTTACAATTCTGCACAAAAAACTCATCTGAATTCAAATTTTCAAAATATTAAACAGCTTAAAAACAACCCCAACCCCACAGTCTAAACAAAGTCATGCACGTGCACACACATAAACACACGGTCACTGGACATCCAATGGCAATTCTAAGCACCTCACGTGCAGCCTAACGACACAACATCCAGCCGTGCATGAGTGTGTGTGTGTGAGAGAGAGAGAGAGAGAGAGAGAGAGAGAGAGAGAGGCAGAGGGAGGCGGGTCAGAGAGGGCCGGAGAAGATGTTGTCGTTGATCCTGAGTCGACGGAGTGCGTGAGCGCGATCTTCCACCAGTCACGCGCCTCCCTCGCTAGTCCAGTCAAAGCATCCTGCGCCTGGCGCTTCCCGCTCCTCTTCCCGCTGTATCCACACGAAAGACAGCCGAGCCGGTACAGATGTGAGCTACACGCACACTTTCACATGTAAAACGCACACTGAGGTAAGAGAGAGAGAAAGAGAGAGAGGGACGCGTTCGCTCTTGCTCTTCACGAGATGCTGTGCTGTCTTTCCTCTCGCGCACTCGCTTTTCTTTCCTCTCCTCCCGCGTGCGTTTATACTCCACTCCTCTCTGCTTAGAGAGTGATGGATGGATACAAGAAGCAGATTGTGGGGAAAAGGAGGTACGAAGAGACTGTGAAGAATCAAATGGGAAAGGGGGAGAGAGGAGGGGATCACACGGAGTGAGAAAAGAGGGGGAGAGATGACAGACAGATACTGTATTTGGTGCCCGGCGGGCGACTATCATCACCACATTGAAGATGTGTAATAGAAACTGTGTGAGGCATCTTTAAGTTTAACGCTTGCGCCTGCACAACATTCAAGGTACAGACACTTGAGGGAGGGAAACTGAGAAAAGCAATAAACCACGAAGAAATAGACAAGAAAAAACCCCAGATAAAAACAGGGATGAAGAGAGAGAGAGAGAGATGCTACAAGTGTGTGTCGTAATGCAAACAGACAGGACAAAAGAGAGAGAGAGAGAAAGAAAGAGGGAGAGCGCAGGGACTGTGAGATGAAAAATAAGATGACAGGGGGAGCTGAATTTGGAGGAAAGTAAGGATTTGCCAGAAGGGGATAAAAATAAAATTTAAATGGATGAGCGCAGCTGGTGAAAGATTTGATATATTTATATATAAAAATATGTCATTGCTCCATCTCCGAGTGCCAGTGTAGAAGATCATCCTACAATGTTTCTTTCTTTCATCTCTCCTTCTGACATTCTTGCACTGCGACTCTTTGGAAATGACATCATCTATGGCACGTTTTTCACAACTCATCTGACCGGACACGCCAAACTGCATTGAGACAGCAGAACCTAAAGAACTTGAGCTCCCTTCACCTCTCACATAAAGCTCCCCGGATCAAGCAGACGTGAAGGAAAGATGTTTGTTTTATCCTTCACAACAGACCGTAAATGTCTTTGTGTTTTTGATGTTTTTTAGGTGAGATGGAGAAAATGTTCCTCTCTATTTCATTGCCCTTGACACCCATTTCATTCTCCCTCTCCCTCATCAGTCTCTCTCCTGCACACATTCATTCCCTCATTCCAGTTCCCTGATTTTCTCATCCGTTTCAGCCCTGGGTGTGCAGATGCGAGGAACAGAGAAGGGGAACGAGCAAAGAGGTAATTTATGAACCTCTGCAAATACATTTACGCAAAATGAGAGTACAGAACACACACACACACACACAGCTCTGATTCTAAGCATGGAGAATGTTTGGCACACACATCAATAGACGAGGCTGGAACTTTATACTGGAGCTCTGACAGACTGTAATGACACGAGCTCAGCTAAAGCTGCTTGGAAGAGTAAAGGGCACATACTGTAAGATACACATGACCTGACAGAAAATACACACTGCCTGAGGCATCATGTACACTCACCCGAATAAATGTTGAATGTAACTTTTAAAAAACCCTAAATATTAGTAGTACTAAAATTGAAAATAAAAAATACAGGTCTTCGGTGTCATGTGATCCTTCTTAAAATCACTCTAATAGCCTATAGGCACTTTCACGCCATGTCGCAATTACCACATTCAACCTGTAAAGAGACTTCATGTTCTTGTAGAACTTGTCATTACAACTTGCAAACTGGTCATTTTCTGAGAGCTATGACTTGAATGTGATCACTGCAACAACTGACCACCGCAGAACCATTTAGGTGCGGTCACGGCAATCTATAATTCCAAGTCTGAAGACGTGAACAGCGATGAGTAAAAAACATTACCAGTTGTTATCTCAAAATTACAGTAATTGTGACTTGTGAATGTGGCATGTGCTCAAGAACATCTGGCCACGGTCTTAAAATCTTACCCAAAAATTTGGAATGAATATTGTCCGTCAAACCAAATGACACCCTATTCCTATTTGGGTTACTCCAAATTGAACTACTATCACTACTTTTCCTGTGTACTAAAATGTAAAATTTTCTAATCAGTTGAAATGCATGGTGAATATTGGCTGCCAAGATCAATTGCAATTCAGTTTTTTACTAAAGAAAAATGGTTAAGTCAAAATTTTAGTAAACTTTCATGCCAACATTTGTTTTTAAATATCACCCAGCAAACTCAAATTAAGCACTGTTTCGATCCAATGAGTCAAAAAGAACAATATCGTCATTTCCTTTCATAAACCGGAGCCAAATATCAAAAAGAAAAATTGAATTTTCTGTGATAAGAGAAGCCACTGAGGGAATTTTTTTATATATTACTTGCACGTCAGATGATGAAGACGAAATGCAATGAATGCACGGTGGCATTTGGAGGTGTGAAACCACTCTTTGAGAGCACAGCTGCTCAAGACAGTTCTGGGAGGTAATAATACTGAACCATTTTGATAAAGGACTTTTGCTAAGGGATTCTAGAATGACCAAAACAACATTTCAGATATTTTATAATATGGTCTGTTATGTGTTTTCCCCATTAATGCCATCCCATTTTTGTTATACCACAATCTGCTAAACAAAATCACATGACTTTCTTTTATGCACATGCTGGAATGTATTCGGTAAATGTTTTTCTATTGTAGTTTATGCAAATCTTTTGTTATAGGATAAAAAGTTTATCCTACTCCATTGCACATATGCGATTTTTTTATGTCCATTTTCCAAATGTATGCGCATCTTGGCGTTTCCATTAAGCATACTTTTTATGCAATAAAAATGCTCATACTCAAACAAAATATGACAACGGGATGATGATGCATTGCAAACTGCCAGAATCCCCAAACAGGGTGAATACATGTAAATGAAATTCCATTGAGCTGACTAGTAAATAATGTGCCAATTACCCTTAACCCTATACAGACATAATTGAAATGATTTTTGAATATAATAGGATGCACTGATTCTGGCTACTGAGAAGTTATGGCTGATAAATGGCCCATATTAAAATTGAATTAAATTGAATGTATCCTTGGCTGCTCTGTTGCATCCCACTGATTTTCAGCATCTTTCACCACAAAAAAATGACATTATTTAAACCAAATCAACTTCAAAACATGTGCCTTGAGACCACTGTGTCCTGTTTCATTTGGTTTCTCTCCATCTAGTGGTTTTTAAACAGCAATTCTTCCTGTGTGAACAGCCGAGTACACAGCAAAAGGTGCCTGAGAAGCCCTGTTGTGTTGAACTTTAACAATATTTCTTTTCCCCTTAGAAAACCCAATTTAATTTGATCCAGTGTTGTTTTTAATATCACTGACATAATTATAGTTTTTAATAATAATTTAGATTCATTTGTTTTTCATTCTAACTTTAGCTAAAATTTAAATATCTAAAATTGCATATGTGTACATTCATCTGTATTAAAAATTATTCTGAGCTTGTCTAGATTTATGACTTATATTTGTGTGTTTTGATCTATATATATATATATATATATATATTATGCACTTGCAAAACATGCTCCAATATTTGGTGGAATATATACCTAAAATTAACATTTTACTCAAACCCAGCCATAGAAATCTGATGTGGCAATACATTACATAAATTGCATACAAGTTCATGTTTGGATTTCAATTAGCCTCAAGCATGTCAACCTTCAAAATATTGCAAAAATATATATATGTCCATTTACATATATTTTTTTAACCCACATATATGTTGAAATATATTAGCTATAATGTATGGCCATATCAGACTTAGTAAATCCAGATAAACAGAAATTTTCAGGAGGTCCAAGTTACTTTTCCATAGCTTTAATATTTTGCATACCTGGTGTAAAACAACAGCAAGCTGGCAGAAGACAGGGTCAAATCCCTCACATCACACTTTGCCAGCAAATCCATCACGATACCTAAAATAAATAAACAGCGACAACAAACTTATCTATTTAGACTAGACTAACAAATTATCAGAGCTTCATTGATTTACAACACATTGAGTGGTAAATAAATAAAAACAGGAAATTTTTATAGACCTGCCGCATTCACGGAGGCAAGATGGAGGCTCGGGTGGTGAAGGTCTTCTAGTCAATTCTGAAGAAGTTAATGATTTACGTCAAGTGTCTCCATGTATGACAATGAATAGCTCATCAACCTGACCGAAGACCATGATTAAATCTGGCTTCCGTTCAAAGTATCGCTTAATTACTCGAGGAAAATTACTAAGACCTAAAGAAAAGGGATGGAACAGTAGTTATGTCTTTATTGACTGGAGCTAAACACCTTGTGGAAGCGCATTAGGCCCGGTAACGACTCGGTAAACACGCTCCCTTCTCAGTGAGTCTGATCATTAGTGCGCATGTCGCCCCCTAGTGACGGGAACAAATCCTACAGCACATAAACACAAAAAAATGTAATCTAGAAGAGATTACGGTGGTGATTCATCTGACAGACGCTTAGACGAGCCAAGACTGCAGAAGATAAGTAAACAGTTCTCTCATTTTATAAAAGAAAATACTTATTATGCCTATTTAGAGGCTTTTAACATGGGAAAAGTCCAAATGAAAAGCTGCCATATTATATTTACTGCCAATCCCCATTCTCCATCACTCACATATGCCATTCACAGCTCGTCTCACACCAATATCTCTTTGGAGGCCAGTGATATTGCTGACAGCTGTAGGGCTTCCAGACTGTTAATGACTTAATGAAGCGAATAAGGCAAGGTCCCCGTGTCCCTTCAGCTGCAGTAATGAGCAAAGTTTAAACATGGATTACTCCTCCTCTGGGCCCCAGACAAAACTCACACATTCTTTCTCAGAGTAACAAGAGATATCTGTGACACGCTGACAGATTATATCAGATCCCGTCTTTGTTGTCGAGCTCAACACTGAAGCAGTGTCAAACTCGAGAACAGGTTTATTAACGCATGAAAATGCCTGTGAGGATTTCAGAGTTCAAATCAAAAGCTGCTAATGCGGTGTTTAGTTATTTAAAGACTCCAAGGTGTTTGGTGAAACATGCAGAGCTTTTGGAAGCAGATTAACAATTGTAATTATTAGTGTGATAGAAGCAATAATTGTGCAGCTGTTCAATCTTCTATTGCTGTAGATGGTTATTCACATTCATAGACAACTGTACAAGATCTGATCTGAAAATCCTTCATCGTCCATTCTGTCTTTAAAAAGAGTCATGTTATTGCATTTGGGTTGCTGCCATTTACCACCATCACTTCTTCAATGACACACAACTCTTATTGACGGGATTATCTGATCTGTCCATTTACATGGCCGATGCGCATGTCCGATTCATCCCAGATTACTTTGAAGGTATGAATGAGGCCTGAAACCAATCAGAGAATATTTAAATCCATGTGCTTTTTTTCCTTCTTATACATCCACATCCATGGGTCACATGTGATCTGCTGCAGGGAGTAAACTGTTCAGCTGGATCACTTGAACTGTACTGTAAATTGAACTATTGATAATAGGCAAGTTGGACAGAGTATCTCTGAATCAACATGGCTTGTGGGTTGCTCCTTGTCAGCAGTGGTGAGATTTTACTGACTGAGAATTTGCTTCTGAGGGTAGAAGGGATAAAACACAAATAGCAACAGTGTTGGGCCCCCAAAGCTCATCGATGCATGAGGGCAATGAAGGCTGTCTGTCACCAGAAGGTTTATTGTGACACGAGTGAAACTAAATTTTAATAATTGTTTTGGAAGGAATGTGTCACAGTTGAAAAGTGGAGCACAAGAACTTCTGATCTGGACCTTGAAGCAGTGGAAGATGATGGCCTGATCCAAAGAACTATTGTACCTAGAACTATTGGTGGAAGTTCCTGTATTTCAGAAGATTACTTCAGAGTTGGGTTTTACCAACCACTGTGTACAGTATGATTGCAGTGTGCATTGATTTAGTGAAAGCATACTGTTCAGACGTTTGATGCATTACAAAACATACATTTACAGAAATCTAATGTTACCCATTGCCTTTGTGTGTGATTTTCTGTGTTATTTCTCAGATGCAATGATATGTAGATTTTGTTGAATACTGGATGTTATGGATGATGTTGGCCAGTTTATGTTGCTTCAGAATTCTTAGTAATGATGCAAATGCAATCCAGAAAACACACTGGGGGTAAATTTATTCCTTTGGGGATTGGCCTGCTAGATCGTTACTATAAGCACTCAGTGCAAAGATCCTATAAATTGCCATGTATGTGCCTCACATGGGGAAGTAATGGCACCAGGATGCTCAGTGGTACAACGACAAACCAGTGGAGAGCTTTTGTGGGAAACTCTGTGGTCTGGCAAATTTGCCGCAGATGTAAATTTGTGACAAGCATCCTAAGTAAACGGTGCAGATTAGGTACACCCTTTCATGTCAATGATGTTCCTTGGTGGAAATGGCTTCTTTCAGCAGAATAATACACCCTGCTGCACACATTGATCAGGAATGATCTGAAGAATGTGTTGAAGAGAAGGTGATGCCCCAGCCTCCAAATTCCCAACATGTCAATCCATTTAAGCATCTGTGAGATGTGCTGAACCAACAATTTCCATCCACAGCAGCTCAACCTAAGTAAATATACTGTAAATATATGACTGTAAATCTATTTTGGCAGCTGCTGAAGGACCAACAGTGTTTCAGGCATGTGGTCATACTTTTCTGGCTTATCATTTTATATAAAGCACTGTGCAAAAGCCACATTTGTTGTTTTAATGATGGTATAATGAACCTATATTATTATTTCTCATTCTCTTTATTAGGGAACAAGAAGTTACATTTGGAATATTTTACACTAATTGTCTAGGACACGTGAAAGACAATTGGAGAGCGATGGAAGAATGTGCTTGCAGCCTTCTGTGAAAAAAATGTTGGAGGCTCTGTCCTAGTTTGGGGCCACATTTCTGCCATTGCTGTTTTTAGTATTGTCTGAATTTATGGGATTGCACATTCTGAAAAATAAAATTTTAATCTAATAAGCCATTCCTTCCAAAAAAACACCTCATTGCTGATGTTTTCCCCAGCATGACAATGATCCCAGACAAACTACATTGAATTTAGTGAAGCAATTTTTGGGGTGAAAATGATAATAAAAACAGACAGTCATGAAATGACCTCCACAGAGTCCAGACCGTAATGTTAGAGAGGCAGTGTGGGATCACCTGGACAGATAAGGAAAAATATGACACCCTAAATGTAAAGAACTCAATGAAGTGCTGAAAGAAGTCTGATATTACAAGCACATTATTTATGAAAACTTCACGACAGTCTGCCCCAAAAAAGTTGGTCACATTAAACAACCTTTTGCTGAAGTGTTCTTTTTAAATTTTGTGTACATATTTCCCATATTTTCTTTTGCACAGTACTGTACTACATACATAGACGTTCATGGCTCTATGCTATGGGGCAATGGCCCCAGAGAATGGCTTCAAACCACCTTCACTTCAAGTCATAAGTTATGCAGAAAGGACAGGAAATTTAATATTTAATCAATTAATTAGACACAAGGTATGCCAGGGAAGACTGAATAAGTAATTGCGCCTTCATGACTTTATAATGGTTCACAGTGAATACACCTAATCTAGAAATCAATAGCATGCAGAGAGACATGCTGTTGAGACAGCGAGACCAAGACCGTACAGGGCAATTGATAAAATATGAAGATTAATCGAGACAGGTAAAAATGTAAATCAGAAGAGGCTGGTGAAAGACAAAGCAACAGGCAAGGGCTTCCAATTATAATCAATGAAATTATGAAATAATGTCAAGCACTCAAGACATCTTACGGTAAGGCATGGAAAAGCTTTTAAACAGCATGAACAAACCAGCCACTCTACCAGTGCATCAGAAATGACTAATTACGCCATTTGTGTTCTTCAAGAAGGAATCCAGCTGGCAAAATGTAGCCTTAATGGATGATTTAAATTCACAAGGAAGGCTTGCCAAAAAAAAATAACACATCAGATTACTGGTTAATTTCAGTATGAAATTAACATTGATCTGTACAGACATGTTCTTTCAGCCCATCTAATGCTAGCTAATACCTTGTTTACACCTTGTATAAAGATGGATTTTGATCAATCAAATCACAAGACAAGTAGAAAATGGATATATATTCCGGTTTACACCTTGTTTTAATCAATATCTTTGAATTTCTGTTCCGCTTTCGAAGGCTCAAGTTTTATTATACAAAGTGCAGTTACTAATAAATATTTATACCACTTTAAAGGCATAATTCACCTAAAAATGTAAATTCTGTCATTTACTCATTCACTTGTTACAATCATGTTTGACTTTCTTTCTTCTGTTGAACACAAAAGAAGATATTTTTTTAAATACTTAAAACCTGTAACCATAGTATTTGTTTCCCTACTCTGGAAGGTTACAGGTTTCTAACATTTTTCAAAATATCTTCTTTTGTGTTCAAAGAAACTCAAAGATTTGGACATTTAAGGGAGAGTACATTTTCAGTTTTGGGTGCAAAACTTTCCCTTTAACATGTACATGCATTATAATTTCAAAAAAAAAATTCATTAACTTTATCCAAAGGATCAGGCATTTACATAATTCATTTCAACACTCAATTCGGTGAGTGAAACCATGTCCCTGTATTACGCTTTGCTTTGTGTCTGTTCAACTGTATTCAACCACAGAATGCAACAGGATCGAATGCATTTTCAACTACCTGTGAAAGTGGTTGAAACTGGAAAAACTTTATGAAATCCTATTTACACCTGTTTTCATCGTCATGGCTAAACGCATGTTGCATTTGTCAGCATACTTCAAGAACTGAACACATCTTTCCAGGTCTCATCTGTAATTTATTAATTCAATGTATGCACGTGACAAATAATTTTTTTCGACATATTTACAACCGTTTACATAAAACAAATGCAGTGAAGTCTTTGGTTAGTGGGTGATGTTTTTTAATGGTGGATACAGTTGATGTATGTATTAATATGAGCTTTACAAGTATACTTAGTGTTTAAAGTGACTGTGTGATTAGTGCAATCCATCATATGACTCCACAGGTAAATTCCCGAGCAGCTCATCAAGGTCATCTTTAAAAAAAGAAGCATGAGATTAATATTTAATTTAAAAATCGCAGTTTAAAGACACTGGACTAAAAGCATGCAAAAAATAAATAAAAAAAATCACAACGAGAAATTATTTCCCATTTCAAACTGATAGTACAGCTTAGAATGGCATGCCACCCACGGTTTGGAGTACAAAACATTATTTGTTGAAATCTGATAGAGTCAAGTGAATTGGCTGATAAAAACCATTAAAATGATTACATTATTCTTATCTGAAAAACTGCTATCGGGAGTTCAAATAAAGCTCAAATGATGTGAAAAAAAATTCCTAAATGAAAATGAATCCAGCTTAGGGTTGTGCGATAAGCAAATAATCATGATCTGCTCAAATTTGGTCTATATTCAGAAATCACATCAGCTCATTCTAGGCCGGACAGCGATACTACACTAAATACATGTTAAATATTTGTAAAGAATCTGACATAATGCTTTCCACCTCATTACAGTATAGTATGCCACAGCAGTTTACTATAGTTTTAAACTAGCAGTATGGGTCATTTATGGGTTAAAAAGTGAGTCAGTAACCAAAAAATGCTTTGAATTCAAATGTCTATTTTCTATTTAAAAAGGTAAATAGACAAAAATTCTATTTTAAATGGTCAAATGGCATTTCATGAATACGGTTACAATCACTTTGTCTTTGGTTGTGCTCTTTCAGACTACAGTATGTGAGTGTTTGAGTGGAAGGAGTGTATTTTGTTTTGGTCACACTTTATTTTAAAAGGTACAATTTCTGCTATTAACAAAACATTAACTAAGACTTTTACCTTAATAAAATACAAATTTGCTGCTTATTAATAGTATAGTAGTACTTTAGGTATTGGTTAGCATTACAGATGTAGAATAAGGCAATACTTTAGAAGCACTAATAAACAGCCAATATCTTAATAATAGGCGGGTACTTAAACTAAAGTTTTACAGATTTTTCTTTATTTTGTTTTAAGGGGGAGTCAGAGTCACCTAGAAATGCGCATCCCAAAAGCATGATTTTGCTAACTGTGGTCAGAAGTTCCACGATTATCAAGTTCAAAAATGTGGTGTTTTCCAAAAATCTAAATTCCAAACAAATATTTACAAGTAACATTACAATCTTGTCTTGTTGAAATGACAGCTTTCTCTCTCTCTAGGATATTCTTGTTAGTATGATGTCAAATTCATGTTTTTCTACACAGCAAACGTGAACATTCAGTGTGTTATATGTTTAATTTCAACTTCAATCATTATATTATACATATATTATAAGTAATTTGTAATGGATATAGTAGTATGCAAACACCATTTTTGTTATTGTGATTCAAAGAGAAGCTGTTGTTTCTAGAGGGTTTCTGCAGGTTTTAGAATCAAGTAAAGAAAATATGAGTGGGAAAACAAAACTGTTGGCATTTTATAAATGCCAACAGATAACAAATAGCACACACAAATATTATTAGCAACACTGCAAAAAAAAAAAAAAAAAAGGATTATATATTGAAATACATTTACTTGGAAAGCAAAGTTTCCTTAAAAACAAATTTTAGGCCAAAACTTTCTGCAAGTTTATGGATTAGATAAAGAACAAATGTAGTAATTTTCATACCACACTGACAGATACTTTTGTTTAATTGTGTATTTAAAATAGCTTATTTCTCTGAATTTGAACATTCTTAGAAACATTTAGGATAATGTAAGCAAATAAGTCAGCAAAATATATAACAATGGAGTTTTGGATTACAAAAAGAACAAATGTAGTAATTTTCATACCTCACTGACAGATACTTTTGTTTAATCATTACCCACCGTATATCAGAAAACAAAGCTTGCAGTCAAGTAAATCTATCCTTAAAGGGGCATTAAACAGGGTCATATTTTGGTTTTGGGGGTCTCCAACAACAGGCTGATATGCATGCAAGGTCAAAAAACACTTTCATTGTCTTATAATATGCATTTATTTTTACCTAATTATCCCAATGACTCCCATATGATTCGTTCAGTGATTCATTTGTTCCCAAACCCCTCCTTAGCGCGATGCTAATCTGCGCTGATTGGACCAATGACAGTCTGTTGCGATTGGTCCAGCGTTCAGCACGAGAGAAATGCCCACCACGGCTTCAACAATATTGAAGTAGTCAGAGTGCATGTGTGAGCATACCTGCCAACACTCTCGTTTTTCCAGGGAGTCTCCCGTATTTCAGACCCATCTCCCTCTACCCTCTCGTTTTGTTATTTCTCCCAGAAAACTCCCGTAATTTCATTTCATTAAATACATAATTTGCAAGCTAGAGAAAACAAGGAGGCAACCATTTTAATCGCACTTACTTACACTAGTGAATGGAGGAAGAAACTGGTCCATGAACTGTGAACTGTAAAGTTCCTGACAAGCTCTGCAAAGTCCCATACATTAATAGTCTTTTCTGATCCTTCCTTTAACAAACGAATCCCCCGTTGTAAGCTTGTAGATTGCTGAAGCACTCGTCAGAAAACACAGCACAAGGCCTGGGCTATAATGCTGAGGTATTTTTGCAAAAATAAACTTCAACCACTGACTCTTCACAGCCTCATCTTTGGGTAGGGAAAATAACACAAATTTTCCCTCACACTTCCAATAATATCCAGCTGAGCACAGCATCTTCGCGACATGATTCAACCGGGGTCTCCTACAGTGTTCTTTTTATTTTTCTTGTCACTCTGTTTGTGGGCGGGGCCAGATGTTTCAATTTTCCCAGGATTGCGCACGCAACAAATGGGCGGGGCTTAAGTTCCGTATCAACGTCACGCCGGCACGGCTAAAGACTTGTTATCAAGACGATTCATTCGAATCACTACAAGTCGACTCTCTTATATATGAATCAATAATTTTAAATACTGCACACTTTCAGATTTAAGCTTTAGCTGACTATTTCACTTCATTTAGATCTGTGTTACACACTACATGGAAGGTCATTTTCAAAAACCCATAATAGGGGCTCTTTAAAGAAGTACAGATATTTGTGTTTGATGACAAAAATATTAAGAGACTTATTCAGTCTTTGCTTTGACTTCATTCTTGATTTCAGATTTTCTACTCTGATTAAGACTTTTAAATAAAATTAAGTTGGACAAACATATTTTAGACAACAGAGGTGCAAAAATAATGCTCCAAGTTTAGGCAACAGTTTAATCATTTCTAATTACCAATTTCTCTAACAACTCATCCTACAGTGGTTAAATGGTTTACGTCACAGTATGCTAAACACACCCCAGCCATTTTCCTCAGCAGCAGCCATGGAAAACCTGGATTTAAGCTGCAGTGTCTACAGAAAAGCAGGGGAGAAATATATATAACCCTCACTCCACTTCACTCACAAATGCTGTTCCACACCAGCATTGCTTTGTGACTAAAACAGCACTCTAGTTTGTGTGACATTTCTTAATTGACGATCCTGCAACATACACACCTGGGTCCCATGCTGCATCCTCTGCGGTTTCTAACACTTTAGATGCTTGACAGGGCTCATTAGAAACAGCTGAGGTGTCTAAACCATCAGCAGCACGACTTTCCTCAACTGCATTTTCACCGTCGTCTTCGTCATCAAAGTGGAGCTCCATCTGAGAAACGGGACCACCCGCAGGCCTGGAAGATTCACTGTGCAACGCAAGCTCCTGTGTGTGCGCACCGCAACAGGAAAGGAATAAACAATACAAAAACAAATGGTTTGAATGGGGGAGCATATCCTCAGTGCATATTAGGTTCATTAAACACCTGGAGAAATGTGTTGGAGAAAAAAAAACTAAAAACAGAAGCGTAAAATGCATTGGAAAGCAGAACAAAGTGACTCACAGGTGGATGGTGGGATGGCTGGGTGTTACGGAAGACCCCATCTGGTGGGTATATCCGGAGAAGATTGTTAGGTGTGACATTCAGGTAGTGATTTCGGTGTGATGGTGAAAACACACCCACCTATAAAAAGAATTGAGAAACCATTTATTACATTGAAAAACTGGGAATGATAAAGAGAGCAGAAAAGGATCTGTGTGTGACCCATTTCAATTTTAATCTCATTCACGCAATGTAGATTTTGAGCAGAAGAAATGCAGCGAATTGATGTGACATGCCAATCGAATCCACAATAACCTTGGATATGGTCATTTGATGCTGCATACTCACTGTAAGTGCATTTTAATTTGACTATTTATAGTGAGGTCTAAAAGATAGTTACTTGTTTGAGTAGTAACACAGCTCCTGTTTTGAGCTCTCCCTGTCTTTCTTCCACCAGATGACGATGAACTGTGCCCTGCATCTCACCTTCAGAAAGAAAAGGAAACAGGAAGAGACGAGTCAAACAAGAGTGTGCAATCAGAGCAAGAACACCAGTTCAGACAGGGAACACCTGATTTCAAAGTAAACATGATTGTGTTGGTGTGAGAGAGATGGAAATAGTAACCAATTTAACCACTGAAAATGGAGGTTTAGTTTATATATTACAGATCTAACCCATTTATAAAAACATATGTTTATATGCTAAATGTATAGAACCAGTTGTCAACAGATATAATCTTAGTACCCTGGTAATAATTTATTTACATAAACATAAAAAAATGGATGGCACAGTGGCTCAGCTCAGCATCACTGTCACCTCACAGCAAGAAGGTCGCTGGTTCAAGTACTGGCTGGGCCAGTTGGTATTTCTGTGTGGAGTTTGCATGTTCTCCCCGTGTTCGTGTGGGTTTCTTCCGGGTGCTTCGACTTTTCTTCCACAGTCCAAACACATGCCCTATAGGTGAACTGAATTGGCCATAGTGTATAAGTGTGTGTAATTGCGAGAGTGTATGGGTGTTTCCCAGTATTGGGCTGCGTCTGAAAGGGCATCCGCTGTGTAAAACATATGCTGGAATAGTTGGCGGTTTATTCCACTGTGGCGACCCCTGATAAATAAGAGACTACGCCAAAGGAAAATGAATGAACATAAAAAATATTTTAAATGAATCATTAATACAAATCAAGCACCCACATGCTTGGGGGGAAAACATTTTTAATCTTTTAGAAATAAGTCTTTTAAAGCTGCGTTTATTTCATGTAAAATATAGTCAAAACAGAAATACTGTGAAAATGTTAAATTGTGTTTCATTTGAATAACTTTCAGAGATCATTGTAATATGCTGATTTGTTGTCCAAAAATAATTGTAAACAGTAGGTGCTGCTTATTTTTTGTGTGTGAAAACTGAAATACTATCATTCCATTTGAGGTTCGTTTTTTGTACTATTACTATTGATAGTAGAAGTGGTAGTAAACATTTGAAGTGAATCAAAACATTTCAAAGTTTTTAAAACAAGACCCATTCTTGTCTTGGGACAATTTTGAAAACTTTAACCACTTCAAATGTAGACTACTGTAGTAGTAACCAATAGTCATTCAACTAGACTGTAAAATGCATTAATAACATTCCATGAGGTTTAAAATTTTAAAAAGGTGTTCTTTGTTATTTATATTTATCAACAGAAAAAAGTTTCCACAAAAATAATCAATTGGCAAAATAACATTAATAACAATAACAACAACAAAAACTAAGCAGCAGATGAGCACATTAGAATGCTTTCTATAAAACATTCTCTATAAATGCTGGATCTGAAAAAAGTGTCAACTTTGAAACAGCTAAAGTTTTCATTTTGTTGAGTCATTGGATAATTTTGGTCTTATAAAACTTGGCTTGTGGTGTACATTCCACACTAATTATCTGTAGTACCTGTGGGATCCCTGAAGACAGCTTTTGCATCTGCATGTGTGTGCGTGATGCTCTTCAAGACCACGGCCATATTGGGGACCTTATTCTTAGCTAGCTGTCTGAGAGCAGCCTGGAGGATTGAGAGAGAGAGAAAAGTTACAAAGAAGCATCAAGAGAATATGAGAAAAGGAAAGAAACTGAATGAAAAAAAAAAAAACATAAGTTGCAGCTCAGCCTCAAGGCCACTGATAATGAATCAAGTGAAAAACTAATCAGCATTTGTCAGCCTAATGAATATTTAACACACGTGTACCATTAGCAGAAGATCGTTATGACACACTGGGCAAAACACATTAAAATTACATTAATAATCACTTTAAGGTGACTGATGACAACAGTGATTATGTTTGTGTTAATCATTTAGGGGAGCTGAGATTCCTCATTTGTCCTGATTACAGTCATGGATTTCTACTTCAGGCATAAACAAAAGCAATACAAATGTTTATTGTTCGAATCTGGGTAAAATTAAGAAATCTTCAGACTAACAAAGTTCTATGTTTAATAAGATTGTATGCACAAACCCTAAAATAAGCTCGTTTTAATGCAGTGTGCTGTGAGAATTAAATAGCTTACCTTGCGAAGCACCATGACAACACTGTAAGAGTGCAGAAAGCACGAAGGGTTCCTCTCATCCAATCCCATCTCAGCCTTCATCACTGCCCACGGCCCCCTGCTGAACTCCTCTTCCTCACTCACCTGAGAGCTGGAGACCTGCTGAGAAAAACAGTGCAAGTCTGAGGGCGTTTTGAGACAAAAGTTGAGAAAATGTGAATGTGTGTGTGAATGCACACAAATGTAGAGCTTCAGAAAGTAACAGCATAAAAAGAGAACATATTATCATTGTACCATATCAATTAAGAGTTTTTATTGGCAACACTTGATTCTAAGGTGTAACTATTTATTGTATATACTATAGTAAGTACATGGAAAATATGCAACAAGGACACCTTTACAAAATCTGAAATTGTTTGATGATTGGGTCTTAATTTTATTTTCAGTGCTATCAGCTGATATTAGATAAGTATGTTAATGCTTTGATTGAAGTTTACTCATAGATTTAGCAATTTTTGTATATTTCAGTTTTTGCCCATAAAAAATAGTGCTTAAACATCTGCTCCATCCAACAATCTACAGTATGCTCACAGGCCACTTTATTAACTGCTCTTTGCACAAATATCTAATCAGAAAGTCATATGGCAAGCTGGCAGCAACTCAATTTGAGCATGTAGATGTTGTCAAGATTATCTGTCGAGGTTCATATGCGTCATAACAAGGGCAGAATGGAGATTTTAGTGACTTTCAGGGGGAATGTTTGTTGGTGCCAGACAGGTTGGTAACAGTATTTAAGAAACTGATGATCTACTTGGAATTTCAAGCATGCAAAAAGACAATATATCCAGTTGATTCATATCCAGATCATCATGTAAACTCGATCATCGTTCATTCCTTTATGGCCACAATGAACCAATCTTATGATGGCTAGTTCTAGACACTGTGTCACAAAACTTAAATTATCACAAACTAGTTTCTTTAACATGACAATAGACTAAACTCAAATGGCCTCTGCAGTCGCCAGATCTAAATCCAATACGGCACCTTTGAAATGTGCCAGAACAGAAGATTCACATTAGGGGTGTGCAAGCCACAGGCCTGCAGCAACTGTGTCATGATGACAATTCAATATAGATCAACAACTTTTTGAGTCTATGCAAAAAAAATTTTTTAGGAGGTTATACTTTTTATTTATTTTTTATTATGTTTGTCAGTAATTCATTTCAGTATGATCTAATTGTTTGCTAAGTTTTAGTTCAAATAAACCTAGAATACCCATAATAGTAAAATATAACACCACAAGCCTCAAACTCACTGGCAAGTTTTTCGAATCTACATCCACATACCTCACTTTTTAGGCGTGCAACAGCTCCATGTGCAGGCGTTTGAGGAACTGACACAACAATGTCATCAAGACTCTGCCCACTGACCTACAAGACAATTAAACCACACAAACAATGCAGAAACACTGTGATCATCTGTGAGAATACAAAAATCTCCAGGGAACAGTTCAGTGCACCTTGCTTAAAACATCTGAGATGATTTGACAGATCCCGGATCATTTATTCATGATCACAGACTTCTGGCTAATCTGGTTCTTTGGACAAATTTTCGAATACAATTAAAATATCTGGATTAATTTATCTCCGACTGCTGCATGTGTTTGTGCTTATTTTGAAGGACTAGATTACAAGTTTTTTTTTATTATGACAGATTTTTTCCCCAATTCAATAAAATATTCTTGTAAAGAAAAAAAAAGTCAGCAGTTGAAAGAAACTTTCAGTATTGCTTTTGGTTGAAATGACACAATCTAATCCTGTTTATGATATAAACCTGTTCCTGAGCATAAACCTGTTTGAGATGCCAGACCTGTTGCTATGACAACAACTCCAGGATGTGTTTTGAAGAACAAAACTATCCTGAATCCCGTCAAATCAGATATATTCAAATCCAGCTGAATATTCCATGCCCAAAAAAAACAACCCCAGGTTACAGAACATTAATAAACATGTAATAAAACAGTACGTCAGGCAGTAAATACCGGTGTAATTAACAATAATCAGCTGAAACGGTGTTTGGCTGACCTGCTGTGGCAGTGCTCCGGCTGGCCCAGGGAAACGGCGAGCTTTGGCTGGCATCATGCGGCTCTGTGGTCTCTGGGGCGTCTTGTTAGCTGCAGACACCAGCTGGACCAGGTGATTGGTCAGGATGGGTGTGTTGAGAGGACGAGGTGTAAATGTGGAAGAGGAATCAGCAGTGGAGGACACGGAGTGAAAAAGAGATCCTCTGGGCTGCAGCGGGGTCCTCGGGGTCGAAACACTCCTCTGGCACACAGGCGACACAACTGGAGGCCTGGGAGTCACGGGTCTGGGAAACCGTGAGATTTGTGTGGCGGGGCGGTGCATGTGATTTTGATTCTGAATGGGGGTAGATGGACACATGGGGACGTGAACGGTGGACGCGAATGAGGTGTTGACTAAAGGCTGTGAAATTGGCAATGAGCAGGTAGCAGGAAATGTGCCACAAAAGGACACCCCTGATGCTGCCGGTCTCATTCGTTTAGCAGGCGAAATGCTGTCCATTTGTGAAGTTTGATTATTTTGTTGCTCAGAAATCATCAGAGGAATGCGGTCCAGTTCTTCCAGATCCACATCCCAGTCGTCAAAGTCATCCTGAGGAGGGAGGTCTCTCCGCGGGACAATGAGAGATGCTGGGGGTGGAGGGTTTAATGGGTTGGAGGATTGCCGGGATGACGCAGGCGCTCGGAGGGAAGAAACTGCGGAAGAGAGTGGCTGATGGCAAGTGAGGTCTGGTAGGAGACTGATAGTGCCATATGTTGGGGTACGAAGAGTCGCCACAGAACTAGAGTCTGATGACATGCCAACACAACTCTGCTGAGCATGATTGGATTTTTCAGCTGTTACATGTGAGGACGCAGATGGTGGAGCTCCAGAAGGAGTGGTAGAAGATGTGGGTTTTGGTGAACACGTCCAATCAGCTTCAAGCAAATCCTGCAGATGAAAAATCAATGATGACCAAGCAAAGATACAAATTCAACATCAAGAAATATAACTTGGGATTTGACTAATATTTTAATAAATGTTATTTAATGAAAGCGGGCTAACATGAACTAGTAATAAGCAGCAGTATGTGCGTTTTAAATAATTTTATTTTTTGATAGTCTTATGTTCATCAAGCTAGCATTTAGTTGATCTAAAATACAATAACAACAGCAATATTTTGAAATAGTATTACAGCTTTAAATCACATTTACACATGTTGGTATATTTTAAAAATGAAAAATAACCCCCAAAAATAATAACTCCCCAAAAAAAAACATTTCTTCACCATTTACTCAGACTCAAGTGGTATATTGCACTTGAGTCTAAGTAAATGTCTAAGTAAATGATGAAGAAATGTTCATTTTTAGGTCAAATTCAATGATTTTGATTACAGTACATTATTATTAAGTTTCAACAGTTACTATATATTTCTGTGTACGAAAATGAAGTTCGCCATAGTTGTCGTTTGTGAATAACATTTCTAAAAGCCAGAAGAAAATACTGAAATACACAATAGGTCATATTATTACTAACCACAATATAATGTCTACAAAACGTGTATTACTCAACTGCACACTGTAAACTACTGTAAACATAGTTTGCGTCCTAACTACATTAAAATATTTAAAATGAATTTCAAAATAAATGAAAAATACACTTCAAACCTCATCATCAAACTCTCCAACGCTGAACAACCCCTTCCATTTACTACAAGCCTGTGTCAACAAACATATTAATAGAATAATGTTTAGTGAGCAATTTCTTCAATAAAAAGGAGATGTTGATTTTAGTTATACGGTTAATAGTTTACGTAAGTTAGACGGGCTAATTGTTTGTAGCTTACCGTGGCTGTCATGTCTGCTCTGTTAATAATACGAGCACATCTGTATCGCGACACGCGTAAATTTCTAACTTAAACAACTATCTGTTGAAGGTGTTGATCTTGGTAGATGTGTAGAAAGAAAAACAGAGTGTAGAGTGTATAAAGCTCGTTTTCTTCGCGCCGCTACGTTCAAACGCGTACGACGTGAGTGACGTAGGCGGGCGACGTGTATTGTTGCCGTGCAAAGCACCGGTGAAGTGGCTCCATCTGCTGGATGTGTCCTGGTCTACGTCAACCTTTGGTATCAACAAAACTAAACTAGAAGAGAAAAAAGGTGTCCATTTATCCTAAATTATTGGAGACTAAAATACTGCGCTTTTCACTACATAAGTCTTCTATTTCATTGAGTTCATACTAGGCCACGGCCAACCTAACGACTGTTCAAACCATGTAATAATGATTTTAGGGTTTGAATGTTATGTTAAAAACGTCCCAGTTTTTAGTGCATAATAAAACTGTTTGTTCAAACATTAAGCAACGTTTTCCTTTTTATTTAGTGATCACTGTGTTGGTGGCCCATTGGATTCCTTCATTTACATGCCATCCGTATTTTAGTATTGTCTACTGTGTTCCCACTTGCAGGTTTGGTCAAATTACAGCAAACTGGTGTAATTGCTCGGTTAGTGCAGATCATATAAATAAGTCTGAATGCTGCCAGACTGAAAACCACCTTTTGAGGTTCCAGTGCACCAGGGTTCCAAAAAGAGCTTTTTGGACAGCCCTCCAAAATAAAGTTTGAAGTTCTGAGTTGCACTAATATACCAAGCAGTGATGGCAACTAAACCCAGAAAGATCTAATTTTTTTTTTAAGAAAAAAAACAACAAAAAAACATTTCACTTCAAATAATAATAATAATAATAATGTACATTTTAATAAGAAACGTTAGCTTGGGAAGTAAGTGAAAGCAGCTTGAGGAACAAAATATATATATTTTTTTTAAAAAGGTCAATGCCAACTTCAACTAATGAAGCAAATGTAACTCCCCAAATAAAGCAGTATGTGTTTACATTACCTGCAAATCATACCAAACATACTAAATTATTTCTGCTGCTTTTTCAAACTATTTATTTAAAATGAGCTGAAAGAACAATTCTTGAGAAGTTTCGGGAGAGCCTAACTGTTGTTCATTCCACTTAAAGTTTATAGATAACCTAATTTGGGACAACATGAATGAATTGTGGAACCCTGCATTTTTTTTGTTGGCAACAGCTAAGACATCTAAATACAAGTTATCTCAGTTAATATTAAAAGTCATGTGTAAGCATTATGTATTTACACCAACAAGACAAACCTCTTTCTGCCATCAACCAACACACACAAAAAAAAACTAAACAAATGTATTACCCCTCAAGTGCATTTACTAATATTTTTAAAGGCTATAAAGTGTTGCTATATAAACAAGTACATTTCTAATCATTTAAATCAGATAAGGGACACCCAAACATTGAATGTCATTTTTTTTTTAAAAGATGCTTGTGCTTAAAAAGGCATTAGAGACTGTAGTATAAACAATCAACAAATGTACTTTTTTTTCATTTTTATTTTCCAACAATACAGAGGAGCCATATTGTAAAAACAACAGTTCTAGAACTTCTGGAACTGCTTCTTGGCTCCAGCTGCCTTGGTGACCTTCAGGACGTTGAATCTCACGGTCTTGCTAAGAGGTCGGCATTCTCCAACCGTAACAATGTCACCCACAGTCACATCCCTAAACAAGTGGAGAACATTGTTAATAACGGTAATATACAAAGGAAAAAAATAAAGGATTTCTGCCAAACATATCTTAAACCAATAATAACCACAAAAATAAGATTAAATTATCTGCTGCATCAGTGATGCCATAAGGCAGTGTCGTCAGAGCCTGACAGACTTGGAAGACCATCGTGAGAAAAAACATCATTTGCAGCTACAAATTCAGATGATATCTTAACTCTCAAAATGTGTCATAATTTACCCAACTAAATGGAAATGCCACAACAGGAATTTTACCTGAAGCATGGGGAGAGGTGGACAGACATGTTCTTATGTCTCTTCTCAAAACGGTTGTACTTGCGGATGTAATGCAAGTAGTCCCGTCTGATGACAATGGTCCTCTGCATCTTCATCTTGGTCACCACACCTAAAAAAAAAAAAAAACACACAAAAAAAAAAAGTTCATGTTGTGTATTGTTGTCGAGATGTACCGTTTCTAGCTTTGAATTCCAAAGTCACAAACTTAAGACAGGGAAGCATCAGTAAAGCCATAAGGCGTCATCCTCAAAACCCAAAGGGTTCAGAAGACCATCGTGAGAAAAGACATCACCTGCACCCCAACAACACTACAATTATCCTGCCAAGGACTACAAAGACTCACCAGAGAGAATCCGGCCTCTGATTGACACGTTTCCAGTGAAGGGGCATTTCTTATCAATATAAGTGCCGTCAATAGCCTGTGGAAATAAAGCACAAGAACCTTAGTCTACTGAACTTAACTGGGTTAAACGAAATGTATACTCAACTGCATCAGTATTGCCATAAGGCAGTTTCCTCAGAGCTCTTTAAGAGTCTAGGAAGACCATCGTGAGAAAAGACATCATCTGCCACAAAGTTACACTCGTGCATACAAACACAAACTCACTTCTCTGGGGGTTTTGAAGCCCAATCCAACGTTTCTGTGATAACGAGGGAGCTTTTCTTTGCCACTTCCTTCAACTGCCAGAACCCGCTTTTTGTTCTGGAAGATGGTGGGCTGTTTCTGATAAGCCCTCTCGTTCTGAAATTAAGCACACGCACAAAGTCAGTCACAATCCTTGTGTTGACAAAGTTAGTCACAAAAGCCTGCTCTATGTTATCTTCCACAGAATAATCAAAGTCAAGCGTTTCCAGTTATTAGCCTAACAATTTTAGGGCTTTTATGCTGCATCAGTGATGCCATAAGGCAGTGTCGTCAGAGCCTGACAGACTTGGAAGACCATCGTGAGAAAAAACATCATTTGCAGCTTTGTGGGTATTTAGTGCATGCGTGTTAATGCACAAAAATAATCTAGAAACAGGTTTTGGGCTTAGGCCGATGCTAAATGAAAGCATACTTATTGTTACTATCAGCGTTTATTATTATTATAAGAGAATTTTCATTATTCGTCTTGGTGACAACTGCTACTAAATTATTGACTTGTCCCTATTCGTTTATTTTATCGCTTACAGAGAGTTATTCAGCCATCACTGCTTACTTAAACACTGCTACTGTATCTGCTCATAACTCTAAACAGTGTTTATGACGCCACGTTCTGATGTAGTAAAGCAAGGCCGCTCGTGTTCCCGTTCAGCAACCCTTCCTACGCGTTAGCCGGAACAAAAAACTCGTATTATAATCCTGAATACGGTACATTTTGGGCATGACTGCCTCAATGCGCATTTATTTTACGCTAATCCACCAGAACGTACCGCTTTTGCTTAAGGTTTAACGTTAATTCAAACGCGATTTCACGACCACGCCGTTCGGAGTCACATACCTGAGTGTCCGCCATCTTCGCCAGCCGAGTCGTAAAGAGGACTACACATGCGCGAGACAGACGGAAGACAGTCTTTCACGGATATGACGACAAAGCGTAGGCGGGGCTTTATCCTTTACAATAAAATAACTTTTGAATTGTTTTAATGTCTCTTTGACATAACGTTTAATTTAAATGCAGTGGATGCTGGCAGATATAATAAATATAACTTATAATATGAATATAAAGAGATGAGAGTACGAAAAAGACAAATCGCATAAGTATAATATAGTAAATCAAAGAGGTGAGTAATTATTAATAACTGTTACCTAATTCTATGACTGGTTTAAACTATAAAATAGAGTAACGGGGTTGGAATAAGCTGACATATAAAATACTATAATTCATTTTTTTAAGTTTACGAAGTCCTGTTACTTTTTTAAGTGAACCAGCACAATTCATTATCTCATTTCATATATATGAATATTTGTGTGCGTGTGTGTGTGTGTGTGTGGTATAAGTGAAATTATGACAAAATAATCATGCTTTAGAATGATATTGTTCTTTCATACCCTAACAATATTGAAGAACATCATTTTACTCAGTCCCATACATAATCCAGAGAAAATGCTCATTTTCAAGTGGACTCTTAATTTTTTCCAAAGCTTGCTAAGTTCCATATACAGAATCTGTAAAGAAAATACATTTTTAAAAGTTTGTGTTCTGTGTTTGAATCATATTTAATATCGGGCCTTTATGGTTTATTTACTATGAAAAATACGTCCACACTCGAGAGGGAAAATGCATTTATTGTGAACCCCAGACTAAGCATAAATATGCAATTTGCTGCATATGTTATTAATTACATAATATGAACTACAAAGAGATTATTGTAAATCATTGATATGTTTATACCAGGTCAAGTATTTTTTGAAGCGCGCTGCATCAGACGGTCGTCTGACTTCCTTCCTGTAAAATTTGTCGTCACGCGGCGGAAGCGTCTTCGCTTATTTTCGTGCTAATATGGCAGCGCCGTCGGGTGGAGGCGATACGGGTAAGTGCCGCTTACATGTTTTAATTACGATTTTCGCCTGTTTCTCCGTCTTGTAACTCAAACGACTAAAATAGCATCTAGACCGACTCTTTCATTTACAATAGAAGGTTATTTCTCATGTAAAATAGGAGTTTGCTCAGTGCTGTTTAGTGACAACACGGCTGTCTAGTCAGGAACATGTCTGTACACATACCGATTATCATCCGCTCAGAGCCACTGACAGACAGACAGACAGACAACAATCAAAGCAATGTCGTGTTTTGGCTGCATCTTAAAGTGGCACCGCATTCCAGACAGCATTTTACCATAATTTGCTTTCCGTACAAATGTTTGAGAATTACGTTATGAAATATTGAGTGGTTAAAAACAATCATGTGATAGTCAGAAGTGCTGTCTACTTAGGCACCTCAGTGTGTTTTGGAACACAGCTATTGCGCGCGTGTTGGTTATTCACATGCCCGATTTCCAAAGGGATGACATCATCTTTTTAGGAGGGGATTGTTCCGAACTGGGTTGATGTCGATTTAAAGGCTAAAGTGTAAATGATTTAAAGTGTTGTGAAAAATGGAAATTACGTCATTGTTGACTCTTAATAACATGTTGTTGCAAGCACTGTTTTTATAATTTGAAACACAAACATACTTGATCGCTGTATAACAAGATCTATCGCATCATGTGCCAGATAGTCATGAAAGGTCACTGAGGTTGTCGTGTTGTCTCACATTTAATGAGGGTTTTGATTTATTGATATATTATGATGACTGTCATTTTCAAGGTGATCTTAAACTTTTATGTTGACAAAAGATTTATAATATCATGTAATATATATGTAGCACTGTGACAAAAATCGTACCTTACTGCAAAATATATATATTGATATTTGATTTATGATTAAAATTTATGTGTTTAAGTAAAACATATTTTATTTTGTAAATTAATGATGACACTTCTTGTCACTCTGAGCATTTATGTGCGTAAAATCAAATAAAATGTGCCATATATCAACATTTTAACTATAGAATAGTTTTTTAATATTAATATTAATAAATGAATTTGTTTCTTCTGCTGAACAGTTTTCTTTATTTGATGCTCGAAATGACAATATTTGTTTATTTGATCATACTATAATGTTATACTATCAGACTATAAAGATTATATAATAATAAAACATTCTAGTCAAACTTAAGACTAGAAAATCCAGATACGTTTTTCAGGCTATTCCAAAAATGTGTACTTTAATGTTTTTTGTGAATTAATTTTTATTCACATAAGTGCCTGTGATTACAGATTTATTTATTTTTATTTTTGGGGGGGTAAAGTTCATGGAAACTAATGTGGTTCAATGTGACGCCTAACGACAAAATATGTGCAGCCATCTTAGAAACATTCCATGCACACAAATGACATTTAAATGAGGAGAAACTCACAAAGCTAAAATAAAACAATTTTAAAATAATGTAAATTCACAAAACATGGGCCAGATTGAACTAGCCAGACGATAATAATAAATAAACAGAAGCAAAAATTTATTTTTTATCCAACCAGCATATAAATCAATTGTGTCTATAGGATTGTAAATATAAATGATGGAGAAAATGCTGTCTCGGTAGGCAGCTAGAAACAGCCTCTATGCAATGTGTTCATGTGAAGTGAAGGTTCAGCAATCTGAGGTATTTCTGAGTCCTTTTGTTTTTATTTGAATATTCAAATGTGTGTACAGTACTCAAGAATGAGTCTTTTATAACTTGCGCTTGAGGGAATATTTAAGTTAAAGCGAGTTTATTTCTCCATAGGAAATTCATGCATATTAGTTTCTTTACATCAGCATTAATCACCAGGAAACTGAAACCAAATGTGTTAAATTATACATACACTGCTGAGTCATGTAACAAACAATATGGAACAGTTCCACTGTCAGATGCTTATCTGCTCGACTTCAAGTTCACCTCTGGGCTTTTAAAACAGTCTTTTGACTCTTTAAGCAGTTCAGTTGAAAGTGGAAAAATACAAAATACCACCATCTGACATTTAAGCATGGCAAATGGAATGAATGCATCTAACAAACTGTATGAGGTGAAAACTACTAAATCAAGGAGTTAATTGTTAAAAAAATTATTACTACAAAGATTCAAGATGACGTTGAATTGGTCACTTAAGACATAAAACCAATTTCTTGAGTATGAAAAAAATAGAATATCCACAGTTGGAAGAAATACTTCAAATATACTTATTTTTTTTGTAAATAAGAAATGTTTTTGCACTAAGAGCTTTTTTTAATGTCAAAATATTTTTAGGCTATGTAAAACTATTGTTTGTTGAGTAATATTTGCTTATTCATTTGAAGATTTTCCTTTTTAGTTTGCTTGAAATTTGTATTTAAACAACAGCGGTTATTCAATAGTTTTATTTGAAAACGAACTCAAGATGTCATAAAACAGCACTGTACTACATTTAACTAAAAAGCAACTACAAAACATTGGAAATACAAGTGGAAAACGGTATTAAAAAAAGGTAAATGCCCAATTAATTGTATGATAGGAACACTAGTATCAGAAAGTTGAGTAGGCTTTGTGTAATATTATTACTTTGATATTTCCTCAAAGAATCATTGTAAATATTATCTTTTACTTTGCCTGTTTCTTTTTTCTTTTCTTTTTTGCCTCTAATAAATTATTTAATGTAGAATTTTTGTTTTTATCTAGGGTATTTACTTTATCATTAAATAATTTTTAGCAATGCATTTTTAAATAATGTTTTTGGTAAGAAAATACGTTGATGGACATTTGTTAAAAGGTTAGTAAATCTACACTCTATATAGTATAAATTATTCTATACAATATGTATGTCTTTGTATATAGATTTATTTTATTTTTTCTTTATACGTTTGGTTTTTAAGACAATTAAATATTATATTTACTGTTTATTTTGAGATGAATATAGCCACTACTGATATGGCAATAAATATTAAATAAATATTTGTAAAAAAAATTTTTATTTAAATCATTTGAATTCTCTATAATTCTGAAGGCAGTGGCAATGACCAGATACTTGACTTGGGAGCTGCACTTCTCAACAAGTGAGTATCGTTTTTATCAACACTTCTCATTTTCCACGCTCTGCATTTGTATTTGTTCATGACCTCTGCCTCTTGCAGCTTCGTGTATGAGCGTGTTCGTCGGCATGGAGACAGGGATGCTGAAGTGACCCGGAGTCAGCTGGGGGGCGTGGAGCTGTGTGACCCCAGCCATAAACGCCTTGCGCAGTGTTTGCAGCAGATCGGAGACGAGCTGGATGGAAATATGCAGCTGCAAAGGTAATAATGATGACATCACCACTGTCTCCTGCTATGATCAGAAAGGCCCACTGGATGGCAATGTGCTGCAACTCAACCATGCGTCTCTGTTGTGGTTTTGCTTTAGCATGTTAAACAACTCTGATCTTCAGCCGACTCAAGACGTCTTCATCAGAGTGGCCTGTGAGATCTTCTCTGATGGCAAGTTCAACTGGGGAAGAGTTGTGGCGCTTTTCTACTTTGCCTGTCGGCTTGTCATCAAGGTGAGGGCTTGCATAGGTTTTAGTGATCACCATTGATCAGGATTTTTCATTGCTAATTCCAATTTTTACAAGCAAATTAGCTCATTTTTTATTATTAATTTTTGCATTATATAATTCTAAGATATAAAGATGATTTTCTAGATAATGATTTGACTTTAGTTTTGTGAAGTTATGAGCTGATTGAAAATGCTAATTCACTCTCTACAGGCAATATATGGTGCTTATAGAACAATAGGAACATTAGTGTTTCCTCAGTTACTGCTGTAAACAAAGCAGCTGGTATTTAATATACTTAATAAAGATGGGTAATACCATTTGAACGGAGTTCCCTTTATACATACACTTTTATATCCCCAAGCAGTGTTTAGAATTTTCTTCCAGTATTTCATGCATCAGGAACAGTGAGCTTCTCTGTCTGTCACAGGTCAGATTTATGCTGGTGAGTTTTTCAACATCTGAATAATCCACAAATGATATCAACAAATGCAGTTTTATTTTTATTTTATTTTTTATCTTTATATATATATATATATATATATATATATATATATTTTATATATATTATTAATAGTACATTTACATTTTTGCATTTAGCAGACACTTTTATCCAAAGCAAATTACACTCATGAACACACACTTGGAGCTTTTCTCAAGGGAATCACCTCAGATGTGATATTGAGGGTGGAAGAGAGTGCTTTCACTCCCCCCACCTACAATCCCTGCTGGACTGTCTGGACTCGAACCTGTGACCTTTGGATCACAAGTCCAACTGTCTAACCATTAGGTTAAATTAAGTCTAACCATTAGGTCCACTAAAAAGGACCGTTTCTTTTGGTAATCTTTTATCAGGATCTGATAGTTTGCTTTGCTTTGCAATGACCGTCCTTCTCTGATGATGTCAGTTTGACGGCTTCGGTGAACTATGCTTAGCCACGCCCCTCCATCCATTAGTTTGTTGTTCTCTGGCCTCTGTTAATAATCTGTACACACTTTGTAGTATAAAATCTTCCAATATCCAAGTTCGGAACAGAGATCAGCCTGGCTGGTCGATGGATGAGTCTCTGTTTTATATTAAAGATGCATTAGCCTTCTGCTAAGTGGATGAAAGCAATTTTGGGGTAGATTTTAAATAATAAAAATTTTTTGTGCTTGTACTTCTAGGCTATTTCAACAAGGGTTCCTGACATCATCAGAACCATCATAAGCTGGACGATGTCCTACATTCAGGAACACGTCATTAACTGGATCAGGGAACAGGGTGGATGGGTAAGTCATGACAGTGACTCAATCAGTTCTTTAAAATCATGTGAAATCTTTAGTGTCTGTGTCCACTGATAAAAAAAAGTCCACTGATACCATGATAAACAAAATGACATGACCATTAATGTGAAACCAAATATGAAGGGAGACTAGTAGACTTATGCTTTTCCACACTCTAACATCAGTTGTTATTCTCCTCAAGGACGGAATCTGTGGTTATTTTGGCACCCCCACCTGGCAGACAATCGGAGTTTTCCTCGCTGGAGTTATCACCACGGCGTTGGTGATTCGCAAAATGTGAAGTAGCAGGAAGGTGGTGAGAGCGAGAGAAAAGATAGTTGAGATGGTGAACAGAGGGTGAAAGAGACCAGCAAAAGATTAACAGAAAGTTGAGAGGGAAGAGTAAAAGTTGGAGACATTAAGCATTGAGAGTTGAAGTGGCCTCAACCCGCTGAAAGAGGAGGAAAGAGTGAGAGTTCAGCCAGATGCAGATGGTTCAAGCCACTCTTGTTACTCCCGAGTCTGTGCTCTTTCTTGTTCGGCTTCAAATCTTGAATACATTTGCACTGAGAATGAGAGATTAATGTCAAGCGTTCAGGTTTAGGCTTCATTTTAGGTATTTATTTTTAGTTTGGGGTTATGGCTATCTAGAAAAGTCTGGATTGGTATGTGATTTAATTTATTAGCATTATTTCAATTTCTGATTTAAGACTCTCATATTTCGTTTTTGTTTGCCAGACAATTGTGCATACAGTTAAAATTCTATTTGATAAACATTTGTGATGTTTGATCATTATTATATATGTCATTTTATGGGAGGAACGCACCATCTGAAAGAGAAGGAATGGGCTCGGGCTGCATTCTGCTGATATTTCTCCTCTCTTCCTCTTCTTTCTTGGTTCACTGTCTCCACTGCAGGGGCTTCCAAATGTCTGTAAAGTTGCTTGTATTTACAGGTACAAGATGAGCCTCAAAAGCGTTTATGAATTGGTGCGGCAGCGTCTAAGCAGAGCAGCTAGCCAATCAGCACTCTGGCTGCAGTATGTGGGTGTGTCTTAGCAAGCTCCTCCTACAACAGGGATGGACAAAACTAATGACCTAAAATCATTTTAAACTTCACTGAGCTATGTTGATCCATTTTTTTACACAATCAAATCATTTCATTTTTGAATAATGAAGGAACCGGTCAAACTTTCCAAAGAAGCAGATTCATTTCTCATCTGGGATTTGACGAACAACAGTTAGTTTGGCTGGAGCTAGTGTAAAAGATTGAGTGTGTAACCAGGCTTACAAACAGATGATTTGAGCTCTTCCTCTCAGCAAAGTCTTCTCAGTACTGTATTTTCACCATGGTTAGTCAGACCCATAATCTTAACTTTTTTATATGCTTGTTTGTTTCTCTCTTGTTTGTTTGGATACAGTTTCATATTCTTTCTATTTAGGATTTTTCTTTTTTCGTTGACAGTGCCTTGGCCTTTTTATGATACTAGCCACCACTTTTTCATCTTTTTCTACATCTTTGTAAAATGGTATGAATTGTACCCTAAGGTGGTCTACGTGCTGTGAGCCCATGAGTTTGTTTTGTAAGATGTACGATTAAATAATAAATTGTTAAATTGATTTTATGGATTTCAGTATAAATGTTTGGGGTGTTTTTTTTTCAAAAACTAGACTAAAACTATTGGTAAAAAAAAAAATCATTAACTGAAAAAAAAAGTAAAAACTCAATGTCTAAAAATCAATAAATGAAACACAAAAACCATATGAAACTGACATAAAAAATACTGAAATAAAATAATAATCATTCATTCATTCATTTTCCTTCGGCTTAGTCCCTGATTTATCAGGGGTCGCCAGAGTGGAATGAACCACCAACTACTCTGGCATATGTTAATAATTGTTTTCAGATTTAATAAGCATTCATTCTGTGGTGGAAAATCCAGCCTGCGGCTTTTTAGAGAAATGCCAAACACATCAGTCTAGTGCATGATTATATACACAAACATTTTTTCTATATAAACATAAAACGTGTTCTGATAACTCTGATAAACTATAATTACTAAAATTAGAACTGAAACTAAATGTATAATAACTAAATAGAAATGTTCACAAAATAAAAACTTTTTAGTAGTTTGGGGGGCTGATTGGGGGTGCCCTAATAATAACTCTGGGTGCCCCAAAACAACGTGGGCCCTTAGAATAGATCTTTTCCCCTCCTAGCGGCACCCCTGATATCGCCCTTCGAAGGCCATCATATTGAAGTGTCTTTCCAAACCAAAGTGCAAACTGGCCACTTCAAAGGGCCATTTGGAATTGAGGGTTTTGACAAATAAAAGTGATGGACACTGCAGGCCATCATCATCCTTTGAGCAGGGAAGTTGTTTGGTGTCACACACTGCCTTCACTTTGGAAGAGCTCATCCTGCTCTAATCCCTTCAGAGGGACCCTCCCTGTGAATGAGAACCCAGTGTAAGGGTTAGCAAACCGGACCCAGACAGGTGAGTTGAGCTCTTCCCCTCAGCAAAGTCTTCTCAGTGGCCTACTGTATTTTCACCATGCTTGGTTAGACCCATAATATTATATTATATTCTTTCTCTATTGGTTGTTTGGATAAAGTTTCATACTCTTTCTATATTGTTTTTTTTTTTTTTCGTTGGCAGTGTGTTGGCCTTTTTATGATACTATCGTAATATGAGCCTATCGTACAAAAATACATGTTTGAGTAATAAATGGAATACATACAGTAGCCTAGTAAAACTGAATAGTTCGTAATATACATTTACAAGATCCTAGATACATATTTAAAGATTAAACGTTAAAACGGCTTGCCATACAACGGAATGCCTACAACCGTTTTTACCAGCGCCCATTTATGGTTTTGGAAACTCCATGAATATTCATATTTCCGCCACCCAGAAATCGTTTTAGTACCGCGTTCTCACTCACCGTTTTCATCATACTAAGATGGCAGCGCTGTTGGGTGAATACTATGCTGGTAAGTGTCACTTTTATGTGTGAATAATGGTTTTCGCCCATTTTTCCGATCTAAGTTTTTGTCTTTTGATCTCTATCACCTTAACAGAAACACACTTGTAAAGAATTAGCTACATCTCTCACCTACTATAACACGATTAACAAATGTTTTCATCATTTACAGTTTTTTAAAGCTCAACTAGTCTATGTAATTAATAAGTCATTCAGACCTCCCTTTGAAACTATGTTTCACACAAATGCAGTAATACATTCATGTCTACAGAAAACATGAAATGAATGCAAGCAAACCTGTTTAAGATAGATTACAAAGTTACCTGCGCATGAATCGTGTTTTCATAAATGTGTAAACTAGCTAGTCAAAATCTTTCAATACTGCTGGCATTGTTATACAAACGATGCATATATGATATACACCAATGACAGGATCCTGGGAGGTTAATTGTAATAGCAATTAACATTAGGTTATTTAAAATTATATGATACATTGAATGTATACCATATCACATATGATCAATAACAATACTGTCCTGGGAATGTGAAGGTTAATTTATAGATTAGTAGTCAGTCTATGAATTAATAAAAGAGAAGTCCTGTTTGTAGGAAGTGTGTGTCTCAGTCTTTCTATGACCTGTTTGTGTTTGAAGGCAAACTCAAATTCCTTTTAATTTGTGAACCATCTTATCTTGATATTGCCATGGTGACTACAAAGACTTGTTCTGAGTTTTTATTATTATTAAGCCCCACAACAGTGTACACAATATAAGTATGTACATACAATAACAAATAGGCAAAGTAATTATCTTTAACAATGAGAAACCATACAAATAAAAAAGAGAGCAACAACTAAACTTGTTCTGAGTTGTGGTATGTACCCTTTTCACAATGACGTCACTTCACTTCTGCCTTCTTGCAATGAGGTGTAACGGTAGTTCCGTTTTACCTTTGAACGAATGGGATACTTCTCTGGGATTTCAGGTTTCCTCATGTTCATTTAGGTCAGGAGATCCCAGACCTTTCAGTCTACGACCCCCAAAATAACGATGCCAGTGACTTTGAAAAAATGTAAACAATGTGAATGACAACATTGTAAACACACACACACACACCAATAAGCCTATATAAACCTGAGAATATTAAAAACAAAACAGTCTAACGATCATATATCATTTTCTTTAGTCATTTATTTAATTTCAACATTAACCTCACCTAATGAGATGGGTGGGCACAATGTTGGATCACAGCAAGTTCATTCTTTGTTTTATTTTGGAGACCGCCACTCTGAGACCATACTCTACATTCATTCGTGAACTGTATTTTTTACTAATGTACAGGAGTGCTGAATAGGGGTCTAAAAGTTAAACATGGTCCTGTAAAAATAATCAGCTGCAACTGATGCTGTTGTCATTAATAAAACATCAATCTAGGGGTCGGAGTCCAATATAAAAAAAAATAAAAATCAATATTTGCATGATGTTGTTTTTAATGTAGGGCAGCACGGTGGGTAGCGCTGTTGCCTCACAGCAAGAAGGTTGCTGGTTCGAGCCTCGGCTGGGTCAGTTGGCATTTCTGTGTGGAGTTTGCACGTTCTCCCCGTGTTTGCATGCGTTTCTTCCAGGTGTTCCGGTTTCCCCCACAAGTCCAAAGACATGCGCTATAGGTGAATTGGGTAAGCTAAATTGTCTGTAGTGTATGAATGAGAGTGTATGGGTGTTTCCCAGTGATGGCTCGCACCTGGAAGGGCATCTGCTGCATAAAACATATTGACACGGGGTGAAGAATCACACGACAAGGTTGCTCAAAATAAAGGCCCCGGAGGTTTGATTTATTTCCAAACAAAATAAATGCTCAATGAAGGCAAGTTGGAAGGAGTGTCTGGCGGGTGGCGTGCTCTTTTAGGCTGCAAGGGATCCAGTGGATGCTTCTCTTGGGTCTTTCTGGTTACCAACTGCTGTCTGTGGATGTAAAGAAAAAGGGTATTAGCTCTTTTCTCATGGAGAGGTTTCTCACCCTTTTCCAGGCTTGAGTGGCTTATATATGAACTGCAGCTGGTTTCAATCTGACTTGGCCAAGAAGGTGCAGGTGATCCTCATCTGTATTCAGGGCGACGCTGATGATCCTCAGGACACTCGTCACAATATGCTGGATAAGTTAGCGGTTCATTCCGCTGTGGCGACCCCTGATTAATAAAGGGACTAAGCCGAAAAGAAAATGAATGTTTTTAATGTAACGATTAACTATTATTTTTATCGCTTGTTAGTTATGGATAAAATATGGTCATTCTAATAGTTTAATGAAATGTATTACATTCGATTTTTGGATATCACCAAGCGATGCCAATCCCACTCCCTGCCCCTCACTACTGTGTGACTTTTCTTACATCTATTTTTCCATATGACAGCTCGTGCCTTTTTACATCAGCTCAGAAACCAAATGTGTGGTGAATTATATACCGCCGAGTCAAACAAACAATATGGAAAGATACCAGCCTCAGACGCTTTAGGAACTGTGTTCTTCATTCGATTGACTTTTACATTTGTTTTTGTATATTTATCTTTAAATAAAAAGTAAAGAATTGCTCATGCTTTTTGTTTAATACAGTTGGTCTTATAGTCTTTCCTCTTGTATTGTGTCATTTAATTATTATTTCCAATAATGTAAAGGCAGCGCCAATGACCAGACACTTGATGAAGGAGCTGCATTTCTTTGTAAGTGAGTATCATTTTTCTCTCTGCTTCCCATTTCCGTCTTCATTTGTTTGTTACCTCACCATCTCTTCTTCTCTCTCACAGCTTCATCTTTGAATGGGTTCATCACCACTTAGACAGAGAAGCTGAAGTAACTCGTTGGTTACAAAATAATTTGGATATTGTTGAGATGAGTGACCCCAGCCATAAAGAATTGTCCAAGTGTATGATGAGGATTGCAATTGAGATGGATGGAAATGAAGCTCTAGAAAGGTAAAAGTTAAGAGTCTGACCTGTGAATAACTGACCACTGTTTGTGTGCTGCAATTCATTGTTGTTGTTTTGTTTTAGGATGCTAAATGACCCTGTCTTTAAGCCGACTAAAGAAGTCTACATCGGTGTGACCCATGGGATCTTCTCTGATGGGACATTCAACTGGGGCAGGGTCGTGGCACTTTTCTACATTGCGTGTCGGTTTGTAATTAAGGTGAAAACCTACGCATGTTCCATCATATAACTAAATGCATTGTTTTGATGTTGTAAGCCATTGACATTTTTTTTGTCTCCTAGGCTGCTGAAATGCAATCTATTTACTCGGTCAGAAGCATTATAAACTGGACTATGTGTTTAATTAGAAAATACTCTTTAAAGTGGATCAATGAACAGGGTGGATGGGTAAGTCATAACAGTGGCTTCTTTAAAATCAAGTGAAGTGTTTGAGTGATATTTCCATACACTGAACTGTGATAAACAAAACAACATAAACATTTGAAATCAGCAAAACAAACACAAGTTCACACATGGGTGCCTCTGCCCCCACATTTATATGCACGCTGCAAAGGCAGTACCTTTCATCTCAGAAAATAAACACAATTTCAATTTTTCAGGATTTTAATTTTTGGGAATTCCAATAACAAATATGCACTAGCAAGTGGGGTTTACTTGCTCACCTTTGTTAAACTCAAGCAAAGAACAATCGTATTGCACATTAACAAACAAGCAAAGATGATACACAAGTACATTTAAGCAAAAGGCATCATATCTTAGTTCTGTGAAATGCCGCAAAATTCAGCACTGGAAATCTTCTAAAGTTGCAGTGGGTTCAGTCTCGTTTCTGAGGGTTAAGACTTTGGTATACTTTAAATGAAATCAAACTGAAATGACATTTTGAACCAAATCAGGCCAAAACAAAGTTCGATTTGAGTTCATTTTAGCAGCTTGAAACAATTCACCAAAGTAAACTTTTTGAGGGAGTTCGCTGTGGCTCCAAAACACCTTTGAGCTGCCATTGGTCCATGACAGTTACACAATGGGTGGCAGTGTTAGGAACTCCACCTTCTTTGACATGCTTCATATCTCATATACACAGAGATAAGATAAAAGAAACAACATCAACAAGAATACACTGAAGGGTCAAGCAGTAGAGCTGGTAAAGATTTATCCACACATTTATTTTTTCCAGATTTTAAAGATTTGGAGGGTGGTAAGACTTTTGACCTAAAAAAAAAAAAAAAGCGCTGCATTGTGCCAAGTTTTTTAAAGTTCTAAACATTGGTGTGTGTCTGTCCTGTGCAAATAGAAAACAATGTAAAGATGTGGTGTGCCGCAGTGGCGCTTCTCATCTGTCCTGTAACAGGCTGGAGAAGGAGGTTTGCCAGATGTTTATGAAACCGTTCTTCTCTCAAAGTCACCAACATTGTTGTGTTTAAGGGTGTACACAAGCAGCCTGACATTTACAACCATGCCTACTGCAACATTGAGGAAGGTTCAAAAACAGTGTCATCACTTAGCCTTTTCAAACGTCTTGTTGCCCTCAAATGAAGAATGTAAAAGAACTTCATTTGAAGTATACCAGTGCCTTAACCACCCTTTTAAAGTTGTATTCCTCATTTCTATTTTCTCTACTATGTGTTTTTTTCTATAGACATTGTATAGAACAGTGGTCCCTAACCTTTATATCACTGCGGACCAGTCAATGCTTGTCAATCTTACTGTGGGTGTACGTAAATTGCTAGCCAACCATCAACCGTTTTCTCAGAGGATGACAAGCTGAAAAAACATTGCTGCAACTGATGCAAGTTTTATTTATGGAGAACAGCACTGCAGTGTTTGGCTGTTCTGTGTTTGTCTGAGGTAATTAGTCTACCGAAATGTGTATATTCCATACAAAGTATGAAGCTGATTGGTCAGTTCTTGTCACGTGACTCCATTGGAAATAATGAACTTGTGCGTGGAAAAGATACAATATGTGAACAGCCCCTAAAAAGGCCAACGTCATTTGCGATCTCCAGCAGACATGCTGGATTCAGCTGATTTGTTGACAAATGGGTTACAGATCGATTCCTTGGCAGTTCATGGGTCCTTCACTGGGCCTTTTCCGCTTCGCAAAGAAGCTTTCCAAAGACGTCTGTTTCATACTCATTTTGCTAGCTTGTGGGTTAAATTTTGGACCTCAAATGACCGGTCATTTTTCAAAATAAAAGATTTTTCAAAATAAAAGATAGTTCAGACTCAGAATAAAACAGAAATAATTAATGATTCTTGTGCGGCCCGGTACCAATTGATCCACGAACCGGTACCAGTCCGCAGCCCGGGGGTTGGGGACCACTGTTATAGAACACCCTTCCTGCTAAATGTGTACAAATGTGTTTTGGTGTTTTTGTTTTTTTAAGAAAGATTATTGCACCTTTTACTTTAAAATATGTGATCTCCTTTATATTGGAATAGTCTCTGACTCTTGCCATCTCCATCATCCTGTTTTTCTCCACAAGGGGGGAATCCGCTCATATTTCGGGACCCCCACCTGGCAGACAGTTGGAGTTCTCCTTGCTGGAGTTCTAACTGTAGGTTTGATCCTCTACAAAATGTGAACCCAAGGATGACACATTGGGATAACAGAGAGTTGAAACAGTGAAACAGACCAGCAAAAGATAATGGAAAGATGAGGGGGAAGAGAAAGTTGAAAAAAAGAGAGATGAAACGTGGTCTCGAGCCACTCTTGTTACCCCTAATCTTCTGCTTTGTTTATTTTGGTTTTTAAATCTTGAATGATTATATCTATGAATGAAATCTTTTATTTTAAAATTCATATATTTACACTAAGGAATTCATGCATGATTCAGATTTAGGCTTAATGTTGGCCATTTATTTATTTTTTGGTTTGGGGTAGGTTTCATGGTATTTTGATTACTAATGCCAAGATGGCGTCATTTTCCATCATCATTCTTTTTACACCATTTTAATTCTTTGAAAACCTTTCAAACGTTTCTAGGCTGTCTGTCTGAGTTTCACAAAAATCAAACCAGCTAATCTTCAGACCATGAAGATAAAAAGTTTCAGAATTGAAGTTTAGTCAAACTGTTCTCAAATAATACGCAAACAAATTCATCAAAAAAGCTGTATCTCCACAATTGTTAGTGTATTCACAGCATACTTGGTGTGTATAATGACAGACATAACCATTTAGTGGTCAGTGTTTAAGTAGAGCAGCCAGCCAATCAGTCTACAGTACGTGGGTGTGTTTTAGCAAGCTCCTCCTACAACAGGGATGGACAAAACTGGTGACCTAAAATCATTTTAAACTTCACTGAGCCATGTTGATCCTTTTTCTAACACAACCAAATCATTTCCTTTTTGAATACTGGAGGAACCGGTCAAACTTTCCAAAGAAGCAGATTCATTTCTCATCTGGGATTTGATGAAACACATAGCTTGGCTGGAGCTAGTGTAAAAGATTGAGTGTGTAAGGGTTAGTAATTGGTCCCAGAATTACAGGCAGATGAGTTGAGCTCTTCCCCCCAGCAAAGTCTTCTTAGTACTGTATTTTCACCATGGTTAGTCAGACCCATAATCTTAACTTTTTTATATGCTTGTTTGTTTCTCTCTTGTTTGTTTGGATACAGTTTCATATTCTTTCTATTTAGGATTTTTCTTTTTTCGTTGACAGTGCCTTGGCCTTTTTATGATACTAGCCACCACTTTTTCCATACTTTTCTACATCTTTGTAAAATGGTATGAATTGTGAACCCTAATGTGGTCTATGTGCTGTGAGCCCATGAATTTGTTTTGTAAGATGTTTTTTACAGATTAAAAAAAAGTGTGACTTGTGCTATTTATTATTTTCCATTTAAAAAAAATAATAGAACCATTAAAATTATTAAACAATCAATAAAATGGGAATTATGTAGTGAAAAAATATTTCAAAGTCCAGTTCACTCAGGGTTTATTTTTGCTAAATCTATGAATTCCAGCCTGAGATATTTATAAGACTTTATAGTTATAATATTTATTTATATTTTACATGGATATTGAACTACAGAGATCAGCTATTTTATTTGAAAATTCTAAAATTAGACCAGTACTGAAATAAAACTACAGCTAAATAGAAATATTATTAAAAAGAAAATTTTAAATCTAAATAAAAAATTAAATCTGAAAATATATTTTACCTGATTAAATACTATAAGTTTTGTGACAATATTGTTGTGCAGTGACTTGATTAATTAACTCAACATGCCTAGTTAACTTATTTAATATAGTTAAACCTTTAAATTGAATATTATGCTGAAATACTAGTAGTATCTTGCAAAATATCTAGTCAAATGTTATGTACTGTCATCATGACAAAGACAAAAAAAAATAGCTATTAAAAAAGTTATTAAACTATTGTTTCAAAATATGTAAAAAAAAAAATACCTCTTAAAAAGCAAATATTTGAAAAAGAATTACAATTTCACATGAGGGATAATAAATTTGACTTCAACTTCAATATATATAAATAAAATAAAATAAAGTTATTAAAAGGACTTTAAAACAGACAAGCCTTTATTTCAATCTGAACATATACATTTGATATGCATTTTTAAGCCCAACAGATATAAACTTTTTGTTAGTTTATAAAAAACTGACATAGTAAACTCCAGTTTTAAGGCATTTACTTGCTTGACCAAAAGCTTTCAAATATGGGCATTAATTATAAATTTAAGGTCCACGATGATTTTCCCAACACAGTGCAACAAACAACAATAAGACCAAGAGGCTCACACAAGTTGACTGATAGACATTCAATGCAAAAGTAATGGTGGATGGCCTTCTCAGTTATCTCTGGTCTCCAGCAGGCCCTCTCTGATCCTCCAGCTCCAGCCACTGTCATCACTGCTGTACTGATGATAGAGGCTGACGTCTGGAGCAGGAACGCAGAGCAGGAACAGACTGTTCTCCAGCACCTCTTTATCATGTGGAACCAGGAAACCATCCTCCGTTTGCAAACTGAACGCACTCTCCGAGATCTGCATTAGAGATGAGCATGATTATACTCTTGCGCACATATAAATATTATGTACTGTCATCAAGACGGAAGGAATTTTATTATTAGTTATTAGAAATTAGTTATTAAAGCTATCATGTTTAAAAAATATGTTGAAAAAAATCTTTTCTTTTCTCTGTTAAGCAACACTTGAAAATTTTAGAGGGGGCTAATAATTTTCATCTCAACTGTATATACAGACGTGGACAAAATTCTTGCTACCCTTTCATTGAAGAAAGAAAAACTATATATATATAAGTTTTGTTTACCTGATCGCTGATTCCTCGTGCAATGTGTCCTACTTTTACTCTGGGCGTCTCTCGAATATGAATGCATCTACCATTAAAGTCTCGGATATAAACATCCACCCCTGAAGAAGCAAAGAACAGATGTGAGCCTGGCAAAAATAACCTGGAAACATGTCATCTAAAAATAGTTCATCATCGGCATGGGGCAGTTATTAGAGCTTAACAGTCTTCTGTGTCAATGTCTGATAGATGTCAATAAAGAAAAAGATGTGATTTATGAATCAGCCTATGCAAGCTGTAAGATGTAATCTACCGAGAATTGTTTCAAAGAAATGAACTAAATCATGTTATAAAATTACAGCAAAGTCTTTTTTTATTTACAGCTTCAATAAAGCAAAACATTTTCATAGTTCGGACCTACAAAGCTTTTTTTAAATTCAATAAAAAAAGTAATTTTTCATTCATTCATTCATTTTCCGTCGGCTTAGTCCCTTTATTCATCAGGGGTCGCCACAGCGGAATGAACCGCCAACTTATCCAGCATATGTTTTACACAACGGATGCCCTTCCAGCTGCAATCCAGTACTGGTAAACATCCATCCACACACATACACTACGGCCAATTTAGTTTATTCAATTCACCTATACTGCATGTCTTTGGACTGTGGGGGAAACCGGAGCACCCGGAGGAAACCCACGTGAACACGGGGAGAACATGCAAACTCTACACAGAAATGCCAACTGACCCAGCCGGGACTCGAACCAGCTGCCTTCTTGCTGTGAGGCGACAGTGCTAACCACTGAGCCACCGTGTCACCAGTCATTTTTCAGCATTTTTTAATTATTTGTTTTATTTTAAAAACAGGTGAACTCCAAATTTATTCCATTTGCTACAGAATAATTTATTTGCCCATATTTAGCTAATTCAATTTATCTAGACTCAAAAAATGATTTAAAATAAGCTGAAATAACAATCCACTTAAATGTGTTTCTTAAATTTGTGTTGGGACAAGCGTAGTTTACAGCGTAGTTACAAAAATCTTGCATTTTATCACAATATACTATATTCGGCAGGAAAAACGAAATATTGTCTGTTTTTTCCAACATTATTCAGCCCTATAATTTGGAAACAAAATCTGTAGAAAAGCACAATATCTCTACAGAGATATCAAGAAATTGTGTCTAATTAAATGTAGTTATCATGCTAACCTGATTTTTAGATAAAGCAGCTCTGCGTTTGTCTGCAGTACTAAGCAGATGTCTAACTCACCCTCAAAGCACCGTGACTGAGGCTGGTGTGTTGGAGAGAGCCAGTCCCGGCTGAAGCTCTGCCCGTCATGCTGGCTATTGTCAGAAAACACACCCGAGCTGTCATAATCACCAGGGCTGACTGACCAACGGCCTGAATCCTGGACAGAGAGAATAAAGAAAAAGTAGGATGAGACCAACTCAATTTCAAATCCCTTCTAATTGGTTAAAGTGAAACGCTCTATTGCTAGCAACCAACAGGTGATAGTTGTCGCATATGGTCGCCTGGTTTGTTTACCTTCTTATCACAGCATTCTCTAGTGGAGACGCAGTCACTGCTGATACAGGAGAGAAGCAGCTCCTGGAGCTCAGCAGAGTGAAGGTGAGAGAGGCCGCTCAAGAAGAAATCTGCGCACACACACACAACAAACCAACTGTTACAATCTCAATCTGCAAAGCTAGAGTTCATCATAAGATTGAAAATTAAATAGCTGTGTAAGCATCCACATATTTCAGATGCTAATTTGAGGACTTGGTATATAAAAAACTAATGATGGATGGATATATGAACGGATCATGGAAAACGCAAGTAATTTCATTACACACTACCAATATTTTGATACTGTTTTGAAAAGAAGTCTTTTTTTAGCTCACCAAGACAGCAATTGCGATCAAATTGTGAACTATTATTGATGCAAAATAAGTTTTCTATTTAACTATATTTTCAAATGTATTTAAATGTACAATTATTTTGTTTTATTAAAATCCTACTACTGTTGTTATTATTATTATTTAGTTTTTTTTATTTTACTCTAAACCTGAATTTCAGTGTGATGTTGATGTTCAACAAACTTTTCTTCTTTTAAATCAATGTTGTAAACAGTTTGATTATTTATTTATAACAATATAAAGGCACTTCTGGTCACTTAAATGACACTTTGAATACAACAATTGTTTCTAACAACTGTGCGCCTGTTAATTTCCATCCCTGTGTACAGTAAAGCTCATTGAGCACTCTGAATATCATGTGATCAGATGTCATCTTACCTCTCTCCAGTCTCCACAGCTCTTGTTCCGGCACTGTTAGTTCTCGTTCAGTCTTTTTGCTGATCTGCGGCTCAGATGAAGTGTCTTGAAGGTGGAGCAGTGGTTTGGGTGGAGAGTGGTCATTGTTTCTTGTCTCCTTTGTTTGTTTCCGCTGTTTCACCTTGTCATTGCGTTTCCCATCGACCTTGTTCCTCTTCAGCTCTGAGCTCATCCACTGCAGCTCAGAGTTATAAGAGGGCGTGGCATTATTGGATTTTGTGGGCGTGGCCGAATGGGTGGAGTCTGGTTTCTCCAGTGGCTTCTGATAGGCTCCGCCCCTCACTTGGCTGCAAAGTCCACCAACTATAAATAAAAAATAATGTTTTTAAAAATCACAATAAGTCTAATCTACAGCCATTTGTACGTGCATGGTTTTATCGTTACCTTTTTTGAGTGCTTTGGCAGCTTTAAAGGCGAGCTCTTTGGCAGAGGCTCGTTTGACTGGATCCTTCTGCAGTCCTGCTTTTATGACCTCAGCTGTATGGGAGCTGCAGTCGTGTGGGATTTCTCTCAGTGGCGGAGGCTCTGTTGCTATCTGTTACCAAACAAACACAAACAATACTTCATACTTAAAAAAGTATGTAGCAAAGTTGCAAACATGAATGCATGTACACAACCAAATAATTATTAACCACGTGCAATGCTTTGTACTGGATTCCATATAACACAAGACTCCCGACTGACAGTAAATGATATGATGATGGTATTGTGTTTTTTTCTGTTGGTGTGACTACGTTTAGCGTTAATGCTATTACCGATTTGCTAAAATGATGACATACATCACTGGATACACCAAATATTTAACAAAACAGTGCTACTTGTTGAACTGCACACCACACGGACCATTTATAAGCACAGTTTTAAGGAAAACACATAGCTGATGTTCATCCCAATCAATCTAACATAATTAATGTCTAAATAGAAATATTCAAGTCACCTGGTGAAACTGTATTCAAATCGCAAAAATATAATAGCAGAATATCAAAATATCGCATTGATTTTTCCAATTTTCTAATGTATATTATAGTATTCCAAATGCTGTCAGTTGTCATCCACTATGATGCACTATGCAAAGATAAATATATAGTTTCTTGTATGTCACCATCCATCGTCATACAACAAACACCCATGCAATTTGTCGTGTTTGAAAACGCTGTTTCATTTGGATATGCATCACACTAGGAAGCCCAATAGCTCAACTTCCATTATTATTTACCTTGAGGAAGAGTGGCCGAGAATAGTAGCGGGTCCACGGATGACAGCCATTGAGCATGTGCAGAAACATACAGCAGCTGCTCCAGATGTCTGCTTTTGAAGAGCGCGGCTCATTAAGCACCACCTCCGGCGCCATATGAGTCTCTGTGCCTTTCAATCCTAAACAAATGCAAAATGAGTCAATTCAGGTTTAGGAGTATGTTCTTTTGAAGTAAGAGGCAATAATGAGCTGTACTCACCCTGACAATAACTAAGCCCTTGTTTGTCCAGTCTCTCTGACTGGCCGAAATCACACAGGAATGCATCTTTCCCATCCTCAGACAACAAAACATTATCAGCTGAAAATAAAACACAAACAGAAATGTATTTTAATTATTTGTTTTATATTTTCAAGTCAAGAGTTACACCAACTATCTGCCCATGTCTATTGTTGGTTAAAGTCATGAAACTGTAATTTATTATAAATTTTTTATTATTTTTTAAATAATCCACAAAGCTGCAATAATATGATCAAAACTGGCAGTGAAGATTCCAATTATATATTTTTTTACTCATCAAAAGACTGCGAAAAATGTGTATGATGATGATATTAAGCAGCACAAATGTTTCTGACACGTATGATAACCACGTGACATGTGAGTCAGAGCTAACATAAATGACATTATAAAAAATTATAAAACAGTTTGTTTTCTTTTTCAAATAATCAAATAGAAAAGTTATTTTAAACTGTAATAATAAATGCTAATATTTATAGGTTTGCTATATTTCTAATTATATAAATGCATAAGTAACATATACATATATATATACATACATATATATATATACATATATACATATATATATATATACATATATACATATATACATATATATATATATATACATATATATACATATATATATACATATATATATATATATATATTCAATAATAAATATATATGTTCAATAATAAATTTCTCTGCATATTGAGGCTTTTTTAATGAATAATAAAGGCTCAAGTTCAAGACAATCCTTAACAGTATTTTTTGATGTAATGCAAATGATTCAAATGTATGATAATTTACTATTATGTATTTTAGTAAACTGGCATTAAACTTCATTAAATTCCTTTATTAACTATTAGTAAAGTACCTATGTGCATGTAAAGTAGCTTAAATCTGTGCATAGTTACTAGTGAACATTAACCAAAAATCCATATCAGAGGCAGAACAAGTTTTCTATTTAAATTATGCATATATATAATTCAGTCATCCACAGCAAGTCTAGAAATATTCATTATATATTGCGCATTATATATTATATGTTACATATTCTATAATGAATATTTTTGCCATCTCTTCCCATAACTCTCTATTAGTGGTGATTGTTCAATTCCAGGAAAAGTTAAAATTGGAGTGCGAAAGACTTTTGGTTTCTAAATGACAGATCACAACTTGTCAAGTCGATACAAGATTTAAACAGAAGATGGCGCTGAAGATGCCAGAGTTGAACGCTTTGTTTTACTGTATGCTTGAATTTATCTGCCTTTTATCGATTTGAATTGCTTATAAAAAAGACATGAAGCTGCTCATGCAATCTGTCGTGTCCTTCAGTATTATATATGGTCAGTTGTTCAGTCGGTGTCTTGTTTCTTTCTCTTGATCTCTCTGTCCATCAGTCTCTCCCCCTCATGTGAAGCACATGAGTCATGCTGGGGGAAATTCCCAGAGCTGGTCGATCACAATGTACTCTGATATCTCTCTCTCTCTCTCTCTCTCTCTCTCTCTCTCTCTCTCTCTCTCT
>CAIGQV010016547.1:17835931-17851121 GCA_903798115.1 Danio jaintianensis | reverse complement strand
TCTCTCTCTCTCTCTCTCTCTCTCTCTCTCTCTCTCTCTCTCTCTCTCTCTCACCACAGGTGCCGTTTGTCTCACTCTGTTCCCCGGAAAAACAACTAAAGCCAGCCACAAAACACAGCTTTACATTCAACTTAAATTCTTCAACTGAATAACTGTAATACTTCAATTTACTTTTGGTTTTGTTGGTTTATTTGAAATTGAATTTAAATTTGTTTGGTGTTTGTTAGTTACAGCCTATACTTTCAATTAACCAAGCCAGAAGAGAAAATAAGCAACTTTATTGCTTATTTATTGCTCCTTTAAAGCCAAAGAGGATTGAAATTCCACAGTTATGGTTTAATTTTATTCTGTAATTATTTATGTAGTACTACATATTTTAAATTGTCTTTCATTTAAATTCTTGTGTAAGTATTATTCATTTTTTTCATTTTAGACATTTGGCTATGGAAAAAAATATATATGAGACCAATGGATAATTGAACTCTATTTATGATTTATAGCTAGGTGTTGGGAGTAAAATGTAATTTTTGTTTTATTTTCTGAACTATTGATTAAAGGTACAAAAACAAAAATGATTCCGAAAATTCTTCCAGAACCAGCCGTAGTTTGTTTTTATTGTAGGTTCACATTTTTAGTTTTACGATAAAAACAAAATTGTAATAATATATTATATATTTTATTCCATATTTGTGGAGTTTTCTGACTTGTAGAGTTTTCAGCTGTCTGGTACCTTGGCAACTCTGAACATGTGGAGAAACATAAGGTTCGCTTTTTTCCTAAAAAACTCACTTGTGATTTTTCATTTCTCTAAAGAGTTTCCTAAGAACTATCTCTCCAATGAAGGAAGTCAGATAAAAAAAGGGATGTCCACTTTCCACATAAATAACGTGCGGACGTTAAATGTCACAATCATGTCATCTGTCCACATAAATGTCAGTCTGGAAGTGGGAATTTGAACAAGCAAAACAAAGACTCAGAGTTTGCATGTTCTCCCACTGTTCACGTGGGTTTCCTCCGGGTGCTCCGGTTTCCCCCACAAGTCCAAAAACATGTGGTATAGGTGAATTGGGTAGGCTAAATTGTCAGTAGTGTATGTGTGTGAATGAGTGTGTATGGATGTTTCCCAGTGATGGGTTGCAGCTGGAAGGGCATCCACTGCGTAAAATATGCTGGATAAGTTGGCGGTTCATTCCGCTGTGGCGACCCCAGATTAATAAAGGGACTAAGCCGAAAAGAAAATGAATGAAAACAAAGACTCTGCTTATTGTAGCTTGCACTCTTCATACAAAAACAAAACATTATTAGCAAACCAATCTATGTTGTTGACGTACCTTTGATGTCCAGATGAAGGACACGTTTCCTATGCAGGTAGTTTAGTGCCCCTAGAACTTGCTGAAGATAATGCAGTGACAGATCCTCTGGCAGACGGCCTCGTTCCTCCACTAGCTGTCCTAGAGAGCCTGAAGAGAGTGTAAACAAAGCAGATCAAACTATCCATCTCTTCACAAAGCAGAACACTGGGGGCCTGTACCGTGAAGCCAGATTAGCTGGTTTTCAGTTTAGTTTGGACCTACTCTTGAGTTTAAGGGACCATGAAAGCGGTTTGGCTTTTATTGGTATTCATTGGCATCCATTGTCAGTTGCAAACCGAGATTCAACCAATCAACTGTGATCAAAGTGACATCTCTGATGGAATAAAGTCAAGATTTTTGGTTAAGCTAAAATGATTATATGCATAATCTATTGCACAGAAGCAATTTTAGTTTAATAACCAACTGGATGCAATCGGTAAGTGAAGAGCGGGCGGGGGGGGGGGTGGGGGGGGGGGATTATCAGACCAGAGTCACAGTAGCAGGCCAGATTGACCGTCAGGCCACTCCCTGTGGGCAGTCCGCCCCTGATCATAGCCCAGAGCTCAAAACTAATCATGTTATCCTGAGTTTGTTAAACCACAATCATGGTACAGGCCCCAGATATGCCAAATAATTAATTGAGAAGTGGACGAAGGAATAAAGAATGCTTCTGAGTTCTTACTGGATTTGAGGTCCATGAAGAGGACGATGGATGGACCTTCGCGCACCACCCCAAAGAATTCCACCACCTGAGGAGACTGCAGGGCGCTCCACGTGCCCACCTCCTCAGTGCTGAAATTTACCAGTGGCACCTGAAAAAGCACATACAACTCATATTTGAGTGCCGGGAAGATGTTTCCGGCAGAAGAAAAAAACTGGACACAAAGGAGGTCACACATACCTTTTTGGCAGCACAAATGAAGCCTGTGCCTTTATCTTTGATGCTGTAGACCTCTCCAAAGGAGCCCTGCTTGAGGAATCTACATCGCTCATACTCCCGACCCTCTCTGTACTCATAATTCACTGGTTGAAGGCCCTAAAAAAATGATCCATTCAGAATAGTTAAAAACACGGAGTTTAAAAACATTAAATACACTGTAAAAAAATGCTCAATGTTGTCCCAACACAAATTGTTTGAGTTAAATTAATAGTTCTAAAAAATTTAAGTAGATTGAACATAAAACAATGAAGTTGTCCCACAAAAAAACTTAAGAAATTGTGTTGTTTCAACTGATTTTAAATAAGTAGTTTGAACAAGCAGCAAAAGTTATTTTTTGTGTGTAAGGTAAATCTCAAATCTGAAGTAAACAATCTCAAATCAAACAATATATATATATATATATATATTTTTTTTTTTTAAAGAAAAACAGTATAGAATGTTTTGACATTTGTTAGTTATCGGTGTTGCAGGTTTAAATAAAAAATACAGTAATAAAGTTGTTACTATAATATTACTACAATTTATTATTTTTTTCAATTAACATTTATTGTAATGCATTTATATAATTTTTATTAAAATACAAATTGTACTCTGATAATATTCTGTTCTAATATATATTTTAATATTTTTTGGAATGTATTTTGTACTTGTGATTGTTGCTCAAGAAATATTTCATTATATTATAATGTTGGTAACAGTTGGTAATGTTGAGCTGCTAAATTTGTTTGTAGAAACCATGATCATTCTTTTATCCAGAATTCTCTAATGAATAGAAGGTATAGTATAGCATTTAAATAGAAATATTTTAGCAACAACACATAGTTCTCTACTCTCAGTACTGATCAATTTAATATGCCCTTGCTTAATAAAAGCACTGAACAATTTATGAAAATATCTTACTGACAGCAAACTTTTAGTGCTTATAGCTTATAGCTAAACAATGTGCATTTGTGTATTCAATTTAAAAAGTGCATTTCCTGCAAAAACTTTATTAATGTTACATGGAACTTGCATGCCTTGATTAAAAATGTATTTTAAAACTTAAATGTATTATTATTTAAAGTTTTTTTTTTATTTAAAGCAAAGCAATATATACAGACCATGTTGTTTATCGGCCAGAAATAGAATATTGATGCGTGCTTTCCTAACTAACTGTAAATGTCAGATTTTATTAAAGCACATGACGAGTGCGCGACGACATTTGTCAAACTGTTTGCTTATTTCTCTTTGCAAGGAAACTCCCTAAGCAGAACTAGACCAGTGAGGTAAACATGAAACCTAGCCGAATGCAAGAAAAACAGGAAACTGACAACCGCAGCTTCTAGCTATGTGTACACATGCAGGCATGTGCCCTTGTGTTTCTCACTCTCTCTCTATATTAGTATGCTCCTGTTGTCTTTATTTGTATTGTCTTTATTCTGTGTGTTTATATAACTTTCAGAATGTGTGCTCGCATGCAAATTAGCATCTTAGCGTGCGAGAAAATGGATCAAAGCATCACACTCTTTCAGTATGACTTCATCCCCGTCAATTTCATCGTGCCTTGTTTTAAAAATGCCATTTCAAATCACCTCTTTGAAAAGGATCCCTTCATTCTTATAGCTGTCCTCACTTTCGTCCTCGTCCCTCTCCCTGTACTGTCTCTTCACGTCTTTCACAAAGCCGTGTGCAAAGCAGGGATCTTCTGTTGTCACATAGTCTCTGAGGGCCTTGACTGCCAAAGAGCAATCGATTTCGCTTCTCAGCCGAGACTTCAGCTCCTCGCTCTCTTCAGCATAACTCTGGATGGGGGAGAGAAAGGAGGTCCGCTGGGACTCCCACTGATGAGAGTCTGATGGACCCTCAGTTTCCTGGACAGACACTCTTTCTGTGCTGTATGTGCTGCTACTGTTGCTGCTGATGAACACTGGCTCTCTAACCTGAAGAAAGAGGACACAAGAAAGTTGAACGGAGTATTGGTGAAAAACACTGTATAAAACCAGTGCAGAGTGAGAACAGTGTTGTGTAAAATTACTTTTAAAAGTAAAATATTATCATATATAATCTTATTATATTATAATGTATTATAAAACCTTTTTTAATCTTTAGAAAATATATAAAAATAACACATACTTTCACATTATTTTCCATAAAAAGAAACTTAGTAGCACATTTAGTCACTTTGTTTTAATAAGTAACTTAAGAGTGTAATATATTACTTTTAAAAGTCCCTTGAATACTTCTGGCCTTTATTTAATTGAAACTCAATAGTTGGCTAATCTATAGATTTCCTCTGGGATATAATATACGCATAGCTGAGATAAGTCTAACCTTAAATGAAATTAACAGATGGGCTATATAGAATTTGTACATGCATTCATTTGTACATCCTAAATATAGTGTACTTTTAGACATCAGCAAAGTTATGCTGAAACTGAGAGGCACTGTGTCAGGATGCATCGACTGCAATATCTACATATATGAAAATGTGCATCCAAAGTGATATAGTAATATACATTAGTAATGTAGTAATAATATAAAAAGTACCATTTTATCAACAACAATAAAGGTCCAGCTTGGTTAATTTTGGTCATTACTTTTGTAATACTAATTAGAATAAATGATTATCTCAGAAACACGCTAATGTCAGAAACACCCGCCTTTTGCATTAAGATGATCAAAGGGATAGTTCACCCGAAAATGAACGTTAACTGACTATTTACTCAACCTCAAGTGGTTGTTATGAGTTTATTTATTTATTTATTGATGAACACAAAAGCAGATATTTTGTAGAATGTTGGAAAACTGTCCCACACTGACACTCTTGGAAGGGAAAAATACCATGTCAATGACTACAGGTTAAGATTGAAGAAGGATTGGAACAAGTAAGTGACTATATGCAGTAAGACAGTTGTTAAATATTAAATTATGAGAGTTTTCCTATTTGGGTGAACTAAATCATTCTTTATACTATATATTATGTCATCAGCTGCTTTAATTTCTCTGATTGACTGATAATGTTTTTACAGTGCATCAGTTACTATAATTACAGTTAATTAGGCCTAACCTGATTGATAGATGACCCTTCTCCGCTGTCCTGTTCCGGCACTGTGGTGACTCCCACAGACACATTTGGGCCACCATGTTTCCGTCGCTGCCTTTTACGTTTCTTTCTGGGCCGATTGCGACTGATGGAGCTGAGAACCAACTGGGAGGAGATGCTATTGTGGAAGAAGATATCACAATACATGTAAATCGCAGTGATTTATTCATTCCTCATATTGAAAGAGAACATATCGAAAACATTTGCATGTTAAAGTCATATACATTCCTGTTTTTAAATCGAGTCTTTTCATACTAAATTCTACTCTTTGTTTTTTTACACCGTATGAGAGAATTTATTTATATTTTTTATGTCTTTTTGTTTTAAATGGTGTATGCTTGTACAGCACTTTAGTAAACACTTGTTGTTATTTCTTTAAAAACTTTAAAAATGTAAATTGACTTGACTTGACATAGATCTTTACCTGCCATTGGGGCAGAACTCCTGTGAATCCTGAGACTCACCTATGAAAAAGAGAAAGAATTAAAATACATTTATATTTGATTAAAACACCCAGTTCATTGTTTCAGTGTCTATAACCAATACTTACACTCCGCCTGTGCAATAATGGACTGTTTCTCTGTCCCGTGTGTCCACTCATATTTGGCAGTTCCATGATTTATGATCTTCCACAGAGCGCTGTTCTGAACCATTTTGTCCAGCTCTCTTCCCTTGCTCTCTGTGCTAGAGTCTGGACCCGAGCCAAGGCAGTTGACAGCTTTGATATCAGTTTGGGCCATGTGGGAGAACGGGACGGTGGAGTTCCAAATTCTTTGCATCTTGAAATTCTACGACATAAAATAACAGATCTATTAGGGCTGTGCACTGTGACTATAAATATTGTATGGACAAAAGTGTACAGTTTCATATTATGTTTATTTTATGGTGTCACAAAATACATTGTTTACGGAACACTGAAACACATGATTTATTGGATTTACTCTTTTTAAGGTAACTGGTTGCAAACTATTTATATGGGCTAAATTTAAACAAACAAATTAAGTTGAACATTACTAAATTTAAATTGTTAGTTAAGATTGAGCCCATATAAATTCTTTGCAACCAGTTATCTTAAAAACAATTTAGTAAATCCAATGAATCATTTTTTTCAATGTAATAATTTTTCATTATTTATGAGCGCAATATTACACAACATTACAGGGATGCAGACAGAAAAAGCACTGTGAGAAAGTTGCAATCGTGGAAGTATAATGTTTACATTTTACTTTTTATTTTGTGTCATATTTTTATGTTTTTATTAATATTTAACTTATATTAAATTAAATTATATATCAAATAATTATATAATATTTGACATTATATATAAAATATTTATATTTTATCATTTTAAATCAAACATTTGTGACAGAGTTCTAAATAAAGTGAGAAATATGATCAAATATGAGTCAATATTGAATCAATATTAATTGATTGCATTTACAGAAATGGTATTTATATGGTATATATAAAATATGACTTATATCATGATAAGATTTATTTGTCGTATCACCCAGCCCTAAGATCAATAATTCAACTCATATTGCTCAGTAGTTGTGTATAAAAAAAACCTAAAGGTGCTTAAATATGGTCCTTTATTTTGTCTCACGCACATACAGTACATATCCTGATGAAAACCATTCCCTGGGAAAAAAAAATCCCACACACCTGGCCTTCCCTAACCGGTGCTGGTTATGCTATCTGGCAGAAGAGGATATTCTCTTTCAGACATGACAAGGTGATACAAATTCATTTAGCCTCCCCTCTAACAGTGACTGGTCACAAAGGCTGAACTTTGTACCTGCTGAAGGCAATAGAGGACACTGCTCTCAGTGTTTGAGTGAACACAAAGACTCTATTCTTCCCAATCTAACACTTCCTGCTCCTCAAAGTTGGTGTGTGAAGTGGGAGGAGCTGCTAAGGGTGAAATATGAGCTTTCTGCTTATTAAAACGAAAACTGAGTTTTGACAATTTCTGAGTTTTGACAATATTTGCTGAGACGATGTTGTACAGCCCACGCTGAAATAAGCTAACCGGTTACAATCTGACTATTAGGTCCTAATTTAGACCATTATATCAGAGTTTAATTGCTGATGAATTACAAAAGTAAGTTTGCTCTCACAAATCCTTATGCGGTTGACTACTTCTCACTAATTTTGCTGCTGGTATATGTGGGAGGCAAAAGCATCAAGTCAAACGGTTTCCTTGTTTGATTGGATTATGATAAAATCTTAAAACAAATTTCGCAAAAAAGGTGTGGTTCGAAATGTTTATTTTACTTCCTCGTCGTTTAGAAATCTTTAGTTAGTTGTTCTTAGTTAGCATAAGCAATAGTAAATACGTCTTGCCTTTAAAGGGATAGTTCACCAAAAACTGAAAATTCTGTCATCATTTACTCATCTTCCACTTATTCCAAAGCTGTTGAAGCTTCTTTCTTCTGTCAAACACAAAAGAAGATATTTTAAAGACAACTGAAAGCCTGTGCTACAAGTTTTCAGCTTTTTTCAAAATATCAATAATGTTTAACAGTGTAAAGACATTTATAAAGCTTTGAAACCACTCGACGGTGAGTAAATGATGACAGAATGTTTTGGGTGAACTATCCCTTCAAACTTTGCTCTGCATTTAGTTTCTGCTCAGATGAAAGACAGCTCCAAACAACGAAGCTAGCTAAAACCACAACGTTTTAGCGAATGCATCTGAACAAGCTCAAACCACCCTGAGCACCTTAGCAACCACACATCAACACGTTGGCAAGCACTGTGGCAGCAACTTATTCAAAGTGGAGACCACACTTTTTCTAGGTGTCATTACACGAACCCAAGTATTGTGATATGAAATTAGTCAAATATAGGTTTTGTGAGAGAACAATTTCTAAATGCTTCCCAAACTAAAACCTGAACAAGCAAGTCCTTCTTCTGTCCAGCTGGAAGGATCTTCGCAGCCTGGAGAAACTCATTCTGCAAGGTCTCACGTCGTTACAGCATGTTGCATCAGTGAGCCTTTATATGACCCCAGTTAATCTGCCCCACACTCTCCCTTCCCATTTCCCTTTCCATCTCCCTCTCTCTGGTCATCCCTCTGCAGCTTTCATTCTTCTAAACTAAAAGAAAACAGGCCTCCATCTAAAACCAACGTCATCCGCGCAGATGCTGCCAGCAGCTTATTGCAAGCAGCCGAATCCTCCATCTTGATAGCTAATGGAGAAGCTGTTACATCATCGAAATGACTTCAGAGAGCACTCAAAGCGCTGTGGGAAGACATAAATCCATCCTACTGCATTTCAAGCATGAGCAATGGAAAAATGTTGCAACCAAGTCAAGCAACCTGTAGTTCCCTCAGTTGTTACTTACATTCACGCAGCATGATCGCATGAGACTCCGACAGAGACACCCTTTCCATTACAACACACTCCTATGCATTCAATGATGATTTGCGAATTGGAATCTGCCATGCAAGAAAAATGCAAAGGAGAGAGAAGAAAACGTACCGCGTTTTGAATACAGCTTCAAATGCAGTTGAGCATGAGAACTCGTTTACTAACACTATCACAGTCAGTCCCTCCCCCCCCCCCCCCCCCCCCCCCCCCCCCCCCCCCCCCCAACTCTCTCTCTCTCTCTCTCTCTCTCTCTCTATGGTTGAGTCAGTGTGTACATCTCACGACTGATCCTGCCATGGCTCTCTGCCATGTCGTAACTGCGCTCTGATTGGATGGGGCTGATTTACGGGAAATCCATCTCCATTTCCCCTCTCTGCGCTCTACTCCTCCTCCTCCTGAGGCAGCAGTCAGGCTCGCAGTAACTTCACCTGCCTGAAAGACTCTTTTTCTTTGGCTAAACTGTCTCTCGTCTGATGAAATCTTTCTCATATCTTGCAGATACTCTTGAGAGTTTTCTCTTTATGTATCTTTTATAATCTGAAAGGAAAACTTCAACCAAGTTCATCCACAAAGTGTAAATTCTGTCTGTTTGATTTTTTTCTCTTTCTTACCCATATGATTTGCTTTCTTTTGTGAAACATAAAATAATAATAATAATAATTTCTTACATTTATATAGCGCTTTTCTAGACACTCAAAGCGCTTTACACAATGGGGGAATCTCCTCATCCACCACCAGTGTGCAGCATCCACCTGGATGACGCGACGGCAGCCATATTGCGCCAGACCGCACACCACACACCAGCCGATTGGTGGAGAGGAGACAGAGTGATGAAGTCAATTATGATATGGGGATGGTTAGGAGGCCATGATGGACAGAGGCCAGTGGGCAGATTTGGCCAGGATGCCGGGGTTAAACCCCTACTCTTTTTCGAATGACATCCTGGGATTTTTAACGACCACAAAGAGTCGGGACCTCAGTTTAACGTCTCATCCGAAAGACGGTGCTCACTGAGCAGTATAGAGACCCCTTCACTATACTGGGGCGTTAGGACCCACACAGACCGCAGATTGAGCACCCCCTGTTGGCCTCACTAGCACCACTTCCGGCAGCAACCTAGCTTTCCCATGTGGTCTCCCATCCAGGTACTAACCGGGCGCAGCCCTGCTTAGCTTCAGTGGGCAACCGTGTGAGAGTTGCAGAGAGCTAGCTGCCGGCTAAAGATTATTTTAGAGTTTATTTTTGTCTATGCAATGGAAGACAGTAAAGCCGTTTGACGTTATCGACATGTTATAACATGCTCTGCTGAAATTCTTGCTTCTGATTGGCTGAAAGGTGTGCAGTAACACACAGGTAGTTCCAGTTAGTTGTGATTACAGTTAAAAATAAATGCACTTCCTATAAACATTAGTAGTAGTAACCATATATCAGACGGATAAAACAAGTCTATTGTTTCCATCATTTATTTCATAGTGTACTTTGGAAAAACACTGAAAAATAATTAATAATAATAACCGTGATCTTACATGCCGCCACAGGGATGCACAGAAACATGATTGACAGCATGGTTAAAGGTTGTAAGCTTCAAAGTACAATGTTTGCATTTTGCATTTTAGTTAGTAATATTTTATGTTGAGCCTGTAACCATTTGTTTTAGAACATTGTTTTGTATTTCAACATTTATAAATCAAAGTTCTTTTTATAGTGAGAAATGTAAATCATATATGAATGAGTCCTTTCCATGTGGTCAATATTTAAACAACTATCAATTGATTGAAAGGTACTATAGCATGATACATATCCTTATCAGGATATAAGATTACTTAAATCATGATACGAGTTTTTTGGGTTAAATCGCCCAGCCCTAGTAAACAATTTGCTTTTTACATTTCCTTAAAGAAGTCATACAGGTTTGGGATGATATGAGGATGATTAAACGATGAGCAAAGTTGGGTAAGCTAATTTGTTTTACCCATTTCAAACTTCCTTTCCTGGTAGGCAGGGGTGTGTAAAAATGTATAATTTGTTTGCTGGGGCGTTGAATAGCTCATTGCAATGCACAAATTCAAACGGAGAAGGTCAAACCTCACAATTCTCTGACGTCAATCACCTGACATCTAGTTGCTGGATTTCTAGATCTGATCCTACATCCAAAATAATGCCAGCCAGCATTACTCAGTGACTCTACATAGCTACATAGCTGTAACTCCAAAATATACTTCAGTGTGTTTGCAATGAGCATCAATATTGGGATAAATGTTGTCTGTTTTACTTGGCTTATAAAACTGCATGATTTTTTAATGATCACCTTATTTAAACAATGGCAAATATGTTAAATAGTAACTGACAGACTGTAGATTCATAAAAAGAAAAAATATTTTTAGACATCTTGAGTTTCAACCCTCCATTGATATCATCCTAAAAATGAATGTCTCCCTCCCTGTGGAAAGCTTTTTTCTATATAACCTTAAAGGGTTAGTTCACCCAAAAATGAAATGTACTCAGTATTTACATGTGCAAAACCTTTATGAGGTTCTTTATTTTGTTGAATACAAAAGAATACATTTTGAAAAGAAAGCTGAAAACCTGTAACCATTGAATCCCACAATATTTGTTTTTTTTTCTACTATGAAAGTTAATGATTGTTTCCAGCCTTCTTCAAAAAATCTTTTATTGTGTTCAACAGAAGAAAGAAACTCATAAAAGGTTTGAAACAAATGAAGGGAGTAAATTGTGAGTAAATTGTCATTTTTGGGTGAACTATCCCTTTAAAAGCTTGCAATGAACTTAAGCAGATTTCACATTCACGCCTAGAATTTTCTAAATTATTTAGCTTTTCCATAAGGTGGCAACACTGACTCTGCCAGTTGTTTCACTTTAAAAAACAAAGGAGATGGCAACAACATGTTGATTAGTGCTTGTATGCAGAAATTAAAAAATATCTGCAACTCTAATTCAAACAAGTACAGAAACATTTGATCTGTCATGATTTCTGAAGAGAACGGAGCAGACAGTGGACAATCATGCAACTTTCTACTGTGAATGTGTCAACCGTCTGTGTTTGTACTATGTGTTCCTGTACCCACAAGCAAAAATAAACCTTAGGGAAAGACATATAAAAGCCATTATTTCTCAAACATTGTATTGAGAATTACAAAGCTGTCCCTAAATGACTTCTGCCTAAAAAAAAAAAAGATCTACATCTAGCTTGTTTTTTTTAGAACTGGTTTAACTGCTTTACTGAATGGAGTTTGAAATCTAAGTTAGAAACATCTCATCAGCCAAAATGAATGTAAATACAATACTGCTAACTTTCAAACAACCACGTTCCATTGAGGATCTTTATTTGAAGAAAAGAAGCTGAAACTTTTTTTTTTACTTAAAAACATTTTCTTGGAACATTTCCTATAAATGTAGTTTTTAAGAATTTACGTTGATTAAATTATTGACGGATTAAATAGAGCAAAAATGACAGTAAACTTTCAGTAGCTATCTATTAATGGGAAAAAATATGTTTCTTGAGAATGATTTCTGAAGGATCATGTGGCTTTGGAGTAGCTTTGCTGTTTTAGAAATAACATTTAAATAATAACATAACATGTACTGAAGTAGAAAAGATTCATTTTAAATTGTAACAATATTTTACAATATGATTTCTGTATTTTTTTTATCAAATAAATGCAGCCTTGCTAAGCATAAAACATTTTTGCCAATTATCATCCTGACACTTTATAGTGTGCATCTGTCACATGAAAAGGAACATCTATTTATTCCTCAAAGCCACAGAAAGTGATGAAACCCAACATGAAAATCAAATTTCACACAGCAATTGTTTTCTAGACGTCACGTCTGTCACCAGTTAGCATTCTGGCTACTACAGAACCAACTTCAACCACACCCTTTTGCGGAACTTGCTTTAAATTTTTATCATCATCCAATCAAACAGAATCAGGAGTTAAGCCACACCTTCAATCTGTCATTTCTACCTAACAGCTCAGGGAAATGGTGTGGTTTGGCTTGTAACGCTTGTTATCGAATGTTACATTTCAATTAACATGGCCTAACTTACAGCCTGTAATTAACAACAGGTTCAGTAACCAAGCAGGTTCTGATTTTTTATGTCGAAAGTTTTTTGTTTTTGTTTTTTTTGCAGAAGTGAGTGCGCAGAGCCAAAGGCATGTGACAAAATGACAGACAGTGTAATCTGTGAGCCATGGCATACGGAAGTGTGGATGTTTCGAGCTCCTAAAACAGGAACGGTGTGGTATTGAGGTCTGGGACAGGACCGCGAAGAAAAACACACATGCTAAGGGCTATAATGACAGCCTTTTACCACTGAAGAGTACAATACATCAGCTTAACCAATGGGAACGTCCACTTCACAGTGACTAGACTGTTGACCAGACGTTAACTGAAACGTACTAACTTATTGCACAATTGTCACTTTGTAGATAAATGGTACCAAAATAGCACAAACAACCAGCCAAGAAGTTTTGAGAACTTCTTGGCTGAAAAAGTGATTGTCTGTGTGACTTTTGGCATTACACATTTAAAAACTAAACTAAATCATGAAAATTCAATAGTCCAATTTTATTGATTTAATGCATTACACCACAGTGTATTAGAGTAAAAACAAATATTACACCAAACTCTAATCACAGTATATTAAGACATTGCTTTGGTTTTCTGAAATATTTTTTTTAAATATGTTTTTACATTGTACAAATATTTAGACAAAATATCTGCTTGTAATTACTAAAAGGGATGGTCAATAGTGTAATTATAAATGTAATCACAGTACATTAAGATATTGCTTTAGTTTCCTGAAATATTTTTTAATATATGTTTTTTTTTACATTGTACTAATATTTAAACAAAATATCTGCTTGTAATTACATCTCTAATTAATTTCTGTAATTACATTTATAATTACACTATTGATCATCCCTTACACCTTAACTCAACCTTAAACCTACCCATAACCTAGACCCATTTCTAAACTTATCCGTAATGCATTTCAATAGCACCAAAAGGGTTGTGCAATACTACAGATCAGATGTGCTCCAATATTAGGTACATTCAAATCCAGACTTAAAACACATCTGTTTAGCTGTGCCTTTACTGAATGAGCACTGTGCTAAGTCCGACAGATCGCACTATTATGTCTTTCTTTTCTTTTTCATTTCTTTTATAACCTGTTTTAACACCTGTTTTTATCTGTTTTTTAACCTGTTTTTATATTATTTGTTTATATATATATATATTTTTTTATACTTGTCTCTTTTTATTCCTGTTTATGTCATCTGTTTTTATATTATTCTTATTTATACTTGTCTCTTTTATTCTTGTTTATGTAAAGCACTTTGAATTGCCACTGTGTATGAAATGTGCTATATAAATAAACTTGCCTTGCCTTGCCTTGCCTTACATAGTACTTATTTTTTACATAATTTAAAGTGGGACCAGATTTTTTTTTAATAGTCCACCAATGTTTGTTTTTTTGAATGAATTGTTACATAAATCAGATAAATTAAATTAAACAAACACTCGGGTATAATTATATAATAACAATATAATATAGACTGGAATAAAAAAGTCAAAATTCTACTGAAGTGATTAATAGACTCTTTAATGGGATAGTTCACCCAAAAATGATCATTCTCTCATCATTTACTCACCCTCCAATTGTTCCAAACTAATTTGAATTTATTTCTTCTGTTGAACACAAAAGGAGATATTTTAAAAGAATGTTGGAAAGCAGCAGCCATTGACTTCCATATGTACAGCAGTCATCATTTGAAGTGGTTCAAAACATTTCCTAAAAGTTGTCCTAAAACTATAGAACAACACCCATTCTTGTCTAAGGACAATTTTGAAAAAACTTTTTTTGTCCACTTCAAATGTTGACTACTGTATATATTTTTAAATTCTAATATGCAATTCAATGGTTGCTGGTTTCAGATATGGCTTTGTGTTCAACAGAAGAAAGAAACTCCAACAGGACCAAGACCAAGCAAATAAAATTCATTATTTCTGCATCATTACTCATTTTGCATTACATGTAAAAGTTACTTCATTTAAGGATGTTTAGATATTTGTACTAAATACAAAAATACTAGTTTAATAGTAGTAAATAAAATGCTTATGTGAAGATTCATTTTGGGTGTTTTTCTTTCCATTGGTCTTAAAAGTATACGTTTTAAAAATAAAATTGCTTCAAATGGATAGTTCTGTAGTTTTGGATAGTTTTGTTCAACAACAAAAAACAAGCTAAAATGATGAGCAAATGATGATAGAATTACCATTTTTGAATGAAATATTCATTTGATCCTGACCAATGCTTAAAAATGTCTGTAGTGTCTTGCTTTAAAGGAAAACAGATTAGAGTGTGAACACACACACACACACACACACACACACACACACACACACACACACA